>LPNX010953603.1:210246-384178 GCA_001517045.1 Pseudotsuga menziesii
CATGCTGCCCACTGTGCAAAAACACTGAAGAAGACGCTGATCATCTGTTCACAGGCTGCGATTTCACCCAGGAGGCCTGGAAAATGTTGCTTGGTCCCATCGCTGTCAATTTTCCCAGCTCTGCAGTCGATTTGGTAAGCCGTTGGCTCTACCTCTATCCCCACGATTTGAGTAATAAAAATCTCATCAAAACCACGTGGATGTGGATCCCTAGGTTCGTTTCTTGGAAAATTTGGCTGGAGCACAATAACAGAGTCTTCAGGGACGAAAACAGGGCCCCAGCTCAAGTTGCTATCAAAGCCCGGGTAATGCTGTCTGAAGCATTAAATTCAAAGGCTCTCAAAGGGAATAAGGCTCCTCTCTCCATGGAAGAAGATCAATGGTTTAAGGAGTTCCAGCCTCATCAAAACAGCAATGAAGCCAAGCACTTGTCCCACAAGGCCAAATGGGAAATTAGACTGGCTGAAATGGACTTTATTAAATGGAGATCAGTGCTAAATGAATGGTGTCTCTTCTTCGACGGGGCCTCGAAAGGGAACCCCAGGCAAGCTGGAGGAGGCGGTATTATTTACGAATCTACTGGCAAAATCCACCTGTCCTATGCATGGGGCCTAGGACATGCTACCAACAACCAAGCTGAAATTCTGGCGCTGTGGCAGGGCCTAATCCAGGCAAGAAAGCTGAACATCCAAAAGATTAATATTTTCGGAGACTCCAAGCTGATAATTAAAGCGGTTCACACCAAGAAGATCCCCTCGGACATTCATCTTGGCCAAATCTTCAGGAAAGTCAGCCTTCTCCTTTCTCACTTCAGAATTTACAAGGCTCATCATGTGCTCAGGAATCTAAACAGTCTTGCGGACGCCAAAGCCAACCGGGGTGCTCTTCTAAACAAAAACCAGCTTATTGTCAATGGAGGAAGCTCATTTTGCCCAATCCCTTAAGGATAAGAAGACCATCTAGATCAGCAGTAGTAAAGGAACCAAGCAGGAAAGGAAGATCAGAAGAGTGAATTTGAATTTGCTTTGTAAGGCCCTGGCAGCCCATTTGCCAGTCTATAATTAAATTTTAACCGTTTTTGTAAAAAAAAAAACATATTATGTTATTTTCGACACTTTGGGAATATAGAATTTCAATCAATATTTCTACGGGATTGATTCCATTTCATCTTGTCCATGGATTTGAACCCATTTTTCCTATTTAAAGTGAGACTCTCTAATTAAAACTATCCATAAAACTCCTACGTGAGAGAAGTGTGGTAGAAGAATGATTTGCTTATTTGGAATAGTTATATGAATACTGTAGAGATGTAACCACTAAAAACAAGGCACACAAAAAAGTGTTAAAAGCTCAATATAATAGAGTTGTCTTTCCTTATTCCTTCACTCCAGGAGACATGGTGCTTGTTTATGTCCAAGATAACGTTGAATTGGGACTAGGTAAGTTTAATTCTATGTGTCTTGACCCTTAAATTATGAGACGATCCCTTATTAAAGGGGTCTATCAATTGGAGGATTTTGAGGAAAAAATACTCAAAGAGACTAGAAATAGGCTCTATCTCAAGAGGTATTATGCTTAGGTACAAATTCCTAGGTAACTCCCTTGGACCTATTGTATTATAAGTAGTTAGTTTTTTTCTTTCTTTTTTCTATTTGTGATCTCTTTCATGACAATTTCTCATCGTGGTTTCTACTTGATGCTTAGATGCACTCTAAATACCTATGTTTGTGGATTCATTGATAATACTAGCTGCCACACTTGGAGTCTCTCATCTACCACTTGACTGATTTATTCTCCCACAAGATAGTTAGCGAGATCTGGAGGAGTATGCCTAGGGCTAGTCACCAACAATGTTTCTAAGTATAATGGTGTAATTGAACTATTAGAAGATACTATTTCACACGGAATCCAAATTTTGGTGTCCTACCTTGACTCACAACTCACTTGTTGCAACTCAATTGTTGAATTATGTGTTGTCATTGATATCAAAGAGATTGTTGTACGTGGTAATGGCATTGAAGTATTAGTGCCAGTTTGAACAAGTATATAGAAAATATGTGCACAATTCCAATTTGAGGTTGTAATTCATCCACACGTTACACAACTACATTTATACCAATCTATAGCAAACCACACATAGAAAGCTATAAAGGATCTAGAACCAATCTATAATACCAAAGCATATTATATGAAAATAGAGGAAGATTATTAATTAATAGATTGGAATTACACAAAAATTAAGGTGAAATTACTTAAACAATTAATAGTGATCCCCCATTCAACTCACTAATGCGGAAGTGTACTTAACCATAAGTTACATTTCTTAATTATTGATTAACTACAATTATTTAGTTAATTAATTAAATTATTAACCAATCCCAATGGTTATTTCCACCTTCCCAACTTGACCATACCATCCCAACATTTTTGACTTTAGAAGTTGGATGTTGGAACCACATAACTAGTTCTTAATGTGACAACCTAGGCATTCTTGCTTCAACGTCCAAATTATAAGTTACCCAATGTCAGCACACCGGATCTTGGAAGTCAGTATGCTAGACCTTAGAATTCGACACTGTCTAAATAAAAATTAATAATGACCCTTCTGACACTGACATCGGTGTCACCACCTCGGCATCGAAACTCTGACGAATTTACATGCACCAGTTTCTATCACTTTTTGACTCATAATTCAAAAGTTAGAATATGAAAGTAGGAATACAAACACAACGTCACAAGGAAAACCCTGATTTCGACATCGACACCTGGACATAGGAACTTCAAAACCGATATGTAATTACATTATTATTTATTATGCATATCCTAATGTCAACACCTCGACATCAACAATTCATCAGCTAAATTTAAATTTAACAACGAAATCCACTGAGATTTCTCTTCCGAACTTAGACATTAGCACACATACTTCAACATCAAAACCATAGACTTCTCCTCTGATGTGGGATCCGTTTCAACAAAACTTAACTAAAAACATGAGAAAGCACCTCCAAAGAGTCTATGATGTTTTGATAGGTTGAAAAAGAGGTTAATCACAAGGTTTATGCATGTGTCAAGTTATATTCATTGATTGACATCTAAACACAATGAATTTAAGAAAAATGATGAAGGAAAAACCTTGTCGCTGATTGAAATTTCAATCCACAGTCCTTCAACAAAAAAAAATCAAACAAGACTATGGATTGTTTAAGTAATCCATCCTTGAGTTAGATAACGACAAATTTATGCTTTTCATGCATAGATCTATCTAATGTAATTGTAGACAAGACTTTATGTCTTAAATATCATTCACAGTAAGTCTAAATAACAAAGTTCCAACTAAACATTTAATTCAAAAACATTCAATTACAAACAAGAGCCATGAGGTGGCAAAGTCCCCGACATTGCTACCTGCGATTGCAAGAGCATCTAGAGATGAGGAATAGTTTGTGCTAAAAATTTACAATTAAAATCTAGTAAATGATTGGTTTCCAATTGGAAGGTACCCTATAACACACTAATCTGACATTTACGAACTACACAACATTGAATCATTCAAAATATAATAAAATTCTTAATGGCATGTCCTTGTTGCAGATGAAACACATTTAAAAATAGGCTTCCTCAAATGTGATCCAACATTTTCCTATGATGTGATGCCACTAACCTCTGTTTAAAAAGGAACACTATTAGATAAAGTCAAGGACAATAATTTTATTTGATATGACACCGCCCTTTTTTAAAAGGAAAAGTGTAATGCAATCGATCTAATGCCTACAACCACTAGTGGAAACCCTTCCTTAAATGATCATGACATGTCCCCTAATTTCAACAAACTCATTTAATGTTTTATACATACGAAAGTGTTGTGTCATAATGGACTTTGATAATTTTATTTGTGCTTTATGGAACTATTCTTTAGAAGGTTTTGGGTTATAAGAGTCCAATTTTTTAGTTTATCTTTTTGCTAGTGTTAGTAGTATCTTGTTTTTATACTAAATCAATGTTAATATTGTTTTGTTATTAGTTAAAGGATAATTTAATGTCAGAAAAAATACATTGTGCAAAGTCTCTAGGATTACATCTTTCATAATATATGTTGGAAAGTCAACAAATATAACTCTCAACAAATTCAACAAAAGGATAACTTTCATGATATGTTCGATTTTTAATATAAAACATTTTTACCTTTGCATACGATACAAGGGGAATTGAGAACATTTTTATAATCTCTATCATGAAACTCATTTAAATTTTATTCAATTTGGACAGGTAGATCTTGGGACAAAAATAGTCTTCACATAGATTGCACAAGAAAAATATAGAGAATAAAAATTGCTATTACACAATGAGTTGAAGAACAATAGGAGAAATCTTCCATTACAATAATATTCAAATTATGGGTGAATATATAATACAATAATTAAGGAATAATTCGGATACCTGAAGAAGCAGTTGAATATACCAACCTAGACTTACTTAGGAGCTAACTCAGTGTGGTAAAATCACCACTAGAGCTAACTAGTGCAACTCCAGATCCCTAAATTAGTTAATAACCAGTTAACTGAAGAGGGTAGGTGAACAAAGGCTCAAAAAAAGTTAACTGAAGAGGGTAGGTGAACAAATGCAACTATATTTCCTTGACTCATGCAAATTGGTGCTAGAGACACTGGAGGTGATGTAGTTGATGGGGATCAAAGCACAAATGGACATGAATGAATACCTACTAGAGTCAAATTCTATAGATTGTTGGTGACACTCTAAGTGGGTTCCTAAATTATAGGGATTGATCCTTGGAGGACTAAAATGCATATAGACAGGCACAATAAGTGGTATATGTCTAGTAGACGTGTCCCCCATGCACCAGTGAAGTGATGAAGACCTCCTAAGCTACATAAATAAATAAAAAAGACTAATGTGGTCAAAGAGAGGACAAAGAGAGGATTAATAATAATCCTAACACCCCCCTTTAATCCTAACTTTGGACAACCTGGGCCCTAGTAACTAAGACCAAAGATCATCCATTACAATGTAAATGTAAAAATGAGTTATCCATGTAAAATGAGAAAAAAAGAAAAACCGCATGGGGGAAATCCTTCCTCAAAAAATGGACATGAGATACAAGAGAACTTGATTAGATTTCTGGAGGGATATTATTCTTGGGAAGAAGAGGAATATTCTCAAATTGATGATGAACATATACAACTGCATAAGCGATTATGGGACCATGCAAAGAAACTGATATAATCTGACAAAAGAGAAAAAGTGAGTTCTCATTTAACTTGATCTTGAAATCAAGTTCAAATGAGTCTTCATGTGCTTGATACTTCAAACCATGTGAAGTAAAATCAGCTCCAAATGAGAGGAGCAAGCATCCAAGTGAATGCAATAGGTCTCCATCTTTTCTAGCATTGTGAGGAGATGAGCATGTGATCGAGAAGGAAGGAGGAGGAGGTATGGGACCATGGAGAGTGAATGCTTGAGCTCCATAATCTGATATATCTTCCAGAATATCCAACTATTCACAAAATTTAATATCAGTAAACTCATAATAAGAAACTGACATTGAATCCCCAACAGTAAATTTGAAAGAGACCTGAGGTGCTTGATTTTTCACACCAAATTTGATGAGATCAATTACAAGCATAACTGAGAGGCCTTGAAACTCTAACTTAGAACCAAATAAGGTGAGAGGATACTCAAGAATGTGGAACAAAAATAGCAGTGTGCCATTGAGATGGTATATGCACAATTTTCTCCTTCTTTAGCAAAAGTCTGTTTATCGGTGCAAGTGATCAAGCAAGGATTCACTGGAAGAATTGGATCTTTGGGGGTGAATGGATCCCTTCCAAAATATGATATTTCTTCCATAACATGCAAAATATCACTTCTCTGCACACCAGGAACAATATTGGACAAAGAGGATTCAAATTTCTCTTTAGATCCTTGAGTAGTCACTGGCAAGCTTTGCACAGAATTTAGGATAGAAGAATCAATGGAGAATGACTGAGTGGAATGGAAGAAGAGTTTTTTTTCAACAACGGAGGTTCAAATATCCTCTTCTGGAGTAGCTACATGAAAACATGAGAAATCAAATTTCTCAAAAACTTTGATAGCAGCAACAGAAGGAGCCTCATCAAGGAGACTTTCACAAATTCAAATTGAATGAACAATTTCTTCATCTTGAAATTTTTGTACCTGCACAAAACTAGAAAGAAAATTTATGTAAGACAAATCAACCTCTTCTTCGATAATGAACACATTCTCTGGTGCATCAATGGAAGTATCTAAGGGAGATTCGAATAGCCTAACCATGTTTTGATAGCATATTAGATTATAGCATGCAGATATTGGGACATAAATAGTCTTCACATAGATTGCACAAGAAAAATATAGAGAAAAATAATTGCTATTACACAATAAGTTGAATAACGATGAAATATTCGATTGCAATAATATTCATAATATGGGTGAACATATAATACAATAATCAAGGACTAATTTGAATACCTGAAGAGGTAGTTGAGTCTACCAACCTAGATTGACTTAGGAGCTAACTCAGTGTGGTAAAATTACCACTAGATCTAACTAGTGCAATTCTAGATTACTAAAATAGTTAATAACTAGTTAACTGAAGAGGGTAGGTGAAAAAAGGCGCCTATATTCCCTTGAATCATGCAAATTGGCACTAGAGACACTGGAAGCGATCTAATTGATGGGGATCAGAGAACAAATGGACATGACTGGATACCTACTAGAGTCAATTGTTGGACACTGTTGGTGACACTTTGAGTGGGTTCCTAAATTATAGGGATTGAAGTGATGAAGATCTCCTAAGATATGGAAATAAACAAAGAGAGGAAAAATATAGGATTAATAATAATCCTAATAGATTAATACAATACCAATTATCAATTTCTATAATTGTTTCTATTTTAATAATGAACAAGGTAGTTTGAAAATTATACCATATATTTTTTTGTAAACAATGGATTTAAAAAAAATGAGAGGCCCTCCTTTCTTTGTGAACAATGAAAATTGCCTCTCAACACTTTAAATTAATTTTCAAGAAAAACAATTTACAATAACATTCAAGAAAGAGGAAAAAATACCTTTTTGTTTCATAAATGAGAAAACAATATCCTTTTGTTTTATAAATGGAAGAAAATGGTAATCTTGCCACTAATTACTCCACATTTGTGGAATCCAACCCAAATGAACACCCAATTATTTGCAACTAAATATTAAGTATTGTATATTATTTCTAACATTAATACTCAAATTTTTTTCTCAAACAAAATCCATAGCCTTGTCAGAGGTGGGGGCCCTAGCTCATCAACTTGTGTGCATATTAACTAATGTATATTATTTTTTACATTAATATTCAAAGTATATGCTCAAACAAAATCTAGATCCTTGCTGGTGGGGGATTATCCTACCAACTCGTGTCTTTTTAAATACGAGCCCTCCAAGTCTTTTTAATATTGACATGAAGGCCTCTATACGTTTCATGTTATCACATGATTCTATAGATTCCCCTTCCATGTTAGCAGACTCGACTCGGATCATTTGCAACAGGAATGTGAGTCTATAGGAAAGCAATTTAATTCTTCCCAAGAAATAAATAAATGCTTGCTCCGATACCGGTACTGGTAGAAATGGGCAACAAAAAACCAGATGCAAAATAGATTGAATCATATAGGGAGGGCGTCATTTGGGTTCAGTGCTGATGAAGTTACAACTTCTAATTGTGAGTTTTCAAAAGTTTTATGGGACAACCTTGTGATATCTCCCTTTGGAGCACATAAATCATACCAATGGCGAATTTTCCACGTTCGACAAGAGAAATGTGAAGTCAAAATTGCAGACATCATAGATAGCTTTATTCATTAAATGCGTTGGGAGAAATCTCTAAGTTGTAAAATCCAATAATACAAGCATAAAAAATGGAGTTTTGGTTGGCCATACAAAAGGCCACCTTTCATGTCTCCTAAGACGACACGATTTCACAAGAAACAAGCCTTCCCAGTGAAACCATAACAAAAGAAATTGTTCAACCCTTCCCTTAGAGGGAAACCCACAAACATCTAGGATTCTAATCTTTCTCCCTTGTTCCAACCCCCCTATGATCTCCATATTCACCCCTTCGTTTCAGCTTCTCACATTTATTTGTCAGCTATGATTCCTCCCAAATATTTTGAATTCATTAATACATTGTTTTGTGATATGGTACTTGGAGTCTATATCTTTGAATGCTATTTTAAAAAATATAAAATATTTAAACCAGACTTTGTGTAATTGGCATACATACTAATCAAATTGTTCATTATAACAAATCTTTAATAAACAATTGAATTCATCGCAACAACATCTATAACAATGAAAGAATTACTGTATCATGATTTTATTACCAAACAAAAAAAAAATCACTTGTACAAATGCATATTAAAGTACTATTTCTGTAAAGATCAAAGCCCAATAGACACATGAAACCATACCTTTATCAGTGATATCATATAAACAAAGAACGATAATTTATAAGTACCATCCAATAATACAAATTATGGCTATAAATCAAAGAGTATTGTCTAGATCTGAAAATCAAGATCTCTTCTAGTAACCAGGAGGTGGTGGAGTGAGATGGGATCGCCAAGAATAGGAAGTTTGGAATTTGTGGGAATGAAAGAGAGGATAGAATAGTTAGTTTTTGAAATGGAGGGAAACTCAATTGAGGCATAGAAGGAATTTTTAGGAGAGGAGGTACACTTAATTGAGGCAGTAAATATATTTTGGGGAGAGGAGGTACACTAAATTGAGGTAGTGGAGATATTTTGGGGAGAAGAGGTGCACTGAACTGAGGAAAAGGAAATATTTTTGGGGAGAGGAGCACTAGATAGTGGTGATATTTTGGGTAGAGTAGGAATATTGGGAAATAAAGGAGTTTTTGGGAGAGGAGGAACACTAGCTAGTGGTGGAACATTGAACTTGGGAACATGAGGGACACTTGAAAGGGTAACTGGTGGAAACTGAGGCAATGAATGGATTTTTGGTGCTTTTTGTCTTGCTTTCAAAGATTGGTCAACATACTAAGCAATTGCTGGAACCATCAACATTTTCAATAAATATTATATGTAACAAGAATCAGGAACATTTTCACGGCGATAGCTGAACGAGCATGCACTATAGGTGAAAACTCCATTGGAACCTAGCTCTATAATGAGTTTTGATAGTGCAGACATTGTGGGAATATTGCACAAGTTGTAAGGGATGTTAAGAGGCCTCACCCAATTATTCAATTGATAAGAAAACTGAAAAATATTGGGCGAAGAACATTCTTGACCTTTTAGTAATGGGCCCAACATTGGCTAAGTTACTGACATGTCATATGTTGAGAAACAAATTTTACTCCTCCATCATCTACAATATGTTGTAGATGAATTTGGATGTGAGAACCATAACCAGAGCCTAAGCATCGCCGATATCTACCTCTACCGTCCATACACTTGTTTCCCTTCCAAAGACAGGAAGAAGCCTCGATACGCCTCGAAACTCAAACTTGAATCCAAAAGGGACTGATATACCTGGTTGAGATGAAGTTCCCTTATTTCCTAGGAGTAGTTATAGGATTCCTCCACCCATGAAGGGAGCTAGACCACCATTCATGTAGACGTTCCACATGAGATTTTACATAGACAATCCCTTTGAGCGAAGTCAGGTTCCTCTCCAAATACAGATGCATGGAGGAAAAATGTAGCAAGGTGAGCAACGAGTTTAGAAATGGTCATCGACATATTGAAAGGCTAGGCTCATTATGTTCAAGGCCTCGAACCAAAGGAATCATTCAATATGCTTGAGGTGGATTACGATTGAAGGTTATGGGGATTAAACTCGTCCCATCAATTACTCCTAAATGTTCTCAAGAGGTGGTGCACTAGGGTTTTGGAGGCTCAATTAACTGATTTAACTCATTAATTACCCCTAAATTTTCTCAATCTCTCTTAAAGGTGGCACATATATCTTGCATGTTCATGCATGAGATTGGAATTTATTGGATCTCCAAGATACAATTCTATAGGTGGCTCACGAGAGGCCAATCTAGGTCTAGTTAACTAATTTAAACTCCAAAATTTTCTCTACTTGATGAGTAGAGGTGGCACATTAGGATTTTTCAGACCTAATCAGGGTTTTTTATCCCCTCCATGTGTCACCATCTCAAGTGCGATAATTATAGCCTCCTTGTGCTATTTAGAGAGGCCCATCCTATCAATTTTATTGTTGGTTGAATCTCAAATCTTATTGTAATACTCTTTTAAGGATACAATTTGTGAATAAAAGTAAGGATTTGGAGGCAAATTGGGGTGTGCCTTGTAAATTGTGTGGCATTATATTTCTTATCATCTTCATGTGTAGGTAACCAATATCTTATTTTTTTAATGTGCATGCTTCTTATTTCTTCATATGGTCATTGAAAAGGGATTATTCCCTAGGTAATATCCTACTTCATAGATTTGTTAATATATATTTTATTGTATATTTATAGAGAAGGAGTTTGATTTTAGCATTGCACCTAGTTTGGATCATGCTATATTGACTTTCTCCCTATAGGTTGTAACCAGAGAAGAAGAATGCAATGATGATATTTTTCTTTGCATGTGTATTAATATTGTTTGTGCAGGTTATCCCATCTACTGAGCAACTTGAGGTCATCATGGAGCAACCTTTCCCTCTTGATGATTCTTCTAGTAGATGAAGGCCTTTAGGATCATTCCTTTGTGACTCTAGTATCTCGATATTTTGGTATAAAGAGCAACTCTCTCTATCTAAATGTTATTTCTAACCTTCCAAATCTAAAAAAATCTTATTCTTTTCTTTACTTGCTCAAATTTGGAATCTATAAAGTCAATGAGATAACACAAGTAAATTTAAAATTTATCAGATATGACTTGATCATATAGACATCTTAGACATTTCATAAAGTTCATATATGATTTTATATCATATGTAAGATTAAAATTCTATAGCGCATGCATTAAAGCCCTCACGATTTTGCACCTAGTTTCAAGGAAAATGCATTTTATCATTTGCATGTTATTGTAACATAGTTGCAAATAGGTATTCTCCTTATTTTGGTCCGTGTATCATTGTTTCTATCTCTCTTCAAACTCTTTGGAAAGAGAGAAAATATAATGATACAAACCCTTAGATCTATATATAATTGCATATTTAACTCTCTTGCATTTGCTTGTTTTGTCTAAACTCTTATTGGAAAGAGAAGGTCTGTTTGGGAGAGATCGAAGAGGCCACATTTTTGATAAATTTCCTTGTTGCTTCCTAACATTTTCTTGCAGGTTTTGGACAATAGGAAAACAGTCCAAGAGGAAGCTAGCACCAACCATCATTCAACCCCAAGGGGGGTTCCGAAGAAAAAAAATTACCTTTTCTAATTTATCCTTTCCACATATTAACTTTGTAAGCCTAATTTTTGTCCATAAGGAGAAACAATAGGAATTTCTAAGGGTTTCATTTCTCGTTGTAACACATAAGGTAGGGGTTGTATTTCAAAGAATGAATCTTTGCTTTTCCTTTTTTAGCTTAGCATAGTTAGATTTCCTAACTTGTTTAAGTAGTAAGTAGACAACATTTGATTTTAGTTGGAAGGAATTTGGATGCATGATAAGTTGCAATGTTTAATCATTCATTCACATTGTAAGCCACTCACTTAATTCCTTACTAAAATAAATCCTAGAACATTCTAATTGATTACATAATCAATTAAAATCAACCTCCCTAAAAGACGTAATTCTAGTGTCTAAATTCCATAGATTTGTCACCCATGGGAAGATTCTACAGTGAAGGGGAATCAACTAAGTAGTGATTGCAGGGACTTGTCAGGATATAGCCTTAATTGGTGTTAGTGTTGGGAATACCCTTGCAACTCCATTTTAGTCCCATTCTCGTGTGGAAACACACTTGATAATCCATATTTATTTCCACCTACCTCGAGTATATTGGAAATCCTCTTTCCCTTAAAAAAATTAACTTGTAACAAATAGTTGATCCTTGCACCAAATAAGTTCACAATTCAATGCACCTCCATTTAACAAGAAAAGTCAATCCTCACCCCAACGAGTTTACAATTTGGATTTGTTTCCACTTTCTAGCATGTTAGATAACATTTATTTTCTATCGATGAAGTAATCTTTTAGCGTAGATTGAAAGTTTTTTATGACCCCATACATGTATCCTTTTTTAAAGCACTAGTCTATAATTTTATTTTTGTTGAAAGCTTTGAATCGCTTGTTAAGTTATTTTTGTTAGATTTCTTTCCTAGTGCAATTCATTAACTCCTAAGTCACCTTTTCCAAGGTGACCATCCTAGATTTTCATAGGGTATACCTCCCTTGGATTTTATTTAGGAGTTGGACTAAAGAGAAGGAGTTGAATGTTGTGGTGACGATTGGAACCCAAGTGGTTGAATTCCCCCAAGGCCTCTCTCAGTGGGTTGATATTTTTCTCACGTGCATGTGCAGATCTAGGTGACAACATAAATCAAAGTTACAATGGAATATTTTCTTCAACTTCATGTAATATCTTTCTATCTATCAAACTGTACCCATTTCTTGTTATTCTATTAATTTATTGATTTCTAATATACCAAATTTCTCACTACATAAAACTTGGATAATTGAGTCCAATAGTGCAATTAAAAGAAGCATCTTCTATACTCGCTATATGAAAACTATATTGGAGTAGCTATATTTTTGAGTTATTTTAAATATAATATGCAGAAACACTTCATGAATAAATAGTGGGCACTTGCCATAAATAGTCTAGTGAGTTTTCGCTCTTCTATCTTGTATTTGAAAATAATTAAACTATAATTCTATTTTTTTATTTTAATTCATAATTAATTTTCAACCTAATATGGCTGAGATGTTGTCAGGTGAGGTAACGTAATGTTAATGTCTGCTAAAAAAAATAGCTATATATGAAAACAACAAAAATCATTAAAAAACGGAGTAAACTTTCTACCCGACCATTTGCACCGATCGAACGAGCAGCAGCGCGTGATGTGACAGCTCACGCAAGCCTGCTCGTCCGATCGGTGCAAATGGTCAGGTATAAAGTTTACTCCAAAAAAACATTTAAAATAAATACATGTGGACTAAATTAAAAAAAAAAACTATTTTAAAATATTTTATATGAAATACATATAATTTTGAATAATCATAATTATTTGGAAATAGACGTGTTTGTTTGATCATATTGCTCACATTAAATTTAGCGTGGAGTTACGTTATATCGTATCTGTGAAGTTGCATCTGTTGAAAAGAAATTGCATGTGAATACTCAGTTTAATCTCTCTTCTTATAAAATCTGCATCATAAATACGATTTTTTTGGAAAACCAACATGGAGCGTGCGACAGTATTGAAGAACTGCCATGCAGACCAAGCAGTAGTAGAAATGTATGGCCACATGTTCTCAATTTAATTCTTTTTTTCATATAAATACTGATAACGTGTAATGAGATTTGCCCTTTTCAATAAGCTCAGTGAATTTACAGTTGTCCAATATGAGTTTTCTATTAAGAACATGTAGCTCAAGCAGATTGAAGGAGACCATTCATTTTAATAGCCTTTTGGTTTTTGAAGTGTCCAAATTGAGTTGACTTGTCAATACCGAGTAATGTGTATTCGGTTATGTAGATAAAAGGCAACCTAATTAAGGTCATCAACTTAATTGGTATAGCAACCTTCATGATGAAAATCCTACCACATGCTATGTTTTCAGTCTTAGTTTTGAACATGTCACTTGCGCTTGTAAGAAACAAGAATCTCTTGCACTTTTTTTTAGCAGAAGTAGAGTATTTGAGCTGCAATTAATTCAAGTCAAGAAGCATTGTGGATTTGTCATATCATTTTAGAGTCTATATTTGAATAGAAACATCCGACTACCCTCTAGTGTCACAACTAGAGTACTATCAAGCTCGTCAAAGATCCAATTTAATACCAATGCAACGAACACATGGAGATATGCATGAACTTCATCAAAAAATATTATTTAGGATAACATTCTTGAATTCCTCTTTTTGCTTGTACAAATGACCAATGTTGCATACATTTTCGTAAAGTCTCTTGTAGAAGTTATTTTTTTTTAACTTCAATCTATGTTAGGATATTAGGAAGATGTCACTAATGTGGGATGTGATCTAATGCTTCATTCATTCTCCTATTGTGTCACCCTTGTGAACCCTTCAATCATATCCCAATTGTTCTTAGGGGGGGATGTTAGGATATTTAGACACTTAGGAGTTCGTTATGATTGATTTGGTCTAATGTGCCTTTAGGTAAAGCATGTTTCCTTAGTGTGTTTTTTTAGTATGCATTAGCTTGAATTTTTACCTATGTAATCTAATGGTCACAATTTATTCTAGACATAAATTGATCTAATGGTTCATTTTATCCTCAATATTGATTGTTATATTAATTCTTGGCCTAACAGTTGATTGGTATGTGATATTTATTTAAAGAACATGGGGTTCATTTGCTCATGATCTATTATGATTAGGAAATCATATGTTTTTTTTTGCATGAATATGATTACCTCAAGTGTTCATGTTCGCTAGGGTAGTGGATTATTTTCCCCTTTAATGATTTTAACCATGTAATACACTGGTGAATTGATATTTGATTTCTTTTTGAGAGAAATTGTCTTAAGGTGTTTGACCTATTTGGAATACCATGTTTTTTGAACATGTATCATTAGGGTTTCTCCTCTATTAAAATACATGAATAGGGGTGTTGATACCTTGCATAATTTTGGATCCTTGTTCTTGTGGGATGTGAGGCTAAGGAAATATCATTGAGAGACTACATTGATGAATTTAAAGGCTTTTTGTAATTCCTTGATTGGAAGAGGACTAAATTATTATATCCTCGATGTTCCATGGAGATGTTGGTGCTTGTGTTGATGCAAGAATTGAATACCTAAGGTTTAAGGACTCAAACCCTAGGATGGACATGTATACTTAGAGGCTAGTGATAGAGTTTTATTTCCATGTACTTTTGTGATGCATTATGCATAGGTTTATAAATCCTAAGGAAGGCAATGATGTTAAGAGTGGAGAGTTTATTAGGAGTTGTAACCTTGTTCTATATGCCAAGGAGGACTTAGTGGTGTTGATGCTAGCATATAGAGAAGCTTTAGTGGAGTGACTAACAATTGTTGTGAGTGATTCCCAACTAGGAGGAGATAATGGCTAGGGTTTTCTTATTGTTTCCCTAGATAGGGTTTGGAGAGATTGACATCTACCATGCTTGTGATAAATGTGTGGTATGTACTTTTACTTCATTATATATAAAAACTTCCCATCTATCCAAATTTTGTGTACTTGCATATTTTATTTTTAGCTTATGCTATCTTCATGATTGACAATATTTGAACATTGATTATGCATGCTTATTTGGAAAAACATAGAGTTGAATTCATTAAGTTATTTAACACATATATATGGAAGATGGCCATGCATATTTGTTGTCATAATAATATGTTGTAATAGAGTATTTTTAGAATTTGTAATTTGCTTGTGAAGGAACCCTAAGGATTGTGACTTGTTAGCATTTATTTTATTGTGTTGCCTATTGAATTGAATTTGATAGAAGTGAAATATTAGTTTTTATAATATAATAGTTCATATTTAGTTCTAAGGGTTAAAGTTCACAAATAATAGATCTAGTAATCCTTAAGTAAAAGAGGTGATATTTTGAAAGTTGTATAAAATGTCCGACTCTCGTGATTTCTACACAATGAACCTATGGCATATCATGAAAATTCATTATATTTTAAATAACACTGTTGTAATACACATAGGGTTACCAATAATACACATTAATACAGACATACATAACAGAGACAAGAGACAAGAACAAGTAAGTAGAATAACATATTATATTATAGTGAAAGGGTCCATATAATACAGAGAACTGAACCGAGTTCTCATTTGGCTCAACAGCCTAATATATATGATTTACAAACAGTTACAAATAACTACCTGTCGGTTCACTCAACCGACACGACCTTAGGTGGCTCACCTAATTTCTCATTAGTCGGCTGACCGACTTAGTCAGCTAATCGACTAAGTCGGCTATCGTTCAAGTCGGCATACTGACTTGCTCCTCCAAAATCTTCCCCACGAACAAAATGTTTCTTCATCCCGAAGAAACAGGGAGGTACCAAAATTTCTTTGTCTGTCTAAGTAGTTATTCTTGTGCTTGAGCTTCATGGGCTGTGAAGTCTGATGGTTGGTCTTTTCTGTACACAGACTTTGACAATTGCTTCAGCTGTCACTACCAACTGATGTTGAAAGTCCATCCAACTATGCAATATTTTATGTATGTTGATGGTTAGTGTAAAAGATGAATGCATTAGCTAGTAGATAGTGTCGATATTTTTGTAGTGCAAAGACCATTCCTAATGCTTCTCTTTCATTTGTCGAATAGTTTCTTTCAGCTTTATTTAGTTTCCTGCTACTGTAAACTATAGGATAGTTCATTCCATCATCTCTTGGCTGAGTTAGGATTGCTCCTATCACTAGGCTTGATGCATTGATGTGTACATGGAATTTGATCGACCAGTTTGGAAACCTTAGGATGGGTGCTTCGACTAGCTTTCTTTTTAGTTTTTCAAATGATATGTCGCACTCCTCTGTCCAATTAAATTCCTGATCATCTCTTAGCAATTCTTCCAATGGGTATGTCATGTATGACTAATGTCTTATGAATTTTCTATAGTATCCTGTATGACCAAGTAGTACCCTGACTTGTTTTGGATTCCTCGGGAGTTTTAAGTCGAGGATGATTTTTATTTTTGCGAAGTCAACTTTAATACCTTCTTTACAGACGATATGCCCCAATAGTATTCCTATATGAGTAAAAAATATGCACTTCTTGATGTTTAGTGATAGTTGGATCTATCGACATTGTTCCAACATAAGTCTTAGCCATTTACAATGGTCCTTTAGTGTAGAGTATATTGTCCAATCGTCGAAATATACTGCCATTGTTTTGTAAATGTACTCCTGAAATGTTTTAACCACAATCCTTGAAAAGATCCCAGGTGCATTTTTAAGTCCAAAAGGCATAACCCTATAATCAAATGAGCCAAATTCACATACAAATGTTGTCTTTTTCTAATCTTATTTGGATATTGGTACTTGATTATAACCTGAGAATCCATCTGTAAATGAATAACATTCATGTCCTACTACCTCATTTAAGATTTCATCTGCATAAGGAGTTGGAAATGGGTCCGTTAATGTAACTTTATTGAGTTCTCTGAAGTTCACACAGATCCTTAGCTTGGCTGGATCATGTTTCTTTGGTTGAACCACCATTGGAATTGCCCATTCTGATTGGTAAATAGGGTAGATGATTCCTGCTGCAAGCATGTTATCAATCTCTTTCTTGACTATCTCTTTGTATTTGTGAGCTAGTTTATATGGTCGTTTCTTGACAGGTCAAACATCAGGTTTTATGTTGATCTTCATTTCACCCATTTCATGTACTATACCTTTAAGATCCTTATAGTCTCTAGCAAATACATCCTGAAATTATTTCAGCAGGTTTTTGATCTCTGCTGTTTGTGCTTCAGACCAGTAGTCTCCAATTTTTGCTATTTTTGGTCGATCATCATTTGATACGTTGACTTCTCTAGTTTTAATTTTAGCATCTAGCCATTCCAGTGCTTTAGCTTCATTGATTGGTCGACTTCCTTCCTTAAACTATGAGAATGTGGCAGGGAAGTCTGCTGCAGTCATTCGGTCGTTATCCTCCATGTTGGTTGTTTCAACTTTGAGTACTGTGCGAATAGGTTTGGTCATTTCAGCATGATTTGATTTCCATCTAAAAATGTTCCCTTTCGAATTTTCATTTTCCAAATGTAGTCTTGTTGACTGTGTTATTGTCTTGGTTTGTATATTGTTACAGTTTATTGTAGGTCGGTTGTCCCTTAGGGTTTTGTTTTCTGTCGGTTGTACAAATGCTTTGATCTGTTTTGCAGTTTCGACCAAATTCTGATTTTGGGGTTCAAAGTTGAAATCTTTGATAAAATTTTCGTTAAGTTCATGCCATAGAAATGTTTCACCCTGAGCTTCTTCCATCTTGTACCATTTGTTCGGTAATTCGGTGAGTGTTGATGGAAATAAGTGTGGCGATGTATTTTCATCCTTATATCCCAGTATTCTCCATTCTTTTTCACATATCTTTATATGGTTTTTTGGATCCTGTCCTTGGGTAAATATATGTATCTGAGCCTAGTTGGTTAACTTCTTTCCTCCAAACCTTTCTACAAAATAAGTCGAAGCTGTTGTCCATGTCTGTAGTCTTGACTGATGGGTATCCCACCATCTAGAAACTTGTCCTGTAAAAGTTTCTACTAAACTTTGTAGTCGACCATGTTCACTGATGTTCCTAGATACTTGCTCTACATGCATAACTGGTGATTCTCTTTCTTTATACCTTGGGATTTTTGTGGTATTTATATTTGTTTGTTGTAATGTAGGATATTCCCTAATTTTCTTTTCAAATATATTTGGGATGATGGACACCACAAAGCATTGTTTGACTAGTTTCTTTTGTACTTTTTGAATAGTCCAGCATCCTCTTGCTTTTGTTTCATAGTTTTCAACCTCCCAATCATATAGTTCTGCATCTGAATTGTATCCTACTGAGTCTTGGTTTCCTAAGTAAAGTTCATCATATGTATTAGGTTCTATGTAATCTTCATTATTCTGTATCTGATATAGTTGTCGGATGTCAACTTCTTCATCAATTGGTTTTGTCCAAGGTTCTCCTTGGGTTGGATGAATAGGTACTATGAATTTTTGTCCATTCCCCTTTAATTTGATTCTTTCTTTGTCCAAGGATATCGAGGCTTTCATTTTTCTCCCCCAAGGTCGACCTGCTAACGCTGGGAAGGAGCTGGATCCTTCCTTAGGGTTAATAATTTTGAAGTTGACTTTAGTCGATATACCTTTTATCGTTGTGTCAACATTTTTGTAGACTCCAATAGGTTCAATTAGGCCTTGGTCTGCCAGTTTCAGGTATATGCCTGATTCATATAATCGAGGTCTGCCTAACTATTCCCATGTGTCTCGATTCATAATATTTACCTATGATCTGAAATCGAGTACAACTTGTTGGACATGGTATCCTTCAATTTCCACGTCGACAAGTGGGTCGGCATCACTTTTATCTTTTTGGTTTAAGCTGTAGATATTCTTTGTTTGTTTTTCGATGTTTTTGTTGTGTTTTAATTTATATAGTAAGTCGATGAATTGCGATATTGTTTTATCTTTTTGTACCAACTGTATTAGCTCTTTTACTGTGTCCTGTTGATTATCATCTTATTCTTCCTGTTGAGCAAATTCTCTAAATATATTTGTTGCATCTTTACATATTTGTTTTTCTTTAACTGGGCCAGGATAAACATTTTTTTCTCTTATCTTGCTTATTTGGGGGTTATCATTCTCAGTTTTCGTCCCTTGTCGGGTTACGATATGTAAATTATTTGTATTGATAATATCATGTTTTTGAACACACAAGAAGACATTAACATTCTTCTTTTTATTTATATTTTCAAGCATAATAGGGAAATCCTCTAATGAGTGATCCTCTACACCACAATTAGTACAGAATTTTAGGTCAGTCATGTCCTTGTATGGACAGTCTGCATGTCAATGTCCTTCCTTGTAACATGTGAAAAATTGGATGGGCCTACATGATCGGTTGTCTCGATTCCCAGAGAATCGACCTCGACTTCTATAGCCTCCACGTCGGTTGTAAAACTGGCGTTCATACCGATGACCTTCATACCTTTGATTATTTTGGTCGTTTTGCTCATTGTTTTGTGAAACTACGTTAGTTTGATATACTGCCCAATAATTTTATCGATTCTTTAGATTCATGTGGCAGTCTAAGGTGTTATGATTTTTAGTTTCACAAATTGCGCACCATGATGCTTTGCCATTCTTCATGTTGAATGGGAAATTTTTTGTGGTATGCTCTCCATGCTCCTGGTAGATGTCGCAGAAACATTTGTTTGCACAAATCGAACATCTTGTCGGATAATATCCTATCAGCAATTGTCCTTTGAATGTCCGGTCATTGAGCACTTCATGCACCAAATATCCTAACTCTTAAGGTTTAGCTTTTTTAGATATTTCTGCATGATCTCAAGATGTTCCTCCAGTTTGTGATCCATGGAGTATGCTGGAATGTCTTCGTCCATTTCTACTTGTAGATATTTTGTGAGCGCATCTTCATAAGTTTTGAATGTCTCCATACTGATGTGTCGATGAATCTTCCATGACATACCTGCAAGAAACCACTGGATTAATAGTTGCTCATCAATGAAATAATCCAACTGGCTGAGAAGGTTTTTCTAGCATTTGTCGTAGTCGCGAACAGTTTCTCCTAGCTTTTGTGATGTTGTATTTAATTTCTTCACTGCCATATGTTTTGCATCTGGAGTTTTAAAGAACGATAGAAATTATGCTTTGACTTTGGTTTTTTTTGCTCATGGGGTTCTCTCAGAAAAGGTCATATACCAAGTTAATTCCCTATTCCTTAAGGCACCGACGAACTGCGCCATCTGTCTATCTTCATCAGTAACTTGGTTGGCCTCCCAAGTCAACTCACAGATGAAACAATGTCGTCTGGGATCCTCATCGCCCTCATATAGACAGATGTGCACTGTCTCATGACCCATGTCGGAGTCACTATCACTGTCATCTTTAGGAGGTGGCGGTGGTGGGGATAGTGGGTTATTTTGTTTATTCTTCTGTGCAGAACTATTGTCGACATAAATCCTATTTTCATCGGTCAGCTTGGTTGTCGTTTCTTCTCTGACAAGCAGTCGATCGAGGTCAACTTCTCCCATCGATGTCCAACTGCAATTATTTGTTTGTAGCTCCAAATTTTCTGTATCTTCCAAATATATATTTGGCAGGGGGGTGCTCCTTCGTGTGTCGGGTAAAGTAAGTGGATACTGATCCGGTTGGAGGGCAATGCTTGAAGCGTGACCCAATTTCCTTCTTCTGGTCGATGGATAATTAGATGACTATCATCATTTCTCTCGTCGTCTAGTCGGCTCCAAATACCAAAATCACCAACTCCTAGTCTGAGGTCCTTTTCGACAATTGTTTGTATCCTGGTACTTGGATCCGTCGGAGATAGAGGTATTACCTCCTAGGAGACTTCTAATTGGAGAGCTTCTTGCTGCTCTATCCACAAATCTTCTTCCATAGGGGACGCTTCTTCTTCCACGCCTTCCTCATGTCGGTCATGACCCGACTCTGGCAGAATTCTCTCTTGGTCTGTCACCCTAGTGCTCATTCCTCTTTACAGCGCTATGGCTCTTTCTCTTCTCTCTTCCCTTCTTTGCAGCCTCTTCTCCCTCTCTATTTTCTTAAAGTCCTCCATACCTTTATGTGATACTGTCCTTTCGATTTCCCTTTTAGGTTGACTTCTCATTGCTGGTGAATGGTTTCTCTTTAGTCGACTAGACTCCTCTCCACTTTACCTCTACATACGACTAGCTACCCCCCAATTTCCTACCCAATGGTTTAGAAAGCCCAGATAGTTCTTTTCACTTGCATAGGAAGTATTCCCACTCCCTTTTGAAAATGAATTTCTCCCACTTCTTTTGTTTCTCTGCCCAGTTAGTATTTTGTGGCGGTTTGTGTAATAATGGACGAGGTTCAACGATATGACCTACTCCTTTCTCGATCAGAAATTTGAACAGCAAGGTTGGTAAGGAACACAAGAATTATTCAGTGAGGTCTGTGTAGAATTTCTTCTGGATAGTTTCCACCAAAGTTCTTTCCTCTACGGCTTGCTCCTCATAGAATTCGTCGGTGATCTTTTCGAACCACTCTGACAGGTTTGTTCTCCCCCATTGAATCAGTTTGTCTAGCAACTATTGGTCTTTAATCGCTTTTGGATTTTTCATCTAGGAGTTTCTTTAAAAGCTGGGGAACTGATTCTACAATATTCGCATCAGTCTCGGTAAAGAACCTTTCTTTTGCTTGAGCAGTCGTTAATCTATTTCTTTGTGCGTAATTTTGCAAGTAGTTTGCTATTTTACGTTCCCGCCAGTCCTTAATCTCTTATTATGATATCATCTGCTTGTATACATCTCATGCATGTACTACCAACAATGAAACCAATTTTGTAATCTCAGAGATCACATAGGGTTACCAATAATACACATTAATACAGATATACATAACAGAGACAAGAGACAAGAACAAGTAAGTAGAATAACAGATTATATTATAGTGAAAGGGTCCATACAATACAGAGAACTGAATCGAATTCTCATCTGGCTCAACAGCCTAATATATATGATTTAAAAATAGTTACAAATAACTACCTGTTGGTTCACTCAACCGACATGACCTTAGGTGGCCGACCTAATATCTCATTAGTCGGTTGACCGACTTAGTCGGCTAATCGACTAAGTCGGCTAGCGTTCAAGTTGCCATACCGAATTGCTCCTCCAACAAACACCCCTGATTTCACTATAAATAATATGTCCCAAAATATCTTTGTTAAGTCACTCTCCAAGTACACCTTTCTAGTTTACAAACCCCCTATTTGTACTAGATATCCTAGTATCGATCTCTTTTGTGACATCTTTAATGCCCCTTTTAATTTCCATCCCTAATATGGTGGCATGGCCAATCTCTTATAAGTCATGGATGATGATTATGCAAACTAATGGATTAGGTTTTTATCTTTTAATTTATAAATGAATTGATTAGAGATTAATAAATATTATAAGAACACTAATCAGTTTGCATGATAGAATGAGCTCAAAAGGTTAAAAGATAAAAATGCTAATTTTACTTGTTAGTTGTTATTTGTTAGAGGTTGGTGTTAGAGTTTTCTTTCAATGTACTTGTGTGTTCTAACATGTAGGTTTCTAATCCCTAAGGAAGACAATGCTACTAGCGTAGAGAGATTATGAGGCAAAATCTTGTTGTATATGCTAAGGAGGACTCAGTGGTGTTGATTCTATCATATAGAGAAGCTTTAATGGAGTGACTAGATATTGTTGTGGGTGAGGAGTTAGTGGCTAATTTTTTCTTATTGTTTCCCTCATTAGGGTTTGTATAGCTTGACGTGTACCATCTTTATGAAAAAAATGTTGCATCTATCTATCTATGTGTGTGTGTGTGTGTACTCACATATTTTATTGTTAACTTATGTTATCTTAACGAGTGAGAATATTTGATCACTGATTATGCATGCTGATTTGGAAAAACATAGGGCTAAATTGGTTAAGTGGTTTAACACATATCTAGAAGATGGAGTATATTTATTGTCATAATAATATGTTGTAACGAAGTATTTTAGATTTTTAATTTTCTTATGAAGTGTTACCTAAGGATTATAGTTTGGTATCATTCAAGTACACTTGTTTAGAATTTATTTTATTGTGTTTCCTAGTGAATTGGATTGGATAGAAGTGAAATTTTAGTTGTTGTAATATAATATTTCATATTTAGTGCTAAGGATTAAAGTTAATTTTTTTTTGGTAAGCCTTAAATAAAAGAGGTGAGAGAATATTACAATGAGTAGTGTGTAAAACTAAAGAAGAATTGGAGAAAAGGGAATGGGTGGAATGAGGGTTTTGATCATGGATTTGTTCTGCTCCATCGCTATCACATATAGGGTTTATAGGTGTTCCTAGTTGTTGCTTCCAATACTTTAACCATGAATAAATAAAGTATGGTTGCACATGGGGGGAGACCCAACCCCCTGTTTGTCTCGATCCCTTTGACTAAGTGAGGGAATAATACACCAGATAGTAATACCAACCTGAATTGATCTTATGCATCCAAATACAATGATCAAGGAATGGAAGGAGAGGGAACCTTCATCCCACATCTCAAGCACTCCTCGATGGATTTGTAAAGGAGAAGCAAATAAGAGTAAATCGACGATCCACATGTAGATTCATTTTGAAGATGGAGAATATACCAATATACGAGGTGACACCCCAAATTCCAACCATAGAATCCAATTGTGGTGATTGGTAAATTTTTGGGTATCTAGCCAATAGACAAAGACTTGATCTGGTGGATAAACACTAAATTTAAAGGAAACTCCCACTATGATTTAAGGCTCAACTCCAAGGGTTTCTTCACTATCATTTTTTCTATCATGGAGGATAAGGATTGTATCTTCTACAATGGGCCTTATTTCTTCATCTTAATAGGGTTGTACCTAAGATTTTGGTTAGAAACATTTAGTCCAGATAAGGAGTAATTTACCCATGTCCTTGTTTGTCTCTATTTTTATTCACTATTTTTGAATATTGGGACTAGGAAACCCTAGAAGGAATATAAAACACTATTGGCTTGTTTGTTAGGGTTTTAGGAGATGCAAGAGCTCATTAGAGGAAATTTGAGGTCTAATGGGAAATTTGAGGTCAAGTAATTAAAGTTTTCTGATAAGGCCCATTTTAGACCCCAAATTTCCTCTAATGGGATGTTGTACCTCCAATGCTCAAATTTGTGTCTACATGAAAATATTCCAATCTCTCCCCAAATGCATTGATTTATGGCATAGAGACACAAAATGGATTCAAATGATGCTTGAATATGAACATATCCCATTTCGTAGTCGAAAATTCCATGAGCATGGCCACCTCTTCTGATATTTCCGTCTGAATGTTGCTTTTAATGAACCTAGTGAAACCCTATATGTAAATGAATATGGCTACATTGATGTTTCAAACCATAGGAGACGATCTAAAAGAACCACAATGTCAGAATGATCTCAAAAGGGTGAGACTAGAAATTAGTTTGAATCTCTCAATGACATGCAAGAGGATACAAAGGCAGTAGGGAAATCATACCCACCAGACCTGCCAAGATATGTGTTAGCAGAAAAATGTGGTTAGTGCAGACAAAAAATGTTTCCTTAGTCTAAATGGTTTAGATATAGAAATAAACAAGTACAACTACGCAACCTTTCCCTAGATTATCAAATTACTTGAATGTGAAGCTCTTATATCTCTTTCTGAGTGTTATCCTTTCCTTCTCGATGTTTTTTGCGATCCAAATGTGAAGAAGAGACACCTGAAAAATGTGCAATGGACAACATACAAGAATAAAGGAAACAAGATAATTTGATGAATCTATGCTAATGATCAAGGAGAAAAGCAATAAACAACATTACACATGATTTATGAGAAAGGAAAAACACATTTGTATCAATGTAAATGTGGAAATAATTACAACCAAATCCTTGATGTTGGGGCTTCTCCCTATAAGAATTTCACTCTCAAATATACAAGCCTTTCACACTCAAAATCCAACCTATTTTCCTCTTACTCCTAGAATAATTTCAACAGCATAAAGGTGCTTTTCTGGTCCTCCTTAAACCATAAAGGTAATATTACATTTATAGGTCAAAAGGAGATCACATGGGTTGATATTTATGTGGATTAAGTTGAGGAATCATCCCTACGGGTTATGGTCTTGACTGACACCTAATCTAAGTGTTTGGGATAAGCCTCCATGAGGAATTTCTTCTAGAAATATTGTTACAGAGATAAATTCCTATGGCTTGGGGTACCACAACAGACAACTTAACCATAGAAATCAATCCTTTCCTATATGCAAGAGAAACCAAACAACTAGCACTAAAGGATCTCAATTCGTACCTTATTCCGGACAGTTGGTGTAGATCCCCGTTGAGCTTTCCCACTTTAGCTTGAATTGATGAATTGCCTCCTCAACATTCAATAAACAAGACAAGCATACTATATATAATTGTGTTAGCTCTACTCTAGCATATATATTCAATAACATATAAGCATTTGAAATCATCCATGGATAAAATATTCATTCAAACACACATTATTGGATAGGAAAAGATATTTCTATTGATATAAAATCAGAGATTACAATGGATACAACCTCTGTTGGCACATTTGCGAATCAGAGAAACCGAGTCCCCCACTTGGGCCTCCACCACTTCAATCCTCCATCTCTCGATAGCAAGCTCACGAGAAAAAGATAAGCTTGGGAAGAACACAAAAGTGCTCCAAGGGACAAAGGGGATGCAGAATCAAGCACAAGTTCTGGTAACAATGGACTATAGTTCTCTTGCTCTTATTTTCTCATATGCCTTCAATGTATCCAAAGGGTTCCTTATATAGCTCATCAATGGGGTAATGAAAGGTCGAATCCGAGCGATCTCAAGGCATAGGGAAGGCCAGGAGACAAGTGAGTTGGATCCACATCAAGGAAAACTCCAAAAGAATTTGGCCTTTTGCACACATCCAGATGTACACGGTTTAAGGGGAAAAACCCACGTATATACACGAGAAAGGGTTTAAAAGTCATGTATGGCAATTTTTGCATGCTTTTAGGGATGATCTAGGAAACATCAAGGAAACAAAAATGGTCCATGGGGTCTAAGGAGTTTGCATAGGGACAGGGAAGGCCATAAAAGTGTGATTTACCATGTGTGGTAAAATTAGCTATAACAGATGCCCCCTAATGTCTGAGGTCAGAGGGGCCATACGATGGCCAAAATACATTATAAGTCCATCCCAGAAATGAAGTGATGAAGAGCCTAGTGGAAGAACTAGCCACCCTATCAGCACTATACAATGATACAACTTTGCATATAATTGTGAATACATATAACAATCCCGAATACATAAGATTACAATGGCCATGAATAGGCATGATACAATATGACATATGTGGTCATCGCCACGTACAATATACATATATCAGAATCTCCATGATGAAGATATACAAAGGATCATGATCTCCATGAAGACTGAAGATATACAATGGATCAAAATCTCCATAATGGCTGGAAATATCTGACATCTACTGGAATCAAGTCACAAGAGCTGAAATCTCATGAACACTGTGTTGAGGCCTGGAAATTCGCAGGCAACAACAGAAAGAATTCTCCCCAGTCAATGTTCCCAACTAGCCCGTGACTGATTGGTATGGGGAATCCGTCCAGTTTGCGGTCCGGCTACCGTAGGTCAAAGTAACAAAAACAAAGGTTTTACTGGTTGCAGCCCGGTCCACCGTGTATTTTGTATTTTTTACTTAATGTATGAGATGCAAGTGCCTAATTAACCATGCAGGGTGATGAAGATACAAGGAGCAGTCACAATGTGATGCGCAGGTTCTTACCTCTCGTCTTAGGCTCGCAAGCATCTAAATCACATGCAGTGGTGAAATAAACTAACTATCTATCTATCTATCTCCTATATATCCCCAGAGAGCCAGATTATAACTTATTTATGAGTAATATGTATTGTACATGCAACATAAAGAGAAACTACAGTTAGCTGATATTTCTTTCCACAATGCATGGACGATCAAAGATATTTCAACAATCAGATAGCCAATTGTTTTATGAACAACATACATTACTCATGGTGGTAATTCCACAAAAATAAACCATAAATCATTTAAACAAGAACATAGGTTCTGAGAGTTAGAACGATCTCACAGTTAATGGACAAAAAGCTGGAAAAAACAAAATAGTTCATCTTTCAGCCATCCACAGCATAACATTTGAAAGTGCCACCAATGTTTCTCCAACAGGCAAACAATACTTCTTTATTGCAAAGAGAAATAGTTCTTCTTACAATATCGCTTTTCATGTCTAACTGGGAAAAATCCCTTACTCCCTTCTAATCTTTCTACATTTATACAAAAGGGTGAGATGGTTGGGCTACCCAAAGTAACCTTTGGGCTTCCCACTCTTCGTTTCCCAACGCTTGGCTTTTCTCAAATGTTTTTTACAAAATGTTACACATTACAAAAAGTGACCATTCCTTTTACGAGGAGGGTCCCACTTGGGCATCTAGAAATTTATTCCATGCCTAAGCTTCAGAGGCAATGCCCTCAAATACACAAGGCTCTAAAAACTGAATATTGATCTCAAAATTAGCAGCCTAGTTCTTTATAGCCTCAATCCTGGCTGCACTCAATCGAAGCTGATCCTCCAGAAGCTGCACGCTGATAGCTGAATGATCTACTTCGCTCCTCAGGATCTGATCATCCAGGGCTTTAAAACGCTGTACTTTAGCTTCCTCCTCCTGGTATCTCTTCTACAACAGCTCCACAAAAGCGTTGTGATCCGGGAAATCCTCAAGCCTCTGCTCGGCCAATATCTAGCACCGGTTGTAGGTAATGAGAAGCCTTCTGAAAAACTCAGTGCATGCTCCTTTCGTCTTCTTAACTGCTTTTTTTGAAATCCTCCACGGTATTTATAGCAAATTCCAGCAAGTCATAATCCCGCTTGAGGGCCTGTGTATCCTTTGATGGCAGTTCTGCTGGAGTTTCTTCATTGTTTTCCAGCCTTTCCCTTCTTGCAGTCAGGACTTCAAGGACGTCCTGAGATCGATCTACAAAGTAAGAGGAGGTTTCCAGGATTTCCTCCAATCGGCCATCTATTTGTAGTACTTTACATCTCTCCTCTTCTAAAGCAGTTTGTAGCTGTAGCATCTTAGCCTTCTGGGCCAAGACATGTTCTTTGAACGGCTGGAGGTTGACCTGCTGCTCCCTTTCTTCCTCCAGAGTAGTTGCTAAAGAAGAAATCTGCTCTTGATGTTTCTTTTCCTATTCCTGGGTGTGCAGCTCACTGGCCTCCAAGATAATCTTTTGCTGCTCTTCTAGCTCTTCTAGTTTTTCCTGCAGCTGTTCCTTTTCCATCTTCAGCTCTTGATATTCTTTCTGCACTTTCTGCAGGCATTATTGTGTTGTTTCTCTGACCTGTCTTTCTATTTGGAGGGCCTACAATTCAACCTTAGAAGCCTTTATCTCCCTCTGCATGTCTTCAGACTTCCACTTTAGCTTATTGGCTTCCTCTCTCTCTTTCCTCAAGGTGTATTTCAATTGAGCAGAGGATTTCTTAGATAGCTCCATGTCTGTCATGATCCTATCCACATTATCTTCCGAAGCTTGAATCAGTGCTGCTACGGCTCTAATGGTGAACCTCGGATCCCGGTCTATTCCCAACACAATAGCCGTATCCGTTATCATTTTACCAGGCAGACCTCCTGTTTCAATCCTCCTTTCTGTTCTCTTCACTATCCTCTTTGTTACCCTGTCGTAGAAAACAGTATTTAAATCAGGGATTTCTTCTCCTTTTTTATGCACAAAAGGGACCAGCTTGAGAGTGGGGACCATGGGTGTGCTGGCAGCAAGTACTTGTGGGTCCTGTACCACGGGGTTCTCCATGTCTTGGGTCTGTTCTCCAGCTGTATCAGAAGCTGACTGCTTTGTCTATGTCAGTTTTAGCTTTTCTGCTTCTTGCTTTTGGAGCTCCTCATCAAGCTTCCTTTTCTTTTCTTCTTCCTCGTTCTTAGCTACTTATTTTGCTTTCTCAGCTGCTTCCTGAGAAGCCTTTCTTTTCTCTTCTTCTTTTGTGTGCAACCACCTCGCAGCTTCCTGTGCCAACCTCTGGGCTTCCTCATATCTTCTCTTTGCTTCTTCCTCAGCCTTTGCTTGTTCATCTCCCTTCCCACCTTTGGTGGTGATCTTCTTCTTGAACCTTCTTCTCAAGGCTGTCATGTTTACTGCATTTCGAAAGATGGATTCTTCTCGATCCCAATGGTGGGCATACTTAAAATGCACATTGTTTGCTTTGCAATGTAAAGCTACTTTACCGTGAGTATCATTTCTACAGAAGGGCATCTCTCCAAAATGGAACTTTTCCAGCTCTTCTACAAATTCATTAGCCTTTTTCACTCTGGTAAACTTGTAGCTTCCTAACCTGAAGGGTAAAGGTGGATAGGTGATCTTCTTATGCTCAAACAAAAGGTTCCCTATGCCATCCAAGAAGACCTGCCTGACTACTTCCTCGTGTATGATGTAGTCAGTGGCGTATTTGGGCAGCAGGGAGGGTGCTCTTGAACCTCCAAACATCCTGAAGTATAGGCCATCCTTAGTCAAATAGTAATCTGCATATTCTTCGATTACTTGCAGCGCTTCCTCTGACATACAATCACACTCCTTCAGGAAAATGAGTGTGTATAAGGGCATGATGAAGTGTTCACAGACTTCTCGGTAATGGCTGTGATATTTATGTGCCCATAGTGGTTTATAAGCAGAATAGACAAGCATTCTTTCCCTATCCCAGATGCACCTGAGGCCGGGGAAAGGCTAATTGCATAATATACAGTCTAGCAGTATGGAACTCATATAGAATTCAGACCTCTTTTGGGCCACTCCTCCCAAAGCTGAGGCCAAGCAAGCTAAAAGACTATTTGATACAAGGCTAGCCCAGTTGAAAATTGTCCCTTGGGTTGCAACACAAAAAATGATTGGGATCCATTCTAACTTGAAGAACCTACCATGTGCTCTTCCAAAAATCATGTTCAGCATTAAAGATATGAACCTATAGGGGGCCCTTAAGCTTGCCATATCTTAATCACCCATCTGTCTATATCTGTAATGTTTTCCCTGCAACAACATTTTTTTAAGAGTCTCTACCAGGTCCATTCTAATGTTGTTCAACCAATCATCAGTCAAAAATACTTGGGCTTCTGCCAGGTGGTAAGCCAACGCTACATATCTAGGGCTATATGCAGCATAGCCTTGTCTTTCAACATTTTCCAGAATCATTGTTGTGACATCTGCCCGAGGTAGAATCCAACCGATTACTTCAGAGCATGGGAACAACTCTGGTCTGGTGGCGATCTTCATCAGTGAAGATCTTTCTATGTTGGCATATATGGACTCTTCTTCCAATCCCATGTCAGGAACCTATCAGCGCGTGATCAATCTATATATTCCCCCCCACTAGTATTCAGGTTCAACACCAGAAATACACTTAGTGTCCTCGTATATATATTCGGTTTTGGTAACAGTTTCTACTTTGGGCTCTTCCTCGACCACCGGGGCCTTCTTTTTTTGCCTCTTTGACATTGTGGATTCGAAATCTTCCTACCACACACAACATTGTAAAAATTAAGCCATTTTGGCCGAGTGACAAACTTATATACATCAGTGTCGAGTGTGTCATTTCTTCTATGTTTAACATGATATCAATCAGTCAATGAAGCAAATATATGCATGCATATAAGCAGAAATGGCCTAACTAATAGAACCATTGAAACACAATGTGCAGTGTTCAGTGACTTAGTCTATGTCCAGCATGATGGAAAACAGTTATATGCAGTATAAACATGCAAGCTACCACTGCTTTTCAATACCAAACAATTCTAACAATATAATCGCGCGGGAAAAACCCATCTACATTAACATGACTAAAACCTTCCGCTCTATGCGGGTGCCAATACCATTTCGCTGCACGGGACAGACAGGGGGCAATACACAAGATTTCAACGGTGTTCCAACCAAACCATGCCCACGCACTTATGGTCAACAAACTAAACACAGCGGCATATCCACTTCCCCCGGCCTGGCCTCAAAAACGACTGCACATGGAACAGCGCGGAAAAATGCCATTGGTTTCTAAAGGGTAAGGGCCACGAGAAAGGAGGGAGATAAATCCACAAACCACAGGAAGGCCAAGACAACCCTCCCCCATCAAACATCGCTACACAGGGCAGCTTGGTGCAGATGGCGTAACGGCCGTCTGCACCAAACCCCCATTCGCTAAGCACAGGGTCACAGACAAAGGCCACGGAAAAATACTACTCAACGAGTCAAAAATGCCCCCTCCCCGGACAGTTAAGATACAAAATCCCCAACTATATAGGCGTAAAGATAACGGCCGTAGAACAGTCCTAACCGCGGGGAAAAACACAACGAAACGGGGAAAGGCACACATGAGCCTACCTGGCACTGCGCAACCGACGTGTAGAGGGCTGTCAAGCTCCATGGATGAGACAATTGGACCGCGGGTACCAAAAACGGGGGACCGGGCGAGCATGAGCAGACGACAACATGATGATAATGATAGTTCACGATAATCCCAACAGCAACAGTCCAAATAAAATAGTAAAACAATAAAACCCAACCCCAAATATGTAGTCAACATAATGGTGGGGGGGGGGAATTAAAGATTGGACGTCGCAGATCTTTGGATCAGAAGTCGAAATAAAACTTCTTTCCGCAACGGCGGATGGCGAAAGCGCTAAACCACCCGCAGAGATATACATGGCGGAACCTCGGAAAACCAATCGTCGGGTCAATAATGAAATGAGAGCCACAACGGCGGAGTCGCAAAGGGTAAATCGATCCGCAATGGGAGAAAAAAAATGACTACGCATCGGCAAGGTTAGTGCTTCTTTCATCCGCAACGGTGGAACTGTAAAGCATACCACCATCCGCAACGCCGGGGCTTGAACCGGAAACGACAACGCTAAATGCTCGGAAAGGTTAGTCCTTTGGCAGACGCAACGGGGGAGGAAAAAAGGGTGCGGTCCTCCGCAACGACGGATCCTAAATGATTTATACGACCGGGAAAATAAATCCTTCCGCAACCACAATGGAGGAAGGCCATGACTTACGGGATCGGCGAGACTAATAAAGCGGGGGTCCGAAACGTTAAAACAATGATCGGAGGAGGAAGCTGATTTCCTTCTGCAATAGTGGAGAAAGAAATAATAAAAAGTTCCGATGTAAAACTCAAAAACAGCCGATGTGAAAACAAACAAATCGGAGAGGAAGTCGGAGCCAATACTACTTATCCATCCGCAACGGCGGGAGGAAAAGCAAATACCTTCCGTTTTAGCCATGATGAAAATGTAATTAAAAGGCAAATGATGAAGTTTGATCAATCATTGAATTTTTCCAAGCGTTAGAAAAAATCTGAAATGGGTGGTAGATAAACCCAAACATTAGAAAACAATCTGAGAAATCATTATTAGACCAACCCCAAGAAGAAAATCGAACTAATCCAAGCAAAGGAGGGTCCTAAATGTTTTTGGATTTTGGGAAATTGTTGCAGCTGCAACAATTGGTGACTACCTGGTGAACCCCAGATTTATGAATTAACCCCTTCCCAGTGCAAGACCATCTGAATAAAAGTTGAAATCTTCTAGATGTTTGTATCCCTAGGCTGGCCAACTTAAGCATTTAAACCATTGAGAAGTTGTCTATTCTTTGGGAAATGGTAACATCAGAAATATTGCTAGTCTGAATTACTCTTTTGAGGCCTAATAAATGAGGTTTATTTTACCCGTCCTTAGGTAGTTTCATGCTTGGACACCACAGGATTGTAACAGATGGTAAACAATATTATCCTTTTGTTCCTCATTCCCATGCCAATTGCACTTTTGTGCCATTTGAACTTTAGTTCTTTTGAGTCTGCCTTCCTTTCTAAATTTTATTCAAGCTCCTCTATCCCATAGTGCCCTTTTGTGTGAGAGAAGAATTGGCATTTCATCTCACGGACGGAGAGGAACTTTCGGCAATTTGAAATTCATGCTTTTGATACTTTGCTTTGATATGTCTTGTTTCTTTAAGGAGTTTTGACTCTTGATAGCTTTTAGCTTTTCTGAAATTATGGCATGGGATCATTTATATATGATATACTTTTTACCTTTCTTCCTTTCCATGGGTCTTTTGCTGTCACCCCCTTGGATATTTAAGATGTGAAATGGATGGAGCCTCGAAATAGTATTCCAGACCTCTTTTACTTCTGAGTAATTTACAGGGGTTAAGTAAGACTTCAATGAATGCATGGCTAGTTAGGGACACTACTACTAGAAGACACTCTATGTTTTAGAGCACAGTCTTTTGCTCAAGATTTCAGTTAATAAAGAACCCTGATGTTTCCATTGTAACCAAAAGTTTGCCTCTTTATTAAAAAACAGAGCAGTAAAGAAAACAACATAAAATCAAATAATCAAAAGAAAAAAACATCAAAGCATCAAAGAAAAACAACATCAATTTATTTATGTAAAAAGCAACAAGAAAAGAAATATGTGCCCGCCCATATGAATCTTCAATCAAACGAGTTAAGGGGTGGGATAGATTATAGACATGAGATATCTAACCATGGTCTAGCTTTGCTATTTTTTAAATTGAACACATGTCTACTATCTTACAGTCATCCCTCTCAGCTCGAGGAAGTTGGAGGAGCTCAGGCTGAGTGTCAATCATCGAGCTGGACTCTCTTGAGGTGTGATGTCTTAGCTTAGGATTAGTTAGATAATTTCCCAGGACAGAATCAACAGATTCACTATCCTCTTCCAACCTAGTGACATTGTGCTTCATGTAGGGCTCTCTTAAAATCTTAATTAGGTTTGGGCTACCCTTCTGAGGCAACCACAAGTGTGACCAGTCTGAAGCAAAGTACCCATCTAATCGGGCTGGCCAATCTCAATTCAAGATCAATCCATAGCCATCAGGTATGTCTGCTACTATAATATCAAGGTACTGACATATCTTTTTATTTGCAGACAATCGAATCAAAACATTCTTCATCTCCCCCACCACTTTGACACTAGTCTTGTCTAGTTGAGTTACGTCCCAATTAGTAGGTTCTAGTTTCCCATCAAGTTTTTTGCAGATTGCAAGAGGCATAACATCCGCCGATGATCCAGAGTCCACTAGACAATTATGGACCTTATGGTTAAAAATTTCCAGATTCAAAACGAAAGGTGGGGTGCTAGTTTTCCTTTCCCCAGTCGATTTGTCCTTTTCCTCCGCAGGTTGGTTTTCGATGGGTATTTCCTCTTTAACTTCCTTAGCTTTTCCATTGTTCTCTTCCTCAACATATTCCACAGGTTTGGCAGGCTCAATGATTGGTTCTGTTTCCTGGTTGAAAGTAGTGATTTTAGGTGGTTTATCTTCATTACTGATATTTTCCTATCTCTTGACATTCTTTTGCAATCTGTGGATCTTTGAAATTGTTAAATCCATGTCCTTTGTTGTTGTAGGTGTGCATTCAGTTTTGAGAGCATTCTCTTTAGTGTCAAACAGCGAGACACCATCCCATGAAAACATGGTGTCATTATCTTGTTTCTCCATAGTCTGGTTTTTCTTTTCCTCTTTACCACTGTCCTTAGTCAATTTAGAATCTAGCAGCTGATTCATAACCATTGTCATCGAATTAAACCATTGAGGCAACTTCTTTTCTGAATGAGGTTGTTGGTGAAAAGTGCATAAATTGTCTCCTCCCACTTTTGTTATATTCATTGAGGCTAAATTTGGGGGAGGGATTTTCCATTGGTTTCTATCCTCTTTTTTTGGATAGAATGGTTTGTAAGTTTTCCACATTTCCCTTTCCTTTTCCAGATCTATTATTCGGTTGGAAAGTTTCTGCATCATTTTCAACATTCCCTCAAAATCATGTGATTGCTCCTCTTTAGGTTTAGACAGCAATAACGTTCTTCTCTCTATTGTCTTTTCTCTCAGTTGCTCGGGATAGTCTTCTATACTTTCCCTTTCAGCCTCTACCCTTTCTGATTCTTCATAAGTCTCTACCAACGTAGGTTTGGCTTTCATCTTGGCAAACATGGCCAGCTCAGGTCCTAAGGCTAAGGTATAATATTCAATTAGGACCTTGTCTGAGGGTTTGTTATCTCTAGAAAAGTCCTTTAGATAACCATCAAACCTCTGGTTGAAACTATGCACTTTTTCTTTTCTTTCTTTCTTCAAAGAGCATAATCCTTTTATTAGTGCTGCATGAGTTCTCTGGGCTGCATATTTATTTCTAAATATTCTTTCAAAAGTATTCCAGTCTGGGATCGAGTTTGCGGGCAGGGAAAAGTACCATGAAGCAGCTGCCCCTTTCAAGGTATGAGGGAATAATCTACAGACAACATCTTCGTACTCACCAGCCCTTAACCCTTCTACCGCCAAATAGAAACTTTGTAAGTGGTCATCTACAGCAATCCTTTCCTCAGGGTCAAACCTAGGCAGCAGCTTATCAAAAGCTTGAGGTAGGTTATGCAATGGAGGTGTGAGGTTCAAAGGGGATCTAGCTCTCCAAGCAGGTAATGGGTTGGGCTGATTCACAATTACACCAGCCATGAGCACAGGTAAAGGAACAAAGTTTGAGTAAAGAGCAATGCAGGGTGGGAACAGGCTTTCTTACTTCAAAGGTATAACCGAAACCTGTAAGTACTTGGGTCAAGTTACAAGATTCAAAACATCTGCTGGTGGGGTAATCTTGGGAAAAAATAAGTTTCCACGGACATCCATGCACTGGCGGCCCTCCTTCTAGCGCCAGAACTATTGAGGCCTGGAAATTCGCAGGCAACAACAGAAAGGGATTCTCCCCAGTCAATGTTCCCAACTAGCCCATGACTGTTTGGTATAGGGAATTCGTCCAGTTTGCGGTCCGGCTACCGTAGGTCAAAGTAACAAAAACAAAGGTTTTACCGGTTGCGGCCCGGTCCACCATGTATTTTGTATTTTTTACTTAATGTATGAGATGCAAGTGCCTAATTAACCATGCAGGGTGATGAAGATACAAGGAGTAGTCACAATGTGATGCGCAGGTTCTTACCTCTCGTCTTAGGCTCGCAAGCATCTAAATCACATGCAACGGTGAAATAAACTAACTATCTATCTATCTATCTCCTATCTATCCTCGTGGAGCCAGATTGTAACTTATTTATGAGTAATGTGTATTATACATGCAACATAAAGAGAAACTACAGTTAGCTGATATTTCTTTCCACAATGCATGGACGATCAAAGATATTTCAACAATAAGATAGCCAATTGTTTTATGAACAACATACATTAGTCATGGTGGTAATTCCACAAAAATAAACCATAAATCATTTAAACAAGAACATAGGTTCTGAGAGTTAGAACGATCTCACGGTTAATGGACAAAAAGCTAGAAAAAACAAAATAGTTCATCTTTCAGCCATCCATAGCATAACATTTGAAAGTGCCACCAATATTTCTCCAACAGGCAAACAATACTTCTATATTGCAAAGAGAAATAGTTCTTCTTACAATATCGCTTTTCATGTCTAACTGGGAAAAAGCCTTTACTCCCTTCTAAGATTTCTACATTTATACAAAAGGGTGAGATGGTTGGGGTACCCAAAGTAACCTTTGGGCTTCCCAACTCTTCGTTTCCCAACGCTTGACTTTTCTCAAATGTTTTTTACAAAATGTTACACATTACAAAAAGTGACCATTCCTTATACGAGGAGGGTCCCACTTGGGCATCTATAAATTTCTTCCATGCTGAAGCTTCAGAGGCAATGCCCTCAAATGCACAAGGCTCTAAAAACTGAATATTGATCTCAAACTTAGCAGCCTGGTTCTTTATAGCCTCAATCCTGGCTGCACTCAATCGAAGTTGATCCTCTAGAAGCTGCACGCTGATAGTTGAATGATCTGCTTCGCTCCTCAAGATCTGATCATCCAGGGATTTAATACGCTGTACTTTAGCTTCCTCCTCCTGGTATCTCTTCTGTAACAGCTCCACAAAGGCGTTGTGATCCAGGAAAGCCTCAAGCCTCTGCTCGGCCTCTATCTGGCACCGGTTGTAGGTAATGAGAAGCCTTCTGAAAAAATCGGTGCATGCTCCTTTTGTCTTCTTAACTGCTTTTTTTGAAATCCTCCGCGATATTTATAGCAAATTCCAGCAAGTCATAATCCCACTTGAGGGCCTGTGTATCCTTTGATGGCAGTTCTGCTGGAGTTTCTTAATTGTTTTCCAGCCTTGCCCTTCTTGCAGTCAGGACTTCAAGGATGTCCTGAGATTGATCTACAAAGTAAGAGGAGGTTTCCATGATTTCCTCCAATCGGCCATCTATTTGTAGTACTTTACATCTCTCCTCTTCTACAGCAGTCTGTAGCTATAGCATCTTAGCCTTCTAGGCCAAGACATGTTCTTTGAAAGGCTGGAGTTTGACCTGCTGCTCCCTTGCTTCCTCCAGAGCAGTTGTTAAAGAAGAAATCTGCTCTTGATGTTTCTTTTGCTGTTCCTGGGTGTGCAGCTCACTGGCCTCCAAGATAATCTTTTGCTGCTCTTCTAGCTCTTCTAGTTTTTCCTGCAGTCGTTCCTTTTCCATCTTCAGCTCTTGATATTCTTTCTGCACTTTCTCCAGGCATTCTTGTGTTGTTTCTCTGACCTATCTTTCTACTTGGAGGGCCTGCAATTCAGCCTTAGAAGCCTTTATCTCCCTCTACATGTATTCAGACTTCTGCTTCAGCCTATTGCCTTCCTCTCTGTCTTTCCTCAAGGTGTCTTTCAATTGAGCAGAGGATTTCTTAGATAGGTCCAAGTCTGTCATGATCCTGTCCACATTATCTTCCGAAGCTTGAATCAGTGCTGCTCCAGCTCTAATGGTGAACCTCGTATCTCGGTCTGTTCCCAACACAACAGCCGTATCCGTTATCATTTTACTAGGTAGACCTCCTGTTTCAATCCTCCTTTCTGTTCTCTTCACTATCCTCTTTGTTGCCCTGTTGTAGAAAACAATATTTAAATCAGGGATTCTTCTCTTTTTTTCTGTACAAAAGGGACCAGCTTGAGAGTGGGGACCATGGGTGTGCTGGCAGCAGGTACTTGTGGGTCCTACACCATGGGGTTCTCCATGTCTTGGCTTTGTTCTCCAGCTGTATCAGAAGCTGACTGCTCTGTCTGTGTCAGTTTTAGCTTTTCTGCTTCTTGCTTTTGGAGCTCCTCATCAAGCTTCCTTTTCTTTTCTTCTTCCTCGTTCTTAGCTTCTTTTTATGCTTTCTCAGCTGCTTCCTGAGAAGCCTTTCTTTTCTCTTCTTCTTCTGTGTGCAACCACCCCGCAGCTTCCCGTGCCAACCTCTGGGATTCCTCATTTCTTCTCTTTGCTTCTTCCTCAGCCTTTGCTTGTTCATCTCCCTTCCCACCTTTGGTGGTGATCTTCTTCTTGAACCTTCTTCTCAAGGCTGTCATGTTTACTGCATTTCGGAAGATGGATTCTTCTCGATCCCAATGGTGGGCATACTCAAAATGCATGTTGTTTGCTTTGCAATGTTCAGCTACTTTACCGTGAGTATCATTTCTATGGAAGGGCATCTCTTCAAAATGGAACTTTTCCAGCTCTTCTACAAATTCATTAGCCTTTTTCACTCTGGTAAACTTGTAGCTTCCTAACCTGAAGGGTAAAGGTGGATAGGCGGGCTTCTTATGCTCAAATAGAAAGCTCCCTATGCCATCCAAGAAGACCTGCCTGACTGCTTCCTTGTGTATGATGTAGTCAGTGGCGTATTTGTGCAGCAGGGAGGGTGCTCTTGAACCTCCAAACATCCTGAAGTATAGGCCATCCTTAGTCAAATAGTAATCTGTATATTCTTCAATTACTTGCAGCGCTTCCTCTGACATACAATCACACTCCTTCAGGAAAATGAGTGTGTATAAGGGCATGATGAAGTGTTCACAGACTTCTTGGTAATGGCTGTGATATTTATGTGCCCATAGTGGTTTATAAGCAGAATAGACAGGCATTCTTTCCCTATCCCAAATGCACCTGAGGCCGGGGAAAATCTGATTGCATAATATACAGTCTAGCAGTATGGAACTCATATAGAATTTAGACCTCTTTTGGGCCACTCCTCCCAAAGCTGAGGCCAAGCAAGTTGAAAGACTATTTGATACAAGGCTGGCCCAGTTGAAAATTGTCCCCTGGGTTGCAACACAAAAAATGATTGGGATCCATTCTAACTTGAAGAACCTACCATGTGCTCTTCCAAAAATCCTATTCAGCATTAAATATATGAACCTATAGGGAGCCCTTAAGCTTGTCGTATCATAATCACCCATCGGTCTATATCTGTAATGTTTTCCCCGCAACATCATTTTTTTAAGAGTCTCTACCAGGTCCATTCTAATGTTGTTCAACCAATCATCAGTTAAAAATACTTGGGATTCTACCAGGTGGTAAGCCAACGCTACATATCCAAGGCTATATGCAGCATAGCCCTTCCTTTCAACATTTTCCAGAATCGTTGTTGTGACATCTGCCCGAGGCAGAATCCAACCGATTACTTCAGAGCACGGGAACAACTCTGGTTTGGTGGTGATCTTCATCAGTGAAGATATTTCTATGTTGGCATATATGGACTCTTCTTCCAATCCCATGTCAGGAACGTCTCTACACGTGATCAATCTATATATTTTCCCCCATTGGTATTCAGGTTCAACTCCAGAAATACACTTAGTGTGCTCATATATATATTCAGTTTTGGTAACAGTTTCTACTTCGGGCTCTTCCTTGACCTTCGGGGCCTTCTTATTTTGCCTCTTTAACATTGTGGATTCGAAATCTTCCTACCACACACAACATTGTAAACATTAAGCCATTTTGGCTGAGTGACAAACTTATATACATCAGTGTGAACTGTGTCATTTCTTCTATGTTTAACATGATATCAATCAGTCAATGAAGCAAATATATGCATGTATATAAGCAGAAATGGCCTAACTAACAGAACCATTGAAACACAATGTGCAGTGTTCAATGACTTAGTCTATGTACAGCATGATGGAAAATAGTTATATGCAGTATAAACATGCAAGCTACCACTTCTTTTCAATACCAAACAATTCTAACAATATAATCGAGTGGGAAAAAACCATCTACATTAACATGACTAAAACCTTCCGCTCTATGCGGGTGCCAATACCATTTCGCTGCGCAGGACAGACAGGGGGCAATACATAATATTTCAATGGTGTTCCAACCAAACCATGCCCACGCACTTATGGTCAACAAACTAAACGCAGCAGCATATCCACTTCCCCCGGCCTGGCTTCAAAAACGACTGCATGTGGAACGGCATGGCAAAATGCCATTGGTTTCTAAAGGGTAAGGGCCACGAGAAAGGAGGGCGATAAATCCACAAACCACAGGCAGGCCAAGACAACCCTCCCCCATCAAACATCGTTACACAGGGTAGCTTGATGCAGACAACGTAACGGCCGTCTGCACCAAACCCCCATTCGCTAAGCGTAGGGTCACAGACAAATGCCGCGGACAAATACTACTCAACGAGTCAAAACGCCCGCTCCCTAGATAGTCAAGATACAAAATCCCCAACTATATAGGCGTAAAGATAACAGCCATAGAACAGTCCTAACTGCGGGGAAAAACACAACCAAACGCTTAAACGGAACGGGGAAAGGCACACATGAGCCTACCTGGCACTACGCAACCGGTGTGTAGAGGGCTGTCAAGCTCCACGGATGAGACACCTGGACTGTGGGTACCGAAAACAGGGGACAGGGCGAGCGTGAGTGGATGACAGCACGATGATAATGATAGTTCATGATAATCCCAACAGCAATAGTCCAAATAAAATAGTAAAACAATAAAACCCAACGCCAAATATGTAGTCAACATAATGGTGGGGGGAAAAATTAAAGATCAGACGTCGGAGATCTTTGGATCGGAAGTCGAAAGCAAACTTCTTTCCGCAACGGCGGATGGCGAAAGCGCTAAACCACCCATGGAGATATACACAGCGGAATCTTGGAAAACCAATCGTTGGGTCAATAATGAAATGAGAGCTGCAACGGCAGAGCCGCAAAGGGTAAATCGATCCGCAATGGGAGAAAAAGAAACGACTATGCATCGGCAAGGTTAGTGCTTCTTTCATCCGCAATGGTAGAACTGTAAAGCATACCACCGTCCACAACGCCGGGGCTTGAACCGGAAATGACAACACTAAATGCTCGGAAAGGTTAGTCCTTCAGCAGACACAACGACAGAGGAAAAAAGGGTGCGGTCCTCTGCAACGGTGGATCCTAAATGACTTATACAACCAGGAAAATAAAGCCTTCCGCAGTCGCAACGGCGGAAGGCCATGACTTATGGGATTGGCTAGACTAATAAAGCGGGGGTCTGAAACATTAAAACAATGATCAGAGGAGGAAGCCGATTTCCTTCCGCAACGGCGGAGAAAGAAATGATAAAAAGTTCTGATGTAAAACTCAAAAACAGCTGATGTGAAAACAAACAAATCGGAGAGGAATTTGGAGCCAATACTGCTTATCCATCCGCAACGACGGGAGGAAAAGCAAATACCTTCCGGTTCAGCCATGATGAAAACGTAATTAAAAGGCAAATGATGAAGTTTGATCAATCATTGAATTTTTCCAAGCGTTAGAAAAAATCTGAAACAGGTGGTAGATTAACCCAAACATTAGAAAACAATCTGAGAAATCATTATTAGACCAACCCCAAGAAGAAAATCGAACTAATCCAAGCAAAGGGGGGTCCTAAATTTTTTTGGAATTTTGGGAAATTGTTGCAGTTGCAACACACTGGCATGATCAAGGAGGTAGCATATATGAGATGCCACCAATCTGGAAGGTCTTCTACACAAACCGCTATGAGTACATGTCCTACTATGTGAATAGAGGTATCGAGGTCGAACATAGTAGTCCATTGTTTGATTACCGGTCATTGATGTATACCGTTAATAGACGCGAGATCATCCACCAATAATGAAAATGGGAATCAAGGTACTAGAGTGCAAACTAACAAGTGTGAATAAATGTGTTGAGGTCGAACACTTGAGAGAATCCATCAATCAGGAGACATTGATGTATTCCCAAAGAACTGTCGATGGCAAGAGAACTTGCCACTGATGACTGCAAGTCTCAAGGCACTCAAAGATGACTCTAGGTTCGTATCCCAGAATAAATGATCTGAAGTCGATGGGATGAAATCCGTTGGAAGGAGGGCATTAAGGCATCCCCCATCATCCAACATGAGGTACTCAACAAATATATATAATGTGGAAAGACTCGATCATAAAGTGCATGAACCAGTAACTGTACCGGGAATGGCCGACATGCAAAGTCAAGATAACTGAGGAATGGTCGACTCAGGTTTCAACTTCCTTTGAACAAGGGCATAACAGAAAATGGTGTCTGAATGTAGGCAGCATAGACTCGATATGCAAAACTGGGACATCTCTGCGACATAGGAGGCATCGACAGAGGCTCCATAGGGACTGGAAGCTTAACTAGTCAGTGGAGATAAACTCAGATAAATGAGTATAGCTCCTAAAGTCAAACTATTAACCCAACCAATGGATGTGATATATAGTGCTTTGTTCGAAGGAGACACAACTCGACTGCTGCCAAAGATAACATCTTTCCTTGTCCGGCTTTTTGGTTTTTTTAATTTTTTTTGGACTTTTTCAAATATTTGAAAATCTTGAAAAAGAATAAAATTGCTTTATAGTTACAGAATAGGAGGAGATGAGTGTGAAAATGGGAAAACAAACTAGTTCCAAGTAGTGGAACATACCTTTGCTCAATGAAAGGATACATGTGTAGGATAACGACACTCGGGGGAAAGTCCCCTCCCGGTAAAATAGGGAATCAAGCTGCAAAGGATATATATAAAATGGCTCTGCGTGGCTAGACATGAGACAAGCTGGGGCTATATGTCTAATACTCAAAGTCAGGGAAGCCAACATAAGGCTCAATGAGGCAGGCAAAGCTCATGATAATGCAATTGCAACTTGACATCGGGGAGTCCAGGGAAAATAGGCCAGCAAAAGATCAAGAGGAGTATGAGGCTCTCGCGAAATTTCATGGCAATAATATACATTATACTCCCACACCCTAAAGGACAAAACTATCGGCATGAGCACCAAATTCAAATAAGGCGCTAACTCGGGTACCCATGTAAGGTCAAGCTCTACCATTCAAATCACACCACTTCTAAAACAACAAGAAGGTTCCGTGACAAGATAGAATGGGTTGGTACCTATGGTTATGATGAAATGGTCATAAGGTCATGCAAAATGCAAACGGTGGTGAAACCTAACCTATATGCTAGTTTAGACATGATACCTGAAAGCAGCAGGAATGGGTCAACCCAACAGTCGAAACGGTGCTCAAAATGGTCTCCTACATCATAAATTAGTCAAAAACGGTCCAAAAGGATTAGAAATGGTCTAAACTATAGAAAATGGGGTAAAAAATTTCAAAAAATTGAAAAATTTCTATAAATAGTAAAAAATTCAAAACATTATATAACATTTGAAATTTTTACCCAATTGAGCTCAAAACTTCAACAACAAATTTCGGGAGATCCAGCTGGCAGAATCCACTACCATTTTTTCCAGGCAATTACCCATGCCTTGCTCTTTCATTTTCATGCAAATTTTATAATTTTCCATGGTCAAATTAGGATTCTAGGCCATTCCAAAGTGTGCGCTACGGCCCACATGGAAATCAAGGGTTTTTCCACGTATAGGGCTGGATATACATGAAAAATGACCTCAAAGTCACGTACATACGCGACTGTTTAGCAAACAGTCACATATGAGGCCGCGTTCAAGGTTTTCAAGTGTTCTAATGAATCAAACTTGAATTTAATGTGCAGGATGGTTCTAGAATGGACAGAACGTGAGCATGGGGATGTAGAAGAAGCAGTTTGTGGTGATCTAATGGAACAACAGGCTCTTCGTGCATGTGGGCTCTACAAGTTTTGGTGTCTTGGTGGCCTAAGGGCCAAACCAAGAATGCTGCAGATGTTAGTAGACTACTGGGACCCAGACTCAGAGTCTTTCCAAATTGATGGGATGTCCCTCACCATAGAAGTGGAGGATATATACTTTATTACTGGACTTTCCCGACGGGGGGAAGTGGTGAACTTACGGTCTCACGGGCCCAGAGGTGGCCTCACCATCGATGAGTACATAGCCATGTATTTTTATATGGACACGGAGAAGGTCGGGAGTCAGATCCCAACTAACTCCATACAGGTGCTAGGCCTAAAGGCCATACTAATGACACTGGGTAGGATAACAGGGCTAACTTCACTCCACCAGGCTCGCGGCCTCTAATTTTCTATGCAGTGGAGTGCATGAGACCCACTATGTACGATTGGAGCACTGCACTACTGGGCAACATGAAACACTAGCTCAGTGAGTGCAAGATGGGAAGAGTACGAAACTTCGGTTTCAGTAGCATACTGAGCATGTTTTTCTTCAAGCGTGTTCCGGGATTGAGCCCTAGAGTTGACGTTCCTCTTCACGGGGTTTCAGATCCATCCCAATGATGTTGGGTAGATGCGATGCGCATACTAGGTGGAGGTAGGGTGTCCAACCCCTATCCAGCTGATTTCTTTCCATGGTGGCAACGACAGATAGTTGCCATCGATGATTACCCCTACGCGGGGATAGATTTCCAGGGAGACCCCGACATGCCATTACCACCAGGATCAGCATACGGTGACATTGGTAATGAATCCCAACCCTCTTTTTAATATTTTTTGAGTTATTTAATTTTTTGTGTTTTTTGATATATGGAATCAAAAAAACATGTTTTTGCGTGACAACACATAGTGACATCCTATCATGTGTATGCAGATGTAGGACCACGATGACCTAAAGGATTCCCTTGTCATAGATGGAGGGGAAGAGGAGATGACATTACGGGTGTGGATGCAGAATGGACACTCCAAAGCATTCATACCAACTTCGTGAGGCTGACACACAGGGTACCCATGGCGCAGGTCGAGGACCTTCCTGAGGCCATGCAACATCAGGTGGTGGGTGTGCCACAAGAATGGGTACGATTATTCAGATGGCTGTCTAGATCCATGGTGACATTCCACGATCAGAACCCCCCTCCTCCTCCCTAGGCTTAGATACCTGGGAGTGATACATTTTGTACTACCATGTATTTATATTTTTGTGGCTCGAGAGCCCCATTTTTGTATTACGACACTATGTATTATCACATTTTGGATGTTTTAATGAAATTTTTTTATGATGATCAGTTTATTTATTTACATGTGTAAAAATTTATGTTTGTGATGAGCTTATTGTCTATGAAACAAATTCCAATCTAACACATAGTTAGCATATGAGTCAACAACTTGATTATTAATTCTTGGAACATGTATGCATGTTATGTTTTCAAATTTTTGTTCTAACAATATCACACATAAGAATCTCTGTAATAATGTTGAATCTCTAACCTGATACAAACCATTAAGCTGTGACATTATTAACTCCGAATCAAGACATACCTCAAGAGAGAGAACATAATGTGAAATGGCATCTCGTAGAAGCTCGATAACGGCACTATATTAAACAACATTGTTTGAAGAGGGCCATAAACATACGCTTCCTGAAGACAATACCTGACATGTAGGAGTATATATCACCCAAGCAGTAGATGATGAGTGTTGAGTGTGACAGCTTGCACCATCCTCGAATCCTATATAGATGGAAGAATCCATTGACATCTACCATAAGAAACGAAATATAATCAACAAACCTGATCACCATAAGAAAAGACCTAACTATGCAAAATGTTGTACAATAATATACAATAGCTAGCCCTGGCTAAAAATCATGCATAGTACTTTTTAAGATAGAGCCCATTTCTAGGCTCCGCCAAGGCCGTCCCCTCGTAATCTACTAGCTCATAAGTGCCCTTCTCTAACACACATTTAACCATGTAAGGACCATGCCACATGGGGTTGAATTTTCTTGCCCCCAAGGGTTCTTTAGGTTGATCCCAAAAAAGGACCAAATCTCCTTCACTAAGCCTCCTTAGATGGACATATTTATCATACTGGACCTTAACACGATGCTTATTCACTTCTAAAGCCATTAAAGCATCTCGACGCTGCTCATCAAGCTATTCTAAATGGACCAAACGTTCCTCCAATGGAGAAGTGCCTGGTAAGAGCTCTATGACTAGCTTCAAAGAAGGGATCTCGCACTCAACTGGAAATACAGACTCCACTCCATGCACAAACTAATATGGAGAAAAAATGGTGGTAGTCTTAACCACAGTCCTATAATCCCACAAAGCAAGATATAACATAATATGCCAATTGGTATTGCTTTGTGCGACGGTTCGTTGGAGAATAGACTTGAGTGATTTGTTCACTGCTTCAACTTGTCCATTCGCTTGAGGGTAATAAGAAGTAGAATGCTCCTGCTTATACCCTAACTTCAAGACCAAATCTTCCATCATACGATTCTAAAAGTGCCTACCATGGTTAGTGACAAGCTCTTTCGGAATACCGAACCGAGTAATAATATGGTTGAATACGAAGTGTGCGGCTATCTCACCATTGGATTTAACTGTAGGCATAGCCTTAGCCCATTTTGTGAAGTAGTCAACAGCCATGATAATATGATGATGCACCCCAGCCAAAGCTAGGTTGCAATCCATGAAATAAATCCCCCACTTAGTGAAGGGACCGACAATGATAATGGGATGTAACGGGGTAGGTCGCGAGTGCATATGACGTGTGGACACCTGGCAAGGGTGGCACTTCTTGACCGCATTAACACAGTCTTTAAAGATCAACGGCCAGAAATAACCTGCTCTCAAGATTTTTTGGGTTCTAGAAAGCCTAGATAAATAACCACCACACACCCCTCTATGGCAATCATTCAGCACAAGCTTAGCTTCCTCATGAGTTAAACAATGACATAAAATGGAATCTATCCCATGGTGGTACAATGTGTTATCCACTATGAGGTAATTCTTAGAAACATGACGTAATCGTTGTCATTCATCTCGTGAAAGGTGTGTAGGTACCTTCAATGTTTGTAAATATATGATGATGTCCCCATACCATGGATCCAAAGTTGAGATCAAGAAGATGTGCTCATCGACAAACGTATCTTCACAAGTTTCCTCCTCCTCCTCGCTCAGGAAATCAGATATAAGCTCTACAAAAATCAACGATTTTTTCGATTTTGCCAAGACATACTCGAGATCGAATTCTTGTAGGATGACAATCCACTTATTATAATTCCCCCCTATCATCCTTCTAGTGAGGACGAACTGAAACGGATTGACATGGGCAACCACCAAGGTCTGGCAAAGGAGAATACAGTGTCTCAATCTTTAAACCGCGTGGACGGTAGCTAGGGAAATCTTCTCCACATGGGAATAATGGATCTCCACATCTATAAGGTTCTAGCTCAGATAATATATGACATGCTCTTGGAGCTCCTCATCCTCTTGAACCAAAACCATACCAATTGTCTCCATAGACACAGCCACATAAAGTAGAAAGTCACGGCTATAGTTAGATGGACTAATCACCGAGGCCGATGCTAGGGCTCGCTTAAGCGCATCAAAGGACTCCTGGGCTCGCTCATCCCAGCAAAAGGTAGTGTCCTTCTTCAAAAGACGCATAAAGCCTCTAGTCAAATTGGAAAAATTCACGACAAATCTCCGTAAGAAGTTTGCCATGCCTTGCAAACATTGAAAATGTCTAATGTTTTTTGGGGGAGACAATTGAAGTATTGGCTCAAACTTTAAGGGGTCGACTCTTATACCATCCTTGGAGACAATGAACCCTAATAAGCGACCAGACTTCACACAAAATATGCACTTGTGAGGATTTAACCTTACCAAATAATGGTGGCACCTTTCGAACACTAATCTCAAATGGTAAGAATGACGCATTCTCATGCGAGAATGAGTAGCAAGGTAATCCAAAAAGACTTCAATAATCAATTTGAGATCATGGAAGATCAAGGTCATAGCCTGCTGAAAAGTGGCTCCGGCGTTTTTAAGGCCAAAGGGCATCTTCCGATATGCAAAGGTACCCCAAGGACAAATGAAAGCAGTCTTATGTTGGTCTTCGGGTTTAATCTGTATTTGATTGTATCTGGAAAAGCCGTCCATAAAAGAAAATACCTCGCTTCCCACACACTCATCCAAAATCTGATCGATAAATGGTGTGGGAAAATTATGTTTAGGATAGGCATGATTCAAGTCACAGAAATCATTGCATATGCGGATCATTCCTTTCTTCTTATCAATCGGAACGGGGTTTGAAACCCACTCCGTCAAGGGAACGTGATAGATAAAACCATCATTCAACAGTTTTTCTATCTCAGCCTTAATCGCGGGTGCTTTCCTAGGATTCACTGTACGTAAATGTTGTCGAATAGGCTTAGCATTAGGATAAGTTTTAATCTCATGCTCAACAATGTGAGGGTCGATATCTAGCATTTCCTTGTATGACCAAGCGAATAAATCATGAAATTCTTTGAACATCTTGGTATACTCTTGAATCTCAGCATGGGAACATTCTTCCCCAATATAGACATTTTCAACCTTGCCAGGATCGCGAGAGATATTGATAGGAATGGTAGGAGATATATTTTCCATATTTCCATAAGCCATCGGACCAAGAGAGCTTAACGGAACCATGGAACTACCAATTCTCTCACTAAGAATCTCCCTGAAGTCTTCACACTCCAAGCGGTCAAGCTCGAGAAGAAAATAAGATCTATGATGCAACTCTTCCCAAGTTGGCTCAACCCCAAACATAGCCTCAATAATAGCCTCATCTGAAGGAAAAGCACTATCAAGGCAGTCATGTGTGTGAGAAGACTGCACTACCCATGCAGGCAGTACATAAGGGTACTCCTCCTTTGTCCGTGAAGAGGAAGAACTAGGCTCTACAATAGATCCAAGATTAGCTTGATATGCTATCATAGTTGCAGGCAACGGCATGTTCATTTCGATGAGCTCACAAGAAGGATTTGGTGTAGGAAGAACCCAAGGGTCCTCCATATGGTTTGTGTGAAAAGACACCGATCTTACCGATGACGAAGCATCACCGGAACTAGATCCTATCATAAGGATGGGTGCAGCACAACTAAATCTTCCCATGCGGGATGGATACATTCCCACACCCACACTCCTAGTTGCCAGCTGAGAGTGCTGGACAATCGGGATAGAAGCTCCCAAAGATGCGGTAATAGGCGGATTCTTGAATGACATTTGATCAATCGTAACTATCTTCCCATTAAACAGAAAGCATACCACTCGAAATAGAGAAGAAGCTACGGCTTGCATACTGTACACCCAATTCCTTCCCAACAACAAATTATAGTCAAGGGGTGCATCAACCACCTCGACCTCTATCGCAACGATCTTCCCTCCCAAACAGACTTTAAGAGAAGGAAGAATGATGTGCAGTTGAAACGATCTACCATCAAAAGCAGTCAACATGGTAGCGGATTTAGACAACTCGGGGGAACCCAAACCCTTCCAACATTGTAAAGACATTACGGAAGCAATAGCGCCTTCGTCAATCACAGTGCATTTGACGGTCATGTTAAGACATTCTACGTGAATCAAGAGAGACACATAGTAAGGCAAGTGAGGCTGACGTCCTGCAGTTTCAAATTTGATGACAAAGGAAGAATTATCATCATGAACACCAAGAGCAGAAAGCAAAGCTTTCCTTTGCGAAGGAAAACTCTGAAGTACTTCAAGTGCAGACATTGCACAAGGAGTGTGGCCCAAATCCTCGACAACAGAATAGTTCTGGGTGGCTCGGGCATTAGTATTGTTCCTCGAATGCTTAAGTACTCCCTTAGGAATTCCAGGAGCAACTTTAGGTTTATCCACAGGTTTTTCAATACACAAAGGGCTCTCGAGTGGAGCAGGTTCCTTTCCAAGGTCAGGTTGTGATGAACCATAGTCCTTCGCATGAGTCACAACTTTAGTAGCACACACCATATTGATGCAACCATGACCACTGCAAGCCTCCAGCGGATATTGATCCTCACCAGACTGATCATGGGTCCTCGAGTTCATGTTTTAATTATGAGGTAAAGGGTTGGTTAGCACAACTAGGCCCTGCGCTATGAATCTCGAGGATTATTCTATCCGAGGGCACAAGTGAGTGAGGTGATCATCCTTACATAACTTGCAAGGAAAATTAACCTTACATTTAGGTTTCTTTCCCCCCCCAGCATTACGGGCGTTCTTGTCATTAGAGTTGGCATTTTTATTTCTATTCCCACCCTTACAATTATTTTTACCCTTCTTTTTATTCCTTCTGGGTTGTTGGTTACCCTTCTGGTCCAACGATTGTATCGCAAGCACACTCGTCGTTTGGGTGGGCTGAGATGAAGCCAAGGCTTGTCCCAAGGTAGATTGGTTGATAGATAATTGACTGACCTTTTTCACAACTGAATCCATAGGTTTGGTACTCGTACAACCAACAATGCCATCGGCATGTGGTCCAGGTTTGACCTTAGGGTCGAAACTAGAACATGGAGCATTAGGAATGATCTCATATAACATACCGGATTGAGCATAAATCAAGTCCAATTCCTGTGCCCTAAAAATGACATGTTCCTCATTTTGAAATCTGGATGTAGAAACATCCTTCGCTATATAAGGTAGTAACGATTTAAGGAACCACTCGAGGAGAAACTCCCATAGTATGAAGGCTTTAATCAATCTCTTCTGTCTACACCACTCTTGGATATGGTCCGAGATATGCGTGGCTTTATCTTGCTAGAATGTCGACAAGAGTTTAGTACCAACGTCGTAACACACTAGTAGCTAGAAGTGGTTGAGAAAAGTCATAGCTAGGTCATCGAACAAAGTGAATGGCCCCCTAGGTAGCTCTATGTACCATTTTACGGCAGGCCCAGTGAGGGTGCGTTGAAATAGCCTTAAATGGATCAAATCTTCATGTAAAGAATTAGAAGAGCACCATAGGTGAAATGTAGTAACATGTTCACTTGGATCTTCTCCTCGTTTTCCCTTGAACTTGGGAATGTCCGAGGGAAGCTTATTACGGACAGCTGGCCAAGCCGATCCATAAGATACCGAATCGTTCATTAGTCTTACAAGTCAGGAAAATTTAATGTTGCGAGGAAAGGGAGCCTAGGTTGAGCAGGTCTAAGAGGCACTCCCTGATAATTTTGATTCATATAGGACTGATGACGGTAACCACCATGGCCATGGCCATAGTAGCCTCCTCCCTTTTGACCCATGTAGGGTGGCATGGAAGCACCATAATGTGGTGTACCTTGACTATGTGGAGCTACAAAGCCATAATTCGGAGAGTAAGCAGGTTGTTGATACCCATACCCATAAGGTGAATAAGTCTGTGCATACTGCAGTCTATAATAAGGTCCATAAGACATCCCATGAGATGTCCCATGAGACACTCCATAAGTAGGAATATACGCTCTGGAAGTAATAACATGACCTCCAAAAGTAGGGATACGACCTCCCGACACAACAGGAGGTACTTGAGTGTAAGACACGATTGGGCGAGTAGCAGCAGTATGGACATTACTCGTAGCAACGTTTCGGCCTGAAGGACCATGTGAATGAGGGGGAGGAAAAGCATTTGAAGAACAAGGAATAGAGGACGAAGGGACATGCGAAACGATGTATGTGGTATTCCCAACAGTCACTCGTGTTGGTTCTGGTATTCAAATAGGATTACTAACACTAGGTCTAGGACGAACGTGAGATGTGGCCTCCACCATTGGGATGGAGGGTGTAATATGAATCGTGCTCCCGAATCTCTTCGCGTGGAAAGAAATGGGATTGCCCCTAGGCATAGTGTTAGGATCAAATTCCATTTTGGCAAAAAATGTCGTATCGTGTATAGGGTTACCAAACATGTCATAACTAACATAACTAGTGCTTGCAGGTTCATGGTGAGTCTCGTCGCCTGACATCCCATACCGGTGACCTGTGAATGAGGGATCATAGCTAGAGTGAGTATGTCTTTCATGTGAAGGATCAAACTTAGAATGTACAACTGCATCCGGTGAAGGATCAAATGAAGGAGTAAATTCTCCGTTGTCTATGCGAAGTGGAGAAGACAGCTCAGGAATACCATCTTCGTGATCTCCCATTGTGTGTGAATCAATGTGGGTATGAGTCCGCCTGGACCATCTGCTTCTCTCTCCCAAAGGAGGAGGATATGTATAAGGCGGAAGTCCTACTAAACAACGAGAACGGCGAGGAGCCGCACCCATATCCACAATGACTCAAAAAATGAAAAAGACTCTCTAAATTACGCAAACCATAGGCAAGCTAACGTGCACAGAGCATACACCAATAAAATCTAAAGCCAACCACAATCAAACAAGGGCAGGATATGTGAGCTCCCGAATGAATTAGGTATGTCTCACCTAGGAGAGGCTTGAGACTCCCATACACAACAAGCAAAGGTTCGTAACCAATTATTGTGGCCCTCAGCTTCAACGCACAAAGCGACTGTGCTATCCGACCCCAACCTGGTCGGGACACCCACAAAATAACCCCTACAAAGTACCCCCTCGATAACCTAGGTAAGACAACTAAGGTCACCTCAATATAATCAATGCTCAGGTGGACAGTCGCAGGCGAGATTGACCGTATGGGCAGGGTAGCAAGTCCTAAAACTCTCGAAAGAGCCCCCAGATATGAATACAATCCTAGAAATATCTCCGGTGCTACTCAGTTATGACTAGGGGTCATCCCAATTAATAACCGCTCACACTACCTCATGCCTAACTCCCTTTTGAGAGGAGGATCCTGAGAAACACTAATTATACCAAGGAATTTCACACTCTCACCTAGACAGACACATACATGTTGTTGTTTAGTGGTCTTGGAGAATTTACTCACAATGAACTATTCCAAGACCCTAAAACCTAATCTTGTTGGTGTACCCTATCAAAGAAAATAGTGTAATCAATTTTAATTAAGCGTTGATTTTATTTGGCTTTATTACTCAAGAGAGGTAGATGGTCATGCAACCAATGGTGTTATGACGCAACATGAAGTAAAATGCACACCTAACAATCAATGCAAATGCATTGTGTTGAATGAAGAATAGGGCATGCTACTACGTTAAATGCAAAATTTTTCTTCAAATGACAAATGCATTCATTCCTATATGAAGTCCTGACTAATACTCTAAGGAAATCTAGTTCAAGTACCGTGCGAAATGCAAAGTGCAATGCATAATGATGCAAAAAAGCAAATATTTTGGATTTTTTGAATAAAAACGAGATGCTAAAGCAAAAGAATGATTCTACTACCCCCAGACTCGGAAAGCACCATCAAACAACACTCACACACAGTACTAAGGTAAAAGAAATATAATGCACTAATCCCAAAACAAAAAATCGAAAATGCAATGACAAGAACCTTCTTAAAAAAAATTTACCCTAAAAAAAATGTCTCTGGTTAGACACAGAGGTGTATACAGACTCTAGCAGTATCAAAGGAGACTCAGCAATCATCAAAATTCACTCAGGAACAATCAATCTTCATCTAGAAGGCAAAACTAAGGGCACATGTGACTGTTTGCAATAAACCCGCATATGTACGTGGATATATCAGTCAAAGCTGCGTGTATACGTGACTGTGAGTAAAAATCTTGCGTACAGGAAGAGAAATGTATAAAATAAAGGCAAACAGATGAACTGAGACAAAATTCACACCAATTTAGACACTACCAGGCAAACATGCCCCCATACCCGACATAGAAACAGAGAAATAAGAGCAATTCAAGAACATTGAATGCTGATAAAACCCCCCAAAGGACAACTACTAGGAACTCCCCAATGGAGTCACCAATTCTGTTATGGAAAGAAATTCCTATGGCTTGGGGTACCGCAACAGACAGCTTAAATCCAGAAATAAATCCTTTCCTATATGCAAGAGAAACCAAACAACTAACACTAAAGGATCTCGATTCGTACCTTATTCTGGACGGTTGGTGTAGATCCCCGTTGAGCTTTCCAAATTCAGCTTGAATTGATGAATTGCTTCCTCAACATTCAATAAACAAGACAAGCATACTATATATAATTGTGTTACCTCTACTCTAGCATATATAATCAATAACATATAAGCATTTGAAATCATCCATGGATAAAATATTCATTCAAACACATATTATTGGACAGGAAAATATATTTCTATTGATATAAAATCAGAGATTACAATGGATACAACCTCTGTCGGCACGTCTGCGAATGAGAGAAACCGAGTCCCCCACTTGGGCCTCCACCACTTCAATCCTTCATCTCTCGATAGCAAGCTCACAAGCAAAAGATAAGCTTGGAAAGAACACAAAAGTGCTCCAAGGGACAAAGGGGATGCAGACTCAAGAATAAGTTCTGGCAACAATGGACTATAGTTCTCTTGCTCTTAATTTCTCATATGCCTTCAATGTATCCAAAGGGTTCCTTATATAGCTCATCAATGGGGTAATGAAAGGTCAAATTTGAGTGATCTCAAGGCATAGGGAAGGCCAGGAGACAAGTGAGTCAGATCCACATCAAGGAAAACTCCAAAATAATTTGGCCTTTTGCACACATCCCTATGTAAGCGATTTTAGGGGTCAAACCCACGTATATACACGAGAAAGGGTTTAAAAATCGCGTATGGAAATTTTTGCATGTTTTTAGGGATGATCTAGGAAACATCAAAGGAACAAAAATGGTCCATGGGGTCTAAGGAGTTTGCATAGGGACAGGGAAGGCCATAAAAGTGTGATTTACCATGTGTGGTAAAATTAGCTATAACAAATATCTAGAAAATTCTCTTTTTTCCCTTTATTGACCATCGATGCTCTTTGCATACTAGAAAGAGGCATCGGGAAAATTTGACGCTCCTTGCGCAATGCCAAGGAGTGTCAAGGGTTCCTTTTTTCCACTAGAAACCAACATCGGCCTTGGATGACACTTTGTATCAAGAGCTAAGGTGCGTTAGAGATCATAGACATGATCTTCTAACAAGGCAAAATTCCTCCAAAAAGTCTTTTGGCATATGAACTTCAGGGATCTAGGAAAATTAACAATATTTTGGTGTAACAAAATACCCCTCAAAGTATGAATCTAGAGGGATGTGATAGGTGAAATATTTTGCTAAATGTGGTTTAGAGAATGAGGTGAAATACTGTCAGTTAAATACCTTTTACAGTAACAAATACTCTAAGTTATGTACTTCGAGTAGCTCAAGACATGGATGTCGACCAATACATTGCAGATCCATGTATAAATGACTAGATCATGGATACCAACATACATTGTAGATCCGTGATGAATGGGACTCAAATTTGGACATAGCTACCAAACATACAATGTAGATCTAGGTCATCATGAATCAATCACAAAATACTTCATCGCAACCTAGGGAGAGGAAAATATTGAACCGAATGCCCAAACACCTAGGGTCTTCATCCCATTCTTGAATAGCATGATTCTATCAATGTGAATAGATTTTCTAATGTCAAACATAGTAGAAACCACTTGATTACGAGTCATTGATGTATATAATTAATAGGTGTGAGGTAAATCACCATTGATGGCAATGATTCCCAAGGTACCGAAGTACATTCCATCGATTATGAATAGAAGAGATTGAATTTGAACAATTGGTAGAATCTTTTAATCAGATGCTAATGATGGAATATTAATGTCAAAAGAGAGGAAAATTTCCATTGAGGCATGTGGGATTCAAGGTACTAACTAGTTTATAAGACTAATTCTCGGATGGTGTGTTGGTGTCGACAAGAACAAACTTGTCGAAGGAGGGACATAATGTTTCCCTCATCATCGACACGAAACTAGAATAAAATGATCTTGATTATGGAACAACCATGGGACTAACTCAAATATGGCCGAATCGAAGGAATCTAATGTAACTACAGAGGTTGGTTGTGGTAAAATAATCCCTTGAAAATTGAACGACATGATAAGTGACTTGGTAGCATTGACTCAACAGGGTTGATACTAGACATAATGCAAAGAAAAGATTATGCATTCTTTGATTGACTTAATGGAGTCAAAGTGAATCGACTTGAGGAAAATGGAATGAAATGAACATAGGTTCCATGTTCAAGGGTGACTATAAGCTGCCATAAATACACATGAAAAAAGTTTTCCCATTCCCTTAATTTCCCCATCACAATGGATGGGTACCTCTTTGCTTTTTAACAAGCTTGAAAAGGATGGTAACAAACGTTTGATATAGTTGATCATAGGATGAGTCCAATCTTACATTTTTTATGAACCTATGAAAGGAGGGGTTCAGTCCCATAAAGGGCCCTTCATCATTTTATTTTTGAGTACAAAGAAGGTAAACTCAGTGTCGTTTCATGTTTATAGAGCCTCAAAGAACTAAAGAAGACTCCAATGTGGACTCGGTGTAAAAGTGTAAAAGTGTACATTTTTCATAAACTAGTCTAAACGATCTGAAAAATGGATAAAATATCACTGGATAGATGACCTTTCAACTACTTTTACACGTGTGAAAGAAACAAGTTCACTTTGCGATCTTTTCCTATTTAGAGAGTCTAAAAAGAGCTTAAATACAACTCTGCGGGATTCCTTTTTTGTATAGTTTTACGAGTCCAAGAAAGCGATAAAAGTATACTTAACACCTTTTTACTTAGTTTGTAATGAGCATGATTATGGTAACAAAAGAACTGGGAACCTTTTTCATGTTTGAATCCAGAGCACGAAAAAGAAATAAATTAAGCTCAAAACCACTTTTCATGTTTTAATCAGAGCACGAAAAATGAAAATTAAGATCAACACCATATTACTGTTTTTAACAAGCTCGAAGGCCGGTTGGAAGAATATTCAGTGTATTTGCTTCATTTTTTAATGAGCTTGACATAGAACAAGAACTATGCTCAATATGTCATTTCATGGTTTAGTGAGCTCAAAATTAAAAAGAAAGTATGCTCAAAATGAGTCCCATTGACGAGTGTTTTCCCAACATGATGTTCAGTGGTTGGTAATTCCCCCCAGTATAAATGTTATGTAGCTTAATTCCAACATAATATAAATAGGTTGAAGATATGGACCCCAAGCTTCATTTCATCTGCTTACCCTTTTCTTCATCCAACTAAATTCTGGGTTACTCCTAGGAAAATGTTCACCAGAGATAGAGGAAGAAAGAGGATCAAGTGATACAAGTAGATGAAATGAAGGTTCCAGTTAAAAGTATTGATACAATGGAAGAATATATTTCATTTTTTAATGAGCATGACATGAAAAGGGAACTCTGATCATAACAACCCGTTTCATTTTTACACAAGCTTGAAACATAAAATAACTATGCTTGTGGGGACCTGTTTCATTTTGTACACAAGATTGACACAGAATATAACTCTGCTTGAGTAGCCCATCTCATTTTTTAACAATTTGAAAAGGAATAAAACTATGTTCAAAGTTTTTATTTATTTTTAATGAGCTTGAAACCAGAAATATACTATGCTCAAGGACACCTATTTCATTTTTTAACAAGATTGACACAAAATGGGAACTATGTTCGGTAGGCAGTTTTATTTTTAACAAGCTTGAAACCAGAAATAAACTATGCTCAAATTTAGTTATTACCCAACATGATGTCTATAGGTTAGTAGGTTTCCCTTCTTACATAATAAGATAGCAACTTAACTCTAGCATGATGTCTAGATACTGGAGTCATGACCCCCAAGATTCCACGTGATGGGAAGAAGCTATGAGTTTACGAATGAATGAAATTCAGCATGATGTCCATAGTTTAGAGACATGGACAATGAAGGAGAAGGGACCAAAAGAACACGCGGGACATTCAGGGAAATATTATGACTAGTATTTATATGATGATAAAGTTTTAAAAAAGGAAAGTTGATCAATGGTCATAATCTTCCTATCATGGAGAAAATGCATCACTTGAAAAAGTGTGGACGCTACATCTTTCATGGTGTAAACATAATCTCATCTAAGGATAAAATTAAAATCTAAGGGACCTTGGACTAGCATAACATCAATGCAAATTGTTTTCCTTCCTAAAGTGGTAGGTAAGTGAGGAAGGATCCCTAAAGGTGTAATAAGTATTCTATTTAAAGCCAGTATCTGATCAGTGGCTTGAACAATCTAAGGAGAACATATAACTTTCCAAGCAATTGAGGATAGAATACTAACATAATCCCCTTCATCAACAATAGTGCAGAGTATTCTCTTAGCGGTAAATCGTGCGCGCGCGCACACACACACACACACACACATGGAAAGAAACACTTGAAGGAAGACGATATTATGTTATATCATCCCAATCAAAGGAAATAACCTTAGTACTTGGAGGGTTTTTTTTTGAAATAGGAAGGATTTCCCATTGCCTAGAAAAATATGAACTAACTACGAAAAATTCAGCAGGTTTCAGTTCACTCTCAACTAGACGATGAGACCAATATTGTGTCAAAGTGACTACTTCAATCTGAGCACTCTCTGATGAAAGAGTGGGATCATGTGGAGATGACATTGACTTGACCACTTTATATTCACTCTTCAAAGGAAGAGTGGGATGAACTACTTGTTCTTAACTCTCTAAAGAAATAGTGGGATCGACTAAAGATGCAACCAGATCGACCAATTTATCAACCAATAGGAGGTCAAGGGATAACTTACAGTAACCTGTTGGAAGCCATTTTTTAGGAACAATAATATTTTCCAACAAATTTGAAGCTTTATCCATGCGAGGACAAAGGTAAGTAAGGTGCATGTCCTTACATAAAAAGCAAGTATTTCTAAATTTACCTTTTCGACTCTTACCCATAGAGTCACTAGTTGATGGGGTATCATCAGTATGATGACCAAAGGCTGATGACATGGGTTGTTGGGAAGATTTAGATCACACTTCTAATGCTTGGGACATACCATGACAATCCTTAAGAAGATGGTCACACTTGCAAATTATGCAAGGGAACTTAGGATTACAAGGTGTAGTTGATCTACTTTGTGGGTAGATCAACACTCTCATCACTGTGAGGAGTAGTTGGTTGAGATTTGGTTTTTTGTTTGTATTTCTACTTCTTAACCTTCCTCTTTTTCTTCCTCTTATCCACGTGACTACTAACATCATAACTTTCAACAGGCGGAGAGGGAGAAATGAGAGAAGACACATCTAGAAAATAAGGTGAAAGATCAACATGATGTTGATGCTCTTGTGATGGAGAGTTGTGATTCTCTTGTGAAACAATAAGTGCACTTGGGATAACCATACAGGTGATCCTATAGTCATTGCAGGAAGACTTGACGTAGCCATGAGAGGAGGATCAACATTTCCAAATGAATTAATAACAAAAGGTTCTCCTTTAGAAGGGATCTTTTGGTTGGAAATCCAAGAAGGCATAGCCATAACTACATAAAAAAACTACCTCTCTCTTTAAGACTTTTAATTGTACAGGAAACAAGTGCTACTTAATCTAAAGAAACAAAGAAACATGTGAAAGGAGTGGATAAAAAGTATGGATACTCATAGGATTGTCAAACCATCACCACTTGTGATATACCACAAGGTACAATAGTGATACACGACAAGGAGGATTGGGACCATACCCTTGCCTGTATACTCAACTTCCTGGATAGTACATGCATAGTAGCTCCCTGAGTGTTGTTCTTGGTGTATTGTAATGATAGGACAGACAAAGATCTTTTCTCAGATGGTTTTAGGATCCCTAATGGTGTCTCCCGATATACACAAGGTACGTGGGAGCTCAAATTTGTAGTAGTGTTGTTTAATGCACAATTGTACGAAACGAGCCTTCCTATAAACTGTTGAGTACGTGAAGTACCTTTCTATATACCATAAAAGTACATGAAAGGTCATTTTATATACCAACGAGTATGTATAAGAACCACACAGTCACCAGTATGCAATGCATGCAATAAACGACATCTCTTATGCTTAAAGACATTAGAACACATCTCTAACCTATTACACACTTGTTGCCAAGAATTTTAACCTAATTAGCACTTATTTTTATCTGAAACGGTTAAATGGACATATTGAGTGAAGACTAACTCATAAACCATGTAATGATGAGATGCAAATCTTTCACTTTTTCTTTTAATGTATTCCCTACTTATGAGAGAGTAAGTGGTTCTTTTCCCAAAATGAAAAAATTGAATAACATGCACCCAAACTTGAAACTAGAATTGTGTTTCATATGTTTCCAACAAAAGTGAAAAACATATCTCTAGGAAGAAAAAAATATAAATAGAGTTTCCAATAAAAAAAACTAAAGCAAAGAGTCTTTACTAATTATGAAACTTGAATTCTTTTTCTTTTTACCTTTTTTTTTATATAAAACTAATATTTAATAAAAGAAAATTTTGAAATAAACTGAAACAAGAATAAATTGTTTTTTCTTTTCGAGTATTTTTCACTCTAACTCAAAGCAAAACCTTTTCTTTGAATTATGAAGGAAGCGGAAAATCAATTTTAATCTACTACATATATCTAAAGAAACAAAGAGAAATCCCAAGATAAGAGTGTGGGAATTTCTTCATAGTGATATCTAGGAGCTATAGAAATATTCACTATCTAAGTTTTCACAAAATATGCAAGAAAATAACAAAAGAGAACAAAATAGCACACATATATGGTGCCAATAACTGATCTTTCTATTAGTGTACATCTTGTAGATATGTATGGTACATATTTATAATACAATGGGGAAAATTCGTGAGCCCTTGGAGGCCATATGGATGCATAAAAGTGTCAGGCTAGGATTTGTCCCCTAAACCCCCCTAGGTTGACCAATATGATTCAAAACCTTACCAAACATTCATGAATGCAAGTGTGAACATGTATGGAGGATTGTTGAGTCATAAATACATGCATTCTATGCATGGGTAAACACATGTGTGAGTGGGAGAGTCTCTAGGAGCCAATACATGCCCAAGAAGACCATTAAACAACCACATTCACACACTAGCTCCCCTAGTAAAACATAAAGTGGTCTGTAATCAATGAGGACACCTAGAATGTCAGGATTATCAAACTAGAGCACCTCAACTGTGAGTTAATGAGCCAGAAATCACCTATTAGAGCAATATTGATCAGTATAACCTAAGTAGGATCATATAACATAAGTACAAGACAAATGAAAATGCCTCCTAGGTGTAATACCATGGTACTAAGGTAGATTAATTCTCTAAAACCCTCCCTTAAGACAAAATTAGTACATATTATACCAAATGTTTATTGAGGCCTTGGAAACTAAGGCTCAAGTCACCTCTTACAACAACAAAAATTATTTGTCCATGTAAAACGAGGAAAGAGGAAAAAGATCATGGGGAAAATCCTCCCCCAAGAATGCACATGACATAAATGATCAAAAAATTTATTCATCTAGTCCTCTTATTCACTTGAATGAGATGAAAGAACAACTTCTTGGTGATGGACTTGGTGAAGATGTTGTGGATACCAAGATCATGCATCAATACATCAAAGTGTTGTAGACAAAGATCACATGGAGAGGCCCTTTGATGGTAATAATTTGCTAATGTGGAAGAATCATAATAATTTATTTTTCTGCAAGCATATTCTGATATAGAAGCATAATCAATCATGTAAAATATATCTTTGCAAACTCTTTCCCAAATAACGTCAAAAGATTAAACAAAATCTGCTTCATGTGTAGCTTCCATATCATGAATAAAACCATGAATCTTCTTCCCAATTTGATGAAGCATATTCATAACTCTGTAACAAAGCTCACGAGTCTATGAAATATCAGAATATATTTCATATACAACATAAAATATCAGAGGTATGGTGTCTCCAAGAGCGAATGGGTCCGTAGTGGGAGAATAGTGAGGAACTAGATCACAATGACAGTTGAGCAAACCTGGAGAGTCTAGAGATTTGAAAATTGAACCATGGGTGGTGAATTCAAGTCCAGAGATATGGAACAATAGTCCCATGAATACAAAATCCATGGCTTTCCAGCCAATGAATGAAATACAATACATAAAGAAACATACACAAGTGACATAACATTGGAAACTAGGCAATTTTGAGATTTTCCAACTAGTTAACTTGAGGGTTGTCGGGTCTTTTAGTCATGAAATGGTTGGGGAAATGATTCTATGAATGTAATAGGCTGTATATCAGCCTGTATATAACCTTCATAATCATAATGGGAAATATATTAATGGATTATGAAAGAGCTTTCAGAAGACACATAAAAAACTAGTGAAAAATGACTAGTTTCTGGAGGAAGCTTAGGGTGAACTGGTTGGGGTTTCTTCCAAGGAAGGGATGGAGGTTTCAGACTCTGATATATTAGAAGGTAAAGAAAAAATAGAGCCATATAAAATATATATATGAGAAATTGTTTTCTCACATACACACAAATCATGCATAGGATTACCATCTCCTTGCTTGCACTCCCATCTTCTTTCAAAATATGGAAGTTCAATATTGTTCTCCTCAAGGAGATTGGTCATGATGTCGATCTTCTTTCTAAAGAAAGATATTTCATGATGTGAAAATTTTCAATAACCACATTTGGGTCTCTCTGTCTTGTTATTCATCCTCCTAGATCTCAAACTCTCATCAGTTGAACTAGAGCTTTCGGTATCTGAATGCTTCTTCTATTTCTCTCTTTGTTGCTTCAAATCCTTGACTTTATTCTTTCCTTTGGCTTGATTTGATACACCAGAACCAATGGATTGATACTTGGTGTATTTGATGGTACCAATTTTCACTAACTTGTCTTGCTCCTAAGTCAACGAGTCCATGAAGTCTGCTAGCACAGACATCCTCCAATTTCTAGCTGGAAGCTTTCTTGAGTGGAATGTTGAAACAAACACAGAATACTCAAGCCCTAGCTTAGAAAGGATGTACAATATAAAATGATCTTGTTTCTTCTCCATGCCACACTGTTTTAGATAAAGCACCAACGATTTGGACTTGGTAAAGAAGTCTTGGATTGTCTCATAGTGATCTGAACTCAGTGAGATTATCTCATTTTCGAGTTGATGGCCTCTCATCTCATCAGTCTTTCCAAATAACGACTCAAGATTAATCCAAAACTCATTGGTTGTTCACATACTATCTACATGGAAGAGAATATCTATTGAATTGATGAGACAAATCATACCAAATGACTCATCAATTTTGTTGAAGTACTTCGCTTTCTCCATAGCAGAGTTGGGCTCGATCTCAGTCCCCATGGTGACTTTATACATGCCTTTCGACCTTAGATGGATCACCATTTTAGCCTTCCATTAAAAATAGTTGAATGGGGTCGACAATACATAATTCTGCTCCATTATTCTTGCGCACTGTGTGACAAAAACATTGTTGTATCTATAATGCAAACACCTAGATTTTCTAGAAAATGCCCTAAACAGCAACTCAAAACTCTCTATATTTGATTTACAGCTCCATAAAGCTCAAATACCATGTGAGAATTTCTTGACAGTGATATATAGGATCTAGATCAATATTCACTATCTAAGTTATTCACAAAGTATGCAATAGAACATCAAAAGAGAACAAAATAACACACATAGATGTTGCCAATAACTGATCTTTCTATTAGTGTATATATTATACATCTATATGGTACATATTTATAATAAAATGGAGAAAATTCATCCTCCCCTGGAGGTCATCTGGTTGCATACAAGTGTCAAGATAGGATTTGACCCCTAAACCCCCCTAGGTTGACCAATAGGCTCCCAACGCTTACCAAACAGTCATGAATGCAAGTGTGAACATGTATGGAGGCATGTTGAGGCATAAATGCAGGCATGCTAGGCATGGGTGAACACATGTGTGAGTGGGAGAGTCTCTAGGAGACAATAAATGCCCAAGAAGACCAAAAAACAAACACATCCGCACACTAGCACCCCTAGTAAAACATAAAGTGGTATGTAATGAGGGTGCCTAGAATGTCAGGATGATCAAACTAGAGCACCTCAACTGTGATTTGATGAGCCGAAAATCACCTATTATACCAATATTGATCAGTATAACCTAAGTAGGATCATATAACATAAGTACATGACAAATGAAAATGCCTCCTAGGTGTAAGACCATGGTACTAAGGTAGATTAATGCTCTAACAAAGAGAAGTCAAGACAAACTTAACACCTACACACACAAATGAAATGCAAATTTTCCAATTTCAATGAATACAATCCACAGAAAAGAGCAAGATTTTTCAAGCAAAGAAACAAATGTAAAATTCAATGAAATAAATATAAACTCTTCTTTAAATGCAAAGAGAATATAATTCAAAGAGACTGAAGAATATACAATTCATGACCCCCAACCACGAGGGGGATTTTTTTTTTTAAAAATACACTCCAGTTTGCTTAAAATGCAAGCTAAAAACACCCCAACTATAGTATAGAATCAATCCAAAAGGGTAACTGAATACCTACCTCGACATAGGCTGCAGGTTGATACTAGTGCATCCTCTTATGGTTGTCTCTCAGTGTCCACTACGAAAAGGTGTCGATGGCATTTCTTGTCTTCTGTCAATAGGTGGTGGTGATGCTCTGTCAACAAAAGAAAAAGGAGTCAGAGCATGGACGACGTAGGATGGAAATAACCCAGGTGCATCGGCACAGATAAGGACCCAAAAAATAATAAATACCTTGAAATTTAATAAACATTGAATAACTTGAAACTTTCTAAGATCAGATACTAACCTGGAGAGGAAAATTAGGACTAAGATAAAGTGAATTTTACACCTTTGATGAGGAAAATAAAAACTTATAATTTGCAGTAAAACAAAAGTCAAAACCAAAGAATAATATGTATAGATCTATCCTCAGTATGGTCTCCAATTTTGTTAGCGGCAAAAATGGTTAGAGCAGACAAAAACAATTTCCCTAGTCTAAATGGTTTATATCTAGAACAAAAAAAGTACAACTATGCAAAGTTTCCCTAGATTATCAAATTACTTGAATGTGAAGATTGTATATCTCTTTTTGAGTGTTATCCTTGCCTTCTCAATGATTTTTGTGATCCAATCGTGAAGAAGAGAGACCTGCAAAATATGCAAAGGACAAGATACAAGAATAAAAGAAACAATATAATTTGATGAATCTATGCTAATTATCAAGGAGAAAAGAAATAAACAACATTATACATTATTTATGAGAAATAAAAAAACACATTTGTATTAATGTAAATGAGGAAAGAATTACAAACAAAGCCTTGATGTTGGGGCTTCTCCCTACAATCCTATCACTCTCAAAATCTACAAGCCTTTCACCCTCAAACTATAACCTCTTTGCCTCTCACTCCTACAATAATTTCAACAATATAAAGGTTCTTTTCTGGTCCTCCCTAAACCATGAAGGTAAGCTCATGTTTATAGGACAAAAATAGATAAAATGGGTTGGGATTTACTTGGTGGAAGTTGAGGGATCATCCCTATGGGTTAGGGGCTCAACTGCCACCTAATGTAATTGGTAGGGATAAGCCTCCACAACGTATTTCTTTTAGAAAGCTCTTAAAACTTGTAGTTTTCCCCTTTATGGAGCACCGATTCTCTTTGCATACTATCAAGAGGAATTAGGAAGAGGCGATGCTCCTTGCGCAAACACAAGGAGCGTCACTGACACCTTTTTTTCACTAGCAACCAACGTCAGCCTTGGATGACACATTATATCAAGAGGTAAGGTGCGTCAGAGCTCCTAGAAATGAGCTTCTAACAAGGAAAATTTCTTCCAAAAAGTATTTTGGCATATGAACTTCAAGGATCTAGGTAAAATGGAAATATTTTGGTGTAACAATATGATGATGCCTATGATCAAAAGAACCAGCGTCAAGGCTCAAATCCATATAAGGAAGGAGTCGTAAGCTCTATTAATAAACATACACATATTTTGACTGAGTCAACCACAAATCAAGATTTGGTTTCCAAACAAGAATAGGTTGACAATATGGACATTGGTGACTCTAGACTTATAAAGAATAAAAGAAGCATGAAAATGGAAATATCATCAATAAAACCCAACAAAACAAATCCATCTATTCAAATAAGAATTTATTAAAACAAGGACCAAATCTCCCCTAGGATTCCACACTATCAAGCTCAAAGAAACCAACAAGAATCCAAAGGAAGTAGGAAAAAATGTGAGAAAGAGAAACATACAGTGGCTTCAATAAGTTGGAGAATAGTTGGTTGATTTAGGGAAACATGACTAGATTATCAAGATCTACTCTTCCATTCCCCACATTTCTCGGTGAAATTCATTTTCTAGAATATTGGAGGTGTTAAAGGAAAATCAAAACATAGGTTACTGTGAAAAAATCTCAAGCAGGAACAACCTCAAATATAGTTGATCCAATAAAAAATGGTACTATGGGACACTTTCCAAAATGGACAAGAAAATATTGAAGGGATCACAATCCATATCAATAGATTTCATCAAATCAGATGGAGGCTTATCCTTTCTCTGGAACCTGTAATTTTATTCTCCATGAATTCATAGGCATTCCCTCTTGACAAAATCCCATCTCCTTGAATCAAATATTGTTGGGAACTATCATCAATGTGTACAAGTGTCATACCACCCCTCAAAATTTTTAGTTCCCAGGCTCCCCCTTTTTTTTGGAAGGGAATGTTGACATGGGACGATGGATTTGTTGCAGCTGCAACTATTTTTTCCTGAAATTTCTTAAATTTCGGGCCCCTCCTCCTGATTTTGCATTATTTTAATCGTTGGATCCTTTGAAGTTTTGGCCGGTTTTAATTTTGAATGATTTTGCAGACTGATTTTCAGCTGTTTTCAAGGATTGCATGTATTTGGATTTTGTGATTGATCGCAGATGGGTGTTTGGTTCACTAGCTGGTGATGTTGGATCTTTTATTCTTCGAGTCCACGGTTTCGGAATTAGAATTGGTTTTTAACCTCTGCTGATTTTCTTTTAAAAAGATTTCAAACACCTAAGTTTTCTGTTAAATTGGGTGTCACACTATGATAAATCGGCTGCTTTTGTCCTTTTCCCTTCCACCGTTGCAGCTCTCGAAGCAGTTTAGCACCCGAAGTCCGAATCGTTCCGACTGCCGATGCATGTTGTTTCTTGTTTTCCTTTCCACCGTTGCGGCTAGGAAAGTCTTTTGATCCTCGATTAAGTTTGTTCCGCCCGCATCGCTTGTCTCTAACCTTTTCGCTTCTGCTATTGCGGCTCCCAAAGTGATTTGGCCTCCGAAGTGGAAGTCCGTCCGACATCCGACTGAGTTTCCTCCCATCGCCGCTTGCCTGTAGTTTTCCTCTTCCGCCGTTGCGGCTGGGAAAGCCATTTGGCTTCCGATGTCCAAACCTTGCCGACTTCCGATCTAAAGTTTCCCGCCCTCCCGTCGCATGCCTAGAGACTTTACTTTTTCGTCGTTACAGCTGGGAAAGCCGTTTGACTTTCGGTGCTGGTTTCCTCCCGTCTTCTGCCGTTGGTATCGCTATCACAAGCCCGTAGGAGGACAAGGTAGTATGGTCGGCACTTGTAAAATGATGGTGGTGCACCGGGTTGTTTTTCTTGTGGATTAGCTGTTCAATTTTAACGTTTAAAACACCAATCCTATGAATGATGCATTTTGGGTTATTTGCAGGTGGACTCAAGGGATTGGTCAGACTACCAAGATACGAAGGTGTTGTTGGACATTGTAGCTCAGGTCGAACCGTGGTTAGAGGGTGATGAAGGCAACGGTCCAAACGAGCTATCAGTTATGAAATAGTTCATGGATGCGTGACAGACAACATAGGGGAATATGAAGCATTGAGGAACTGAAGGGTCAGACGTTTGGGAAGCAGCCCAAGCAGTCTGTAGTGGTAGTTTAAATATTTGAAAGAAGGACTTAGAAAGGACTTTTCCCTGGAAAAATTTGTAAACCATTTTGGCTTGTAAGAGGAACTACTTCGTTTTACAATCAGAAACTGCAATTTTTGCCTGTTGGAGAAAGCGAAATGTGGAATGTATCAATGTGATTAGATGAACAATGTTGAAGGGGAACTATTTCATTTTCAGCTGTGTTTCATTAACTGTGAGAGTGTTTGATTTCCTGAACCTATGTTCTTGTTGAATGTTCTTCAGTATATTTTATGATGTTTTCCACTATGAGTAATAAGTGTTGTTCATAAAACGATTGGCTATCTGGTTGTTTAAATATCTGTAATTGTTCATGTGTTTTGAAAGAAGTATCAGCTATCTATAATTTTTCATAATGCATGTGCAAAATGTATTACTCACCAATAAACGATAATTCTGCTCCCTAGGGATAGTTTAGGTAGTTAGTTTATTTTCTTGTTGTATGTGATTTGGATGCTTGTGGGCCTTAAGACGAGAGGTAAAAACCTGCGCATCACATTGTGATTGCTCCATGCATCTTATCATCCTGCATGTTAATTAGGCACTTACATTTCATAATTTAAGTCAAAATACAAAAACTCGGTGGACCGGGCCGTAGCCGGTAAAGCCTTTGTTTTGTTACTTGACCTACGGTAGCCAGACCATAAACCGAACGGATTCCCTATACCAAACAGTCAACGGGCTAGTTGGGAACGTTGATTGGGGAGAATCCCTTACTGTTACTTCCTGCGATTTTCAGGGCCTCAACAGTTTTTGGCGCTAGAAGGAGGGCCGCCAGTGTATGGCTGGCCGAGGAAACCCATTTTCCCGAGAATATTCCACCGGTAATAGTTCTGAAAGTAATGGGTTTCATAATCCAATTCTGGAAGAAAGAGAACATCTATATTCTTTTGGCAACGAAATTGTTAATGATATGAGAAGACACACCAGGGCATATGTAAAGAAGATTGGAGGATTGCCAATCATCCCTGAATTGCCCAGAAGAGAGTATAAAAAGAAAGATCATCCTGAAGCAGAAGGCTCAGTGTTGGTTGGTGACTGGGAAGAGCTTGTAGAAACAGCCTTACAAGAAGTTGTGCTATCTTTGAATCAAATAGGCCCAGAAACCCCTCACAGTTCCCCTGCTCACACTCCCATTGGTTCACCTCCTCACTCTCCACCCAGACTCATGGCTGGTGTAAACGCAAACCAACCCCCTAACCCACCAAATCCACCACTTGCATGGAGAGCCAGATCACCATTAAACCTGACCCCTCCGTTACATGACTTGCCTCAATCCTTTGAAAAGTTGCTGCCTAAATTTGACCCCAATGAGAAGATACTAGTAGATGATCATCTGCAAAGTTTTTACTTGGAAATAGAAGGATTGAGGGCTAGGGAGCATGAAGATGTAGTCTGCAGACTGTTCCCGCATACCCTTAAAGGAGCTGCAGCATCATGGTACTTTGGGTTTCCTGCTAACTCTATCCCTGATTGGGATACCTTCGAAAGAATTTTCAGAAGCAAGTATGCAACTCAGAAAACCCATGCAGCCCTCATGAAAGGGTTGTGAGCCTTGAAGAAAGAAAGAAAAGAAAAGGTGCATAGTTTCACACAAAGGTTTCCAGCCTATCTCAAGAATTTCTCTGAAATGGATAGACCTTCAGACAAAGTTCTGATTGAATATTATACTTCATCTTTAGGCCCTGATTTGGCCATGTTTTCCAAAGGTAGGGCCAAGCCTACTTTGACGGAAACTTATGAAGAAGCTGAAGTAGTGGAAGCTGAAAGAGAGAGTATTGAAGACTATCCAGAGCAGTCAGGAGAAAAAGGTGTAGGCAGAAAATCCTTATTGTTTACTAAGCCTAAAGAAGAGAAATCGCCAGACCTTGAAAATATGGCCAAAATGATGCAGAAGCTTTCCAACAAAATCATAGACTTGGAGAAAGAGAAGGAAGCACCAAAGTTTTATAAGCCATATTATAAGAAAAGAGAGGACAACAATCAGTCTCAACCTCATCCACACAATACAACATCCATGAATTTAACAGAGATAGGGATGGAAAATTTTTGCACTTTACGCCAACAACCCCACTCTGAAAAGAATTGTCCGCAATGGATAAATTCAATGACGTTGGTCATGAATTAGATGTTGGATTCTAGATTAACAGAAGAAGGAGATGAAGAAAGAAAAGAGAGTTCTACTTCTACTTCTACGAAAGAACAGGAAGAAGAAACCATGGCTTTATGGAATTCTGTCTCGTTATTTGATGCTGAAGAGGAAAATACTCAGGGGTACAAGGACGTTATGGAAACCAACGTAGCCACAAGGAGCCAAGAGATAGTTAAGGAAGATGGTCTTATACTCCCAAAGATTAAGAGGCTGCAGAGAAATGTTAAGAAGAAATTTCAAAATAAATCCTTGGCTGATAAGATTCCAGAATTCGCCATTACCAGCCAAGATCCTAGGCAGAATGAGGCGCGGGCCAAGCCAAGAGAATAAAATGCTGATAAACCCCATCACATTGAGCAACCGATGGATTATGACATAGTGGAGGATTTAAAAAAGGTAAAAGCAAATGTGCCACTATTCGAAATGTGTACAGTGCCGCAGCAAAAAGACAGACTGTTGAAATCACTTGAAGCATCAGATGAGAAGCTGCCTATGGATAATCAACCTCAGGAAGAAGAAGAAAATCGAGAAACCAGCGTTGGAGGTAAGTCTAAAAGAAAAAATCCACCGTTCCTCCTCACCTTTGAAATTTTCAATCATAACGTGCACAATTGTCTGGTAGACTCAGGGGCATCAGTTAATGTCATGCCCATATCAGTCTGTAAAAAGATCAATGGGCAGCCTAAGCCATCCACGTGGAGGGTGGTTCAATTGGATAGAACGGATGTAAGGGTGATTGGTGAGCTGGAAGATGTCCTAGTCCGTCTGTCATCTAATGACAAATTTTTCCAAGTTATTAACATCGTGGTGGCTGATATACTGGACGCTTACGGTCTTGTCCTGAGCAGAGATTGGTCGGCCAAATTAAATGGATATTTCGCCTCAGATTGGTCCCATCTTTGGTTTCCATACAAAGGGAGTCCAAATCAGATTAAGATTCTAAGAGAGCCTCACATGAAGTACAATGTTACTCAGCTAGAGGAGAAGAATGTACCAGTGGATTCTGTATTGGGAAACTATTTTATTGAGTTGGAACCAGGGAATTATCAAGCGGAAGAAGCCAGCAACACATCAGAAACTTAGCCTGATCTCCTTTGATTCTCACAGGTTGATGAGATTGACTGTAATATAGTAAGCTTAGTAGTAGGATTAGATTCACCTTCAGTAGTTAGTGATTTTTGGATTTTGTTTTTTGATGGCTCTAAGACATTAGAAGGGTCAGGGGCTAGATGTGTCCTGATCTACCCACAGAAGAATAAACATTTCCTTTCGTGTAGATTAGAGTGTGAGTGTACTAATAATACAGCTGAGTACGAAGCCCTAGTGCAGGGACTAAAGAAGGAAATTGAATTAAAGGTAAGTAATTTAAAAGTTTTTGGAGATTATGAAATTATTGTAAAACAAATCCGGAATCAGATACATTGTGTTTCTCCTCACTTAAAGGCTTACCAGAATGAGGTATGGGATTTACTTAAATGTTTTAATGCATTCAACATTATTTCAATTCCAAGAATTAAAAACGAAGCTACCGATCTATTGGCCACATCAGCCGCTAGACTCATACCCACTAATAATCGGTGTTCTGTCGAATTGCTTTTCAGGCCTTCAGTACCAGATATGATCACCAACTTGCGAGTGTTCGACAATGATCAGCAAATCATAGAATGTTTGACAAATGATGAGGTTTTTAAAGGAGCGATCATAGACGATGAAGAGCATCAATCCGAGATGAAATATGATAATTTCATTCCTAAAGGTGTCAGAACGTTAGAAAAAATGTTCGATTTAAATGAAAATTTCAGAAGACCAGCCAACGTGAAGACCCACAGCTCATCTCTACAGTTCGAGTTGATAAATTTAGGGACTGAGACGAATCCCAAATTTGTGAATCTCAGCAAGTGTTGTTCACCAGTAGAAAGAGAAAAATTCATCAGTCTATTTAAACAATATAAAGATGTTTTCGCATGGACGTACGAAGATTTGAAAACATACGACACCAGCATCATCAAGCACATTGTTCCCATCAAAGCCAGAGTCAAGCCGTATCAGCAACCTTTGAGAAAAATGTATCCGAAGCTGAAACCACTGATTCAGAGTGAAGTGAAGAAATTATTGGATGCTAGAATCATTTTTAAAGTTAGACACTCTGAGTGGGTATCAAATCTGGTACCAGTTAGGAAAAAATCTGGAGAGATCAGATTATGCGTTGATTTCAGAAATCTGAACCGAGCCTCTGATAAAGATAATTACCTGGTGCCACCCATGGAGCAATTGCTCCAGATGGTCTCAGGTTCTGAACTGTTTTCGTTATTGGATGGTTTCTCTGGCTACAATCAAGTATTAGTAGCCAAGGAAGATAGGTTGAATACAACGTTCAGGACCAAATGGGGAACCTTTGCCTACAGAAGGATTCCTTTTGGGCTTATAAATGTGGGAGAAACATTTCAGAGAGCTATGGACATAGCTTTCCATGGATTGATAAGCCGCAGCATTGTAGTGTACCTTGACGATATTACGATATTCTCGAAAAAAAGAGGAGAGCATGCATTTCACTTAAGGCAGATTTTTGAACGCTATCGGAAGTACGGTATCTCACTCAATCCTAAGAAATGTGTGTTCGCTGTCACAGAAGGTAAGTTACTGGGTCACATAGTGTCAAAGCAAGGGATCTCCATTGATCCAGAAAGAATTAAGGCTATTGAACAAATCCCCATGCCACACAATAAAAAAGGGATGCAATCATTCATGGGAACCATAAATTTCGTACGGAGATTTGTGCCTGACTTCGCTCAGACTGTCAAACCGTTGCAGCAGATGGTGAAGCAAAATGAAAAATTCAAATGGACCGAGATTGAAAAGAATGCTTTCAGCAAAATCAAGAATGTTGTCGCACATGCACCTTCCATGAAAAGCCCAGATTTCGATAAAGACTTTATTCTGTATACATTTGCATCCGATGATTCATTGGCAGTTGTGCTCACCCAAAAGGAAGAAGGGGGGGATGAATTCCCAATCTCCTTTATGAGTACTGGTCTACAAGGGGTTGAATTGAACTACCCAGCCATTGATAAGCAAGCTTATGCAGTGTTTAAGGCAGTAAAGCAATTCAGGCCTTATATATTAAAGAATCAAACCAAGGTAATAGTCCCCTACCTAGCTGTAAGATCCCTTCTCATACAAAAAGAGTTAGGAGAAAGAAGGGGCAACTGGGTAACAGCTCTTCAAGAATACGACCTTGAATTCAATCTAGCCTCTATAGTTAAAGGTCAAGGGTTGTGCAAATTGATGACTAAAAGTGGGAACGAAGAAGAACAAGCTTGGGAGGATGAGGCCGAATTACATGTAATGGATGTATGTCCTTTGTTTACAGCTCCCGAGTCTTGGTATAGAGACCTTGTACATTACCTGCAAGTAGGGCTATTACCTGAACATTGGAATTCCAAGCAAAGAAGAGTGCTACGTCTTAAATCAACATCTTATCAAATTGTGGAAGGAATATTATTTAGAAAAAATTATGACGGGGTTCTTCTCAGATGCTTAGAAAAGGAAGACGCAAAGAAAGTAATGACAGAGTTGCATGACAGTCCTGCTGGGGGACATTATTCAGGAGACACTATAGCCCACAAGATCCTCAGGGCAGGTTACTATTGGCCTACGCTTTTCAAAGACACACACGCACATGTCAAGAAATGTGATATTTGCCAAAGGTGTGGTGGGAGACAACCTAAAGCAGCAGCACCCCTAAATCCTGTGATGATCACTGAACCATTCGAGCAATGGAGGATGGATATAATTGGAGAAATAAAGCCGAATTCCTCTCTACAACACAAGTACATTCTAACCGCCACTGATTATTTCACCCACTGTGCAAGATAAATGAAGACGAATTCATCATCTTCCTACAAGATCATATCATGACCAGGTTTGGAGTTCCAGTTTCGTTAGTCTTTGATAATGCTAAATACTTTTCATCAATTAAATTGACTGCATTTGCTCATGATAAAGGAATAAAATTGCATTATTCTGCTAATTACTATCCACAAGGAAATGGCCTGGCTGAATCCTCCAACAAAAATCTGATTAGAATTTTAAAGAAGACTGTAGTAGAAAACCAGAGGAGTTGGCACTCAGCATTACCAAATGCCCTTTGGGCCGATAGAGTCACACCCAAGTCTGCGATTGGAGTGTCCCCATATACCCTTGTCTATGGTAAAGAAGCCATCGTTCCTCCCAATATCATGTTACCATCTTCCATACTAGCTCAAGAGTCTAGGGGGTCGGATGAGGAAGTTTTGCAAATAAGAATATACAATCTCCTGAAAGCAGAAGAGGCTAGATCTAAAGCCCGAGAACGCTTTAAGCAACAACAAGAGCTAGTTAAGAGATGGTTCGACAAACACAAAGCTGGAACAAAAGAATTTGAAGTAGGAGATTTAGTCCTCAAATGGGATCACCCCCATGATGAGAAAGGAAAGCACACTAAATTTCAGCCGTTGTGGGTAGGCCCTTTCCAGATTGCAGCGAAGCTTGGCCCTTCTACTTATAAGTTGCAAGATCTGCAAGGATGGGGAGAGAACTTACCAGTAAATGGTTTGGTTCTCAAGCCGTATTTTTCTTGAGTTTGTTCGATTTCTTCTGTCTTGTATATAAATAATCTGTTTGGCTATCTTTTGAGTCATGTTTTACAGTTTGTTTTCTTGATTCTAATATAGGGAATGAACCCACGGTTACATGGAGAACATTAAAATGTTTTGGAATGATAAAAAAAATTTGGGTCTCAGACTGTGTGTTTGTATAAAAGAATTTCTTCCAGTTTAGTTGTTTTCTCGAATAATTCTGTGTGCATTGAAGTCCTGCTTAACCCCTGTGAAATAAACCGGATTCAGAGAGTCTGGAATACTATGTCGAGGATCCATCCACGTCACACTTAAAATGTTCTAAGGAGCGACAGCAGAGGACCCATGGAAAGGAGCAAGGTGAACAATATATTAAATATAAATGATCCCATGCTAGTTAAATGAATTCCAAAAGGCAAATAAGGGTCAAAATAAAACTCCTATGAAAGCATCATACATCAAAGCAAATGCTGAATCATAAGTACTAAATGGCCGACAGATCCCCTTCGTCCGTGAGCTGAACATGAAGTACACCACTCACACAAAAGGATACTATGGGATAGAGGATCCTGAATTAAAATTTAGTAAGAAAGGCATACAGGAGGACTCATATGAAAAGGACAAAGGTCCCAAAAGCACAAAAGTGCTAAAATGGCATGGGAATGCAGAACAAATGAATATCTCTGTTTACCATCCGCTACTATCTTGTGGTGTCCAAGTTGTTAGTTACCTGAAGACAAGAATAATAATGAAACTCATCTTTCAGCCTCAACAGAGTTATCTGGACTTGAAAATCTTGGTTTCCACTCTCCCTTATTGGACTATTATCAATGGTTGAAGGTACACACTTCTGGCATTCGAGAAATCCAGGTAGTTGAAAAAATTCAATGAGATGCACTTGTTGTTAAACAGTCTGTTACTCAAAGATTAATCTCCCAGAGATCCAGGTTCACCAGGTAATCGCCAATTGTTGCAACTGCAACTGTTTTTTCCCCCAATTCCTTAAATTTCGGGCCCCTCCTCCTGATTTTGCATTATTTTAATCGTTGGATCCTTTGAAGTTTTGGACGGTTTTAATTTTGAATGATTTTGCAGACTGATTTTCAGCTGTTTTCAAGGATTGCATGTATTTGGATTTTGTGATTGATCGCAAATGGGTGTTTGGTTCACTAGTTGGTGATGTCGGATCTTTTATTCTTCGAGTCCACGGTTTCGGAAGTAGAATTGGTTTTTAACCTTTGCTGATTTTCTTTTAAAATATTTCAAACACCTAAGTTTTCTGTTAAATTGGGCGTCACACTATGATAAATCGGCTGCTTTTGTCCTTTTCCCTTCCGCCGTTGCGGCTCCCAAAGCAGTTTAGCACCCGAAGTTCGAATCGTTCCGACTGCCGATGCGTGTTGTTTCTTGTTTTCCTTTTCGTCGTTGCGGCTGGGAAAGTCTTTTGACTTCCGATGTAATGTCTTCCGATCCCTGATTAATTTTGTTTTTCCCACATCGCTTGTCTCTAACCTTTTCGCTTCCACCGTTGCGGCTCCCAAAGTGATTTGGCCTCTGAAGTGGAAGTCCGTCCGACGTCCGATGTCCGACTGAGTTTCCTTCCACCGCCGCTTTCCCGTAGTTTTCCTCTTCCGCCGTTGCGGCCGGGAAAGCCATTTGGCTTCCGATGTCCAAACCTCACCGACTTCCGATCTAAAGTTTCCCACCCTCCCATTGCATTCCTAGAGCCTTTACTTTTCTGCCGTTGCGGCTGGGAAAGCCGTTTGACTTCCGATGCTAGTTTCCTCCCGTCTTCTGTCGTTTGTATCGCTATCACAAGCCCGTAGGAGGACAAGGTAGTATGGTCGGCACTTGTAGAATGACAATGGTGCACCGGGTCGTTTTTCTTGTGGATTAGCTGTTCAATTTTAACGTTTAAAACACCAATCCTATGAATGATGCATTTTGGGTTATTTACAGGTGGACTTAAGGGATTGGTCAGACTACCAAGATACGAAGGTGTTGCTGGACATTGTAGCTCAGGTCGAACCGTGGTCAGAGGGCGATGAAGGAAACGGTCCAAAAGAGCTATTAGTTATGAAATAGTTCATGGATGCGTGACAGACAACACAGGGGAATATGAAGCGTTGAGGAACTGAAGGGTCAGACGTTTGGGAAGCAGCCCAAGCGGTCTGTAGTGGTAGTTTAAATATTTGAAAGAAGGACTTAGAAAGGACTTTTTCCCTGGAAAAATTTGTAAACCATTTTGGCTTGTAAGAGGAACTACTTCGTTTTACAATCAGAAACTGCAATTTTTGCCTGCTGGAGAAAGCGAAATGTGGAATGTATCAATGTGATTAAATGAACAATGTTGAAGGGGAACTATTTCGTTTTCAGCTGTGTTTCATTAATTGTGAGAGTGTTTGATTTTCTGAACCTATGTTCTTGTTGAATGTTCTTCAATATATTTTATGATGTTTTCCACTGTGAGTAATAAGTGTTGTTCATAAAATGATTGGCTATCTGGTTGTTTAAATATCTGTAATTGTTCATGTGTTTTGAAAGAAGTATCAGCTATCTGTAATTTTTCATAATGCATGTGCAAAATGTATTACTCACCAATAAACGATAATTCTACTCCCTAGGGATAGTTTAGGTAGTTAGTTTATTTTCTTGTTGTATGTGATTTGGATGCTTGTGGGCCTTAAGACGAGAGGTAAAAACCTGCGCATCACATTGTGACTGCTCCATGCATATTATCATCCTACATGTTAATTAGGCACTTGCATTTCATAATTTAAGTCAAAATACAAAAATTCGGTGGACCGGGCCGCAGCCGGTAAAGCCTTTGTTTTGTTACTTGACCTACGGTAGCTGGACTGTAAACCAGACGGATTCCCTATACCAAACAGTCAACGGGCTAGTTGGGAATGTTGATTGGGGAGAATCCCTTACTGTTGATGCCTGCGATTATCGGGGCCTCAATAGGATTCTTGGAGGGAATTTTAATATGATAACCTCCCCATTAGAGAGAAAAGGAGGGTGTCAAATATTGGATCTAGACAATGAACTATTCCAGGAAACTATTCAACAGCTTAGGTTGGTTGATTTAGAAGCCTCTAATGGAATCTACACATGGAATAATGAGACTGGAGGGGAGAAACATATTGCAACAATACTTATCACTTTTTAGTCTCAGAGACCTCTATGCTACAAGGGGATAACTTAAAAGTGACCATTATCCCAACAACAAGTTCATACCACTAGACCCTTAGTGTTCTTTGGCAAGTTACAAGTACATAAAAAATATATCCTTTTAAAATGGACAAGTTTTGGCTAAAACACCCAAATTTTAAATATAATATTCAAAGATGGTGGACATAACTAGATAGGTCCTTTAAAGTCATCCAATATATCATTTCCAATGAAAATTGAAACACCTCAAGATGTGCCTAAGCCAGTGGAACAAGGAATAATTCAAAAATATATTTCAATCCCAAAAATACTATATGAAAAAATTTAGGTTGTTTGACTTCAAATGATACAAGAAGGTCACACTCCAGTCCCGGAGGAAGCTCAAGCTAAGCTCCAATTCCAAATAGATGAGTGACATGAGCAAGAAGAAATCCTCTGATTTCAAAAAACTTGGGTCCAATATTAGCATAAAGAGGGGAAAACAACAGTTCCTTCTTCCATTGTTCCATGCTCCAATACAACCAAGCCAAAAAAAAATCTCACTGCTTAACTCAAGAGGGGAAAAATTGAATTCGAACACAGAATCTCTAGAGAAGGAATTTCTTTCCTTCTACAAGGACCTACTTTTAGAACCAGTTAAGGCAGAGCTACAACTATTAACATAATTATTGGATACATGCCTCAAATGGTTTCTCAGGAACAAAATGATAGATTAATGTGACCCATTGAAGAAGCAAAGGTCAAGGAGGTAGTCATGCACATGAAAACAAGAAAGTTGTTGGGGCTGGATGGATTCACCACTGATTTTTCCAATCACTATTGGTATCTTATTAAAGAGGAAGTATTAGAATTAGTTGAATACTCCTGAAGAGAAAATGCAATCATACCTACTTTCAAATACACACTCTTAGATCTTATTCCAAAATAAAACCAAGCTACCGATCCAAGTAAGTATAGACCCATTTTGCTTTGCAACATAGTTTATAATTTAATCATGAAATTCATTGTGAAGCTCTATGTGGAAAGAAAGGAAATTCTTGATGGTATTATCTTAGCCCATGAATCCATTCATTCTCTTAAATATTCTAAGAAATCGTGCATGCTTCTCAATATTGACATGTCAAAGGCCTTTGATGAAAATTAAGATGTCAATGCATAGAGCATGTTCATATTTCCTTCAAATTTTTGTGTAGATGGACTCAATGGTTCTTGGCTCTTACTTCATACCCCTTTTTTACCATACTCATTAATGGGGTCCATTCTCCTACCTTCAAACATTCCTAGAATCTAGTAGGGGGGGACTCTTTTCCCCTTCATGTTCATTCTTATGGCAGAGGGCCTCGAGTGTCATATTTGGGATGCCTCTTTCTCTGAAATAATCCACGGCATTAGTTTTCATATCCTTTCTCTTAGAAATACTCACCAACAATTTATGGATAACACCCTCCTGAAGGGACATGCCTTGGCCAAAGAAGGTAGAGCCTTTAAGAAAGTTCTCACAAGATTCATGGAATCCTCTAGAACCTACATCACTCATATTTTTTTCAATAATCCCCCCCCAATTAATCCAGAGAAGCATTACCAAAATCCTTGGATTCGAAGGAATCCCCCTTCCATCTAAATATATAAGAAACCCCCTCATTGAGTCTTCCATCAAACATTCTTCCTATAAAGACATTCTTTCCAACTTGGAAAACAAGTTATTGTGTTGGACTTTTTGAATTCTCAACCTAGATGGTCAACTCGTTCTTTCCAAATCTATCCTACAATACATGCATGTATATATTTTTATGTCATGAAGGAACCGAAATACATTCTTAAATCTATTGGGAATTTGCAAAGGATCATTTTATGGAGAAGCTCCATTAGTAATAAAAAAAGGACCCTAGTCATCTAGGACAAACTTTGTTTATCAAAATCTGCAAGAGGTCTTGTCCCGAGGGATCTTGAAACTAGCAACATTATCATGGGAGGTAAAACTTGGTGTCACTGGGTTGCTCATTGGCAGGATTCATGGGATTTTTATGGCAGTAAAAGTATGCTCGTGGGATAGAAAAAAAACTCATAAGAATGGAGTCAACGATCCTTGATATGGAACTTGACTTGGGACAATTCAAACTTGATCCAAAAACACTATTTCTAGGAGGTGAAAGATGGAAACACTACCTTGTTTTGGGAGGATTCATGGAAACAACTCCTAATTTTTTTGACACACATGCCATGCTTATTTTTCAACAAAGATTTAGAGAAAATAATACCTTGAAGGTGAAGCACTTATGGTAGCCTCAAGCAAACCCATAAGATTATTAGAATTTTATTCACCCATGTCATTGGTTGGGTGGGAGAACAGAAGAATGGAAGGGAATTTGGGATGGTGTCCAACAATGCCAAATAAAAATAAAAACCAGGAATAATAAAATCCATTAGGGGTATAAACCAATCTAAACACGCGCGCCCCCCCCTTAAAGAGGCATAATATATTTTGATTGGCCATCATGATCTTGCACAAGAAAAAAATTGGAAAAAGATATGGAAAGCCAAACTTTGGCCCAAGGTCGCCCTCTTCTCCTAGTTAGTTTCTAGAAGGTGAATTCTCACTTGAACAACCTACTTAAAAGAGGATTTGAGGGACCCTCGTTCTGCGTGCTATGTCAAGTCAATTATGAAGATATTGATCACATTCTTGATGGGTTTGAGTATACAAATGCATTATATAACATGGGAGCTATGATATTTTGATGATCAAATCACGTTCGTGGTAGCATTGTCACAACCATGGAGCACTGGTCGAATAATAATTTATTGAATCCCATCCTTAACAAAGTCTGGAAATTGTTCCCAGCTTCCCAATTTGGGAGACATGGAAAGAAAGGAAATACCATATTTTCCAAAACAAAATATTGAATCCCAACTTCATTTGGGATAAGATCAAACACAAAATAGACGAAACCACAAATCTATGCTCTTGGATTGATCAGGACCTTCAATTCAATCACGAGGAGAAATTTATATCTCAGGAATGGGACATAAAGTTTCAACCCATGCCTCCCCTCCTCGATAGAATATTTTCTCGAATATCCAATCCGAATTTCTGGTCTCTCCCTCTAAGTTTCTTCAAACTAAGATTTGATGCCACCTCCAAGGGAAATCCTAATCCTATAGGATATGGCTTAGTATTATGAATGACATAGGTACCATCCTCAATATTTTTCATGACCTTGTCCTAGATTAAAAACCAAAAATATTACAAGACTACTAGGGCTCACTAGAGGTATAAACATGTCCATTTCCCTTTGATAAACCAAGCTAGTGATAGAAGGTGATTCACAAATCATAATAAATCTATTATGACATTTTCTTAATGGCACCAATGTTCATCTCTTAGCCAAGAATTGGAAATAGAAATATGAATTGCACCAAATGGCCTCTCTTCCAACTAGCACTCATGGAATTATCCCTTCCCATAATTATTGGTAGGCCAATAAGTTGGCAAATCGACTCGCCAAGGAGGGTGTCAACAACAAGAAAATCCATTATGAGTGGCATTGGGAAGTGATGCGAGAGTCCACACTCAAATATGACTACCAACAAATAGCCACCCTGGAAAACAACTTCCCATTTGGGGTGGAAGATTTGGTGTATGATGCCTCCGAAGTGTGGCCTGGGGATAAGGTAGGTGTCTCTAACACACAACCAAATGACGATGAAGGTTCCTTCGACACATGACCAGAGCATGAGGCGGGTGCCCTCGACACATGGCGAGAGGTCAAGGATAATGAAACTTAACACCGTCCTAATCCGCTTGAATTAGAGGATGTGAGGCGTCCAGGGTATTAAGGATAATGAAAATTTAGTGAATTCAAAAGTCGGGACTCGTGCTCCTAATTCTTAAATATTGTTTTTTTAATATGCTTGTTCGTCATGTTTTCCTTCATGGTTCATTTCTTTTGGTTTGGTTTTAGGTTGGAAAAATGTTGTTTATCGGTATCAAACTTTGGCGGGTCTCCTGGTTTCCTTATGTAGGGTAGGATCCCCCTATTAGTTTTCTAAAGAATCTCTTTTGGTGTTATTTTGACTCAAAATAGCCCTTTGTATTGGATGGCTTAGTTTCCATTTTGGCAAGTCAGTCAAGGAAGCTCCAGTTTTGTATCCTTAGTAGTAATTGTTATTTTTTTCTATTAATTTAATTTCTATCTTAAAAAATGAGGTGAGATTTTGAAATTGCATTTATTGCCTAACTCACAAAATTTATACATAGTGAACCTATTGCATATCATGAGAATTCATGATATATTAAATAGAACCTCTAATTTCACTAATACTAAATAATATGTTCCAAAATATCTTTGTTAAGTCTCCATCCAAGTACACCTTTCCAATTTACAAATCCCTTATTTGTAATAGATATCCTATAATCCATTTCTTTTGTGACATTTTTAATGTCCATTCTTATTTCTACCCTTAATATGGTTGCATGGACAATCTCTTATAAGTCATGGATGAGGATTATGCAAACTAATGGAATGATATTTTTAGATTTTTTTTCCTTTTCATATTTTTAAGTTGGGAAAAAGTTTAACTCATACAGTTAAAGAAAATAATATGATTTTCTTGAGGGACTAGAATTTATAGCTTAAAAATATTTATGATTCTCTTGATGTAGTGGACAACATTCAAACACTTTTTACATAGGAAGAAGTATTTCCCCTTGAATACATATAGTTTGGAGTTAAGTGCCTTGAAAATGGGAAAGCTAAGGACAATGCGGGCCTATCCCCATCCCTCACATTCACAAGCTCTTCAATCTAGCGAGCAAGTAGGATTTTCCTAAAACATGTGTTCAAAGCCTTATTGTTCCTATTTTTAAAAGTGGAGATAAAAACAATCCATATAATTATAGGACTGTTACGATTAGCCCTCTTTTAGCCAAGCTATAAGGGGTTATCTTAGAGAAGAAGACCATGAAATGGCTAGAAAGTCAAGGAAAAAGGGATAAAGGGCAGGCCAAGTTTAGTAGTCATTCAATGGTGGACCACCTTGTTATGCTTAGGATCATTGTGAAGGAATGTCACAATAGTAAAAAACAATCTCCTATGTTGTTTTGTTGACTTTAGAAAAATATTTGACACGGTGCCTAGAACTAGCCTCTATAATATATTAGAAGAGCTAAATTCTCCTTTTGAGTTGAGGGTTGCGAGAATACGTTTTTATGAGAATTTTATATCCAATTTTAAGAGTATTGAGGGGTGGCCAGGAGAAATTAATTGCAACATAAGAGTTAAGCAAGGTTGTTCCCTATCACCTACCCTTTTTAGTATATACATCGACAAATTAGAGATTTGTTTGGAAGAAGCAGGTTGTGGCGGCACGAATTTGGTTGGAACAGTCATTGTCCTTCTTATTTATGATGATGATATAGTTCTTATGGAAAGATGTCCCTACAATCTTGACAAACAACTAAGAATTCTCAAATATTTATATCCTAGTATAGGTGTAACTATTTAAATTGACAAAACAAAGGATACTATGATTATCAAATCCAAAAAGATCACTTATCATAAGTTTGTCATATGACAACAATAACTTGGAGGAAGTAACTTCATAAAATATCTAGGAATCGATTTTCATCACAAGCTTAACTGGAACTATAGCATTGAGAAAATGATAAACGGTGGGTGGAATGTTTATTTTGGCCTTGAAAACAATTGTAAATCAACAGACCTTCGACTATGGGATAAAAAGAAATTTCTCTTTGAGACTCTTGTTCCACCTATTATCTTCCATGGTTTTGAAGTTTGGGGCCGCAACGTCTCTAGAGAGTCTTGGAGAAAGTTTGAGAAAATCCATAAACATTTTATAACCTATAATCTTAAAATCAAAAGAAATACACCATATCCTATCCTTCTCATAGAACCACGTCTATTGCACATTAAGAGCATGGCGTTGTCTAGGTACCTAATGTATAAACACATGTTAATTATAAACATGGATGACTATAGGATTCTTAATATTGCTTTGAATTCTAGTCAAAACCATTTGCGACTCAAGTGGGGTAAGCACAAAGATGTCAACTCTTGGCTATTGAGGAAGATGCCACTTTGCATATGATCAATAATATTAAAAATATTATTACATCTTATTTTAAGAAGAAAGTGTGGTCTGATAAAGAATTGGAGGTTAAGAGAAAATTAAGATATTATAAGGAGGTGATTAACCCCAATATGGAAGATCAACAATATATTTATGCTTTAACTAGTGTAAGAATGAACTCTCATGGACTCCATAGTGAAGTTGGGCATTAGACAAGTCCTAACAATCCATAGTGAAGTTGGGCAGTAGACAAGTCCTAATAACCCTTGGGGAGATAGAATTTGTTTATCTTTGTGAGACTAAGAACATCGAGGACTAAAATGTCATGTCCCCAATTCTGGACTAAGGAAAATAGATGAAGGTCACCTAGGAAGAATTTAGAAAATTTATTAATGGTGGCAAATAAGGAGAAAATAATTTAATTGGGGAAATTAGCCAGTAATATTATTAAAGCTCAAAACCTTATAATTATTGGCTAAGGGGAAGCAATAATTACCCAGTGCATGGTTTCTGGTGTTCTATAGTATTTTTCTATGGTATGGGAAAAAAGAGATAATAGAACATGGGTTTCATTGGCCCATGGTATTTATCCATGGTATTGGAGACTTTTCAAAGAGGCAGAGGAAAATGGAAAGGACATGCTTGATCAATTGGAGATTTTTTCTTGAGACCATCTAGGGGTTAGCCTAGAGTTTTCGTTTGGGGTTGGAAAACTTCATCCATCCAGTCTGGTCTAGTTTCGGTGGTGTGACTGATCCACCCTAGCTGGACAAAGGGAGAGTATCCATTCAGGGTCTTCATTGGAGCTTCATCATCCAAGTTGACATCACTTTTCAGGTTCTTGTTGAATGTATCTTGGTAACTAATATCACAACCATAGTTATTGTACTGTTTACTCTTGTTAGACCTAATAAAGGTGCCAATATTATCTCTGATTCTCGCCATTGTGATGTGTTATGAAATGTCTCTAACGTGTTTGAAGAAATGTCTATGAGAATGCATACTGCTGGTGAAAGTATAAATCAATGTAAAATTGATTAATGTTGATAATTTCATAGATTTTGTGACCATCTAGAATGTGGGATATTACAGCGGGATCAGAGCTGCTTTTCCTACCATCCTGAGTGGGAATCTATTGGTTTTCCTGCCAGCCTGAGTGGGAATCTATTGAGGGCTTCCATTTCATTTCTACATTTAATTTCAAATTAAGGTTTGGCAACTCATTGGCGATTTCATTGTGGGAGTTGAATTAAATTGGATCGTGGCAGTTGCAGCTGAACGAATCTTCAGTTTAGAGCATGTCCACAACAAAGCTAGCAAGTTGATAGCAGAGGCTACATTTCCTCATTCTATTGGGGTGTGGATTAGAGGAAATATGTATTACTCCCTACACAAATCGTGCCTGTAATCACTATTGGCAAGGTGTGCTCGTCATTTACTCCAGCCATTAAAAGATGTTTACACTACTGTAAATTGTGGTTATAGAGGAGCCGAATCCTCTTATTTGTGACTCGTGGAGCATCATGGTAATCGGAAGGGGCCGTGTGCAATGAGAGAGGCCATGGAGCCAATAGCTTGAGGAAGGGCCGGTTCTTTCTCTTGTGAAGGGTCGCATCAGTGTAGAGAGACCGATCCTTCAATCGACATTCCCGTGAATACTGAGGAGAGGTCGCGTGGGTGTGGGAGCATTCGTGGAGGGCCACCATGTTTGTGAAGATCGTAGAGGGTTGATCAAAAGTTACGTGAGAAGACTCAAATTTTTTTTTTCTTGCACGATCGAGAGTTCAGTGGAAGGGTCGTGGGGCCATCCTGGAAGGCAGCATATCCATTCGACAAGGTAATGGCAGGAAACGTATCCATTTGACAAGGTCGTGTGAGAGTGGAAGCAAGGGCCCAATACCTCTCATTTATGTGGAGTCAAGAGACTTGGAGTAGGGCCGATTCCTCACTTGGAAAGGTCAGATGCATTGTTAAGAGAAGAAATCTCAGTACAGTCCAAATCGTGGGCCACCATTGGAGATGACTTCTGATGCATACTACAACTGAAGAGTGTTACGTTTAGAGAAATCTTCTCAAGGGGCATGCTATCATCTTCAATAACAGATATATCATTTGTTGGTCCCTTCATTTCCAAGTAAACACTCTTATTCCATCAATCTCAGGGTGACTGTGAATAATAGTGGATGTTGGGGATTGCACTGTTTGCCACTTGAGGATACATAGGGATAACATATGCCACTGAAATATGCTGAGAATATTCCTTTCTCATGAGCTGGAAATAAGTTACATTGCATATTCAGACATCTACAGGAAGTCTCGTTGAGATCTGCAATTATCTTCAGCAATGTGTTTGCCTTTGGGGTCAACCACTTGGTATATCTAATATACATCATCTTTCTATTTTATGAAAGGAAGCTCCAAAATTTTTAAGACTACATTGGCCAACACCTACAGTGGTCACGTATAGGAGTTCTTCCAACCACTGCTAGATGTTATTGGAGAGGACGCATCACATTTCAAAGGAGAGAACACAAGAAGTAATTTTAGTGAAACTCCATTTTTCTCACTGTTGTGCAAACTTGTAGGCCAAGTTCTCATCTTTGCTGCTACAAGGAAGTTCACAAACCTTTCCATAATTATTGTTGTTCATAAATACCAGTGTGTCGTGGTCTATTTCAGCACTGTACATGAGTTTTATGGTGTCCTGGCTATCTTGCTACTATCACTACTTGTGTATACTAGACTATAGAGGGTGTCGCTACAGTAGAAAGAAGAGGAGTCTGAATATTGCTCACAAAGTTGTGGGTATCATATGTTGGACATACAACGTGTTGGGAAGACTCGCCTATTCATTGTTAACAACTGTAGGAGTTCCCAGGTAGTCAGATCGAAGGTCACCTTACGGTGCAATCTTTTCAAGCTTGGTTGTTGTAACAGGTCAAAAAATTATTTAATATCAGAACTCCTTTGCATTCTCTGTAGAAATAATTATACTTAGTGTTAATCTTTTAGTGTATGGCCTGAAATTTTTGTCAAATTATCATAGTCAAGCACAAATCTTAGTCACATTAAATCAGATTTGAAACTCAGTGAGTTAAAGCAGATTAGAAAACAAGTATTTCATAAGTCTTGCAAGCTATAAGAGCCATGTCTTATTCAAATTCAGAGTATGACCAGTATGAGGAGGAGTATTATTTCTATGCCGTAGAGGAAAATGATTTTGAGTTGTATGATGGCAATTATGTGGATGAGGAACCCTCTTACAATATCTCTACCCAATTCACATTCAGGGATGATGATGGTTAATCTTGTGCCCACTTGTACAATGAATATGTAGATAGAGTGACCACACCACCAAGGAAAGGTCCTTTGAAGAAAATAGCATGGTGGAGGGAAACATGCAAGACCTTGCCCCAACAATATCAAGCACATAGTGTTATGATGAAGTCATCCTTAGAAGTTCCTTTCAAATTTTTTGTGAATGCTTTGTTTGGGTATAAGCCCAAGAATGAATATGTGGAGTTAGTGAAGAAAGGTCTATGCCCTTCTTGCAAGAGATCTTGCAGAGCAAATCATATATGTTTGGAGGAGCGAAATGAGGAGACCACCCCCAGTGCTGGGAAGGATAAGTACACAATCCTTACTGATGATGGTTATCGGCATAATGGAGCCATCACACAGCCATCACTTGTTCTACTAAGAATCACCGAGAGGCATCTCTCACTGATAACATGGATCAAATAGCATCTACTGATGGATGCTATAATGGAGAGGTAGCTATTGATGGGTGCCAAGAAGAGACATCTAGTATTGAACGTCCACTCTTCTATGTTGGTGACATAGAGATTCCACTTGATGAGACTACTGCAAGTACAAGTTCCCACGATTTTGAAGAAGATGAAGATTTTGCAATAGAGGAAGAGGTCCTAGGATTGATCTCACCATCACCACATGCGCTTCTTGAGGCTGATCCTATGTTGGAGGAAGAGAAGGCCTCTTTTAATGAGCTTTCCCATTTTAAAGGGTCACTCAAGATGAATGACAAGAAGATTCAAGAGGCCCTAGACATTCTCCAAGTCACTAGCACACTTGTGTCCCAATTGGCTTGGAGAGATGATTCCATGGAGGCACAAACTTCCAATGGAGTCATAGAGAAGATCCAGAAAGCAACATCAACGACTAAAGGTAATCTCATGTGTTTGCTTTCTGATAGAAGTCATTTGATTGATCTTGTTCAAATATTACATGAAGCCTCCATAAGAGATAATGAGGAAATTTGCAAGCTCAAACATGAATTGAATTCCACCCAAGATTGTCTGAAGGATTCTCAAGAAGTACTTCAAGAATATAAGGTCCAAAATGAACAACTTCTTGAGAAGTTGCAAAGTTCATGGTCTCCTACCTATGTTTCTAATTTTTGTATGGATGATAACATGAAGATTCCTCATGGTATGGTGGACCATGAGATTCAAACTGATTTACAGGTGTTTGAAGAGCTGAATGATGAGCAAGTGGAATGCCAAACACTTTTCATGGATGAAGAAGAACATGAGTTGTCTCTTAGTGCAAGTTTGGCACTTTTGGAAGAGGCACATAATCCTACACCCATGGAACCGACCTTGGGGAGAAGTTTCACATTTCTTGACTTAGAGGATGAGTTGGTCCATCACACTTCATCCTACTCTGCTACTTCTTTCAGTCTTCATCCTAGTGAAGTTTGGGTAAAGGGTTTTTTTTTTCTGTTGGTGCCACATGAGGAGTATGAAACTCCTACCCTTCATGATGATCCTATGTTATGTGCACCAATTCCTTTTGAGTGGCATTTACATCCATTATTTTGTATCACTCCTACTCAGGGATGCACTTCCTTGAGCTACTTGGAGGCTCCTTCTTTGATTGATGGCGGTTCTTCATCCATTGCTTGGATAAGAGAACACATGGTGAGACATATTGATACATCTTCCTTACAACATTATGGGACATGGGATCCTCACCTATGTCATTGGATTAGGTTTGATTGGTATCTTCATGATTGTGTGCTTTTGACACTTGATGATTTTCTTGCTTGGAGGTGCAAGCTTCTTGAGTGCTCTTTGATGGATGATCACTTTGGTCACATTGGGAGTGGAGTATCTTTGTATCATTTCACTATGTTTCATGATGATGTATCTATCTTTGTGATTATGATGTATGGGAGAATGCATAGTAGAACTTGGGATCCTGGCATCTCTCCCCATGATGTATTGTCTTGTACCATCCTATGTATTGATGTAATGTCCCAATTATGGGATCCTGGAATTCCACTCTTTGATGATTCGTATTGGAGGATCTTTTGCATCCCACACTTGGTATTTTTGCTTGTATTAGCACTACTCATTGATAGTGTGCTCAAGCATTGGGAGCTTGGCATCCCAAGGCATGCATATTTCCTCTTGATGGTGATGTGCACTAGAAAGGTGCACAAGCAGTGGGACCATGCTATCTTGCTCACTTGTATTCAGCTCACTTGGAGCAATGGTTGGACCATTGGCTTGATGGAGCAAGCCTCCCTTCATAGGAGACATTATTTTGGATGGACTTATGATTTTCTTGTAGGGTGTACTATGAGCTTCCATGCGACTCTTATGCATCGCATGAGAGGATGTATTTGGCACCTTGTATTTTTGAGGATCATTTGGGATCCTGGTATCATTTGTACTTCGTTTCCACAATTAAGTGCATGGTTGATGGTGGAAGATTGATGATGTGATGGTATTTCCCTATGGTTTCTTCATTGCTTGAGGACAAGCATATTTGGGAGGGGAGGACTCTCATGCCCCCAATTTTGGACTTAGGAAAATAGACCAAGGTCACCTAGGAAGAATTTAGAAAATTTATTAATGGTGGCAAATAAGGAGAAAATAATTTAATTGGGGAAATTAGCGAGTAATATTATTAAAACTCAAAACATTATAATTATTGGCTAAGGGGAAGCAATAATTACCCAGTGCATTGCATGGTTTCTGGTGTTCTATAGTATTTTTCTATGGTATGGGCAAAAAGAGATAATAGAACATGCTCTTCATTAGCCCATGGTATTTATCCATGGTATTGGATACTTTTCAAGGATAAAAGGAGGCAGAGGCAAATGGAAAGGACATGCTTGATCAATTGGAGATTTGTTCTTGAGACCGTCTAGGGGTTAGCCTAGAGTTTTCGTTTGGGGTTTGCAAACTCCATCCAGTCTGGTCTAGTTTTGGTGGTGTGACTGATCCACCCTAGGTGGACAAAGGGAGAGTATCCATTCAGGGTCTTCATTGGAGCTTCATCATTCGAGTTGGCATCACTTTTCAAGTTCTTGTTGAATGTATCTTGGTAGCTGATATCATAGCCATAGTTATTGTACTGTTTACTCTTGTTAGACCTAATAAAGGTGCCAATATTATATCTGATTCTCGCCATTGTGATGTGTTATGAAATGTCTCTAACATGTTTGAAGAAATGTCTATGAGAATGCATACTGCTGGTGAAAGTAGAAATCAATGTAAAATTGATTAATGTTGATAATTACATAGATTTTGTGACCATCTAGAATCTGGGAGATTACATAAAAACACTTACTCTTATATTGTTGTGCCTACACCCATGTTAGATGTCAATTTCAAAAACCTTCAAATTCAACAAAACTATAGTGACTTAAGAATGCTTCTATGAAACCTTTTTGAACACATAAATCCAAGCAATTTCTTAATTTTTTTTCCAAGTCATATAAACTAAAGTCACAGGCATTCTTGGTGCTATCCATTTATCAACTATCAATTATATATATATATATATATTATCTCACATTCTTCTAGCTATCTGCCATGAACTGTTGGTTATTCATTCATTAGCTATGAGTTTCCATTCATTATGAGTTATTCATGCATGGGATACCCCACCCCAAATCTCAAATAAAAACTGCTTAAAACTGCTATCTATGTAAAAATAAAAATTCAGAAAAAACATAACACAGAAATAGTCAATATATACATCAAACAGGTACAGATACGATAGGGTTTCTCAAATTCACAAAACATGGCACATAAAATGTCGGTAAAGCACATTACATAGATATCACGCCTGGTTTTTATATCTATAACTATATATAGAGCAAGAAATTTGGATGTAACTCTGGAATACATTTCTAAAATTCTAGTTAGATGTCATCATTGTAACCCTAAACAATGATACCCATAATAAACAAGTGGTGGATTAATTCTACATGGCAGCGCAGTTCGCAGGTGCAAAGGAGAGAGTCATCTTGTAGTTATCATACGATATGTGAAAGTTCTGCTGCTGTATGGAACCGACGATTGAGAAGCCCAGCCTACTAGGAACCATAGTAAGGCACACGATATTACTGTTTACTTCAACCAAATAATTTTCCTTGTGCACAACAAGATCAGCTCCTTTCTGAAAGTGAAACGTTATATCTGGATATTGCAAGTTACCCAAATTTCCTGCAGATGATAAGTCATAACACAAATCAAGGCCCAGGTTAGAGCCATCAGCCTGGGGAAGACTGATTGCAGATTGCAAGGCCTTCTTCAGATTATAATATACTGCACTCTCCAAATATGTTAGCTGAGATCCAGAGTCAATAACCAAGCCACCACTTCCATCAGACTTAAAGTCCAAAGCACCTCTAGGAAAACCCAACAATTTGGCACCCACACTGATACCATCTAAACCCAGATAGTAATAGGGAACTGATTTCCTGAATGGGTTCTGTAACAGAGGAGTGGACTTCATTTGAGAGGCAATTGAATCATCTACATCTCCAAAAATCAGATGACTAGTTTTGGAGGTAGAAGAAGCACCATTGTTAGAGACCAAACAATAGGAAAACTTGTAGTTTATCTTTGAGCCTAGCTGAGAAACCAATGATAATGGACCCCGGCCAAGCCCCACAAAGCCCAACCCCTGAGGAATTCCTTGGATATCAGAGCTACAACCAAAGGCAATATTTGAAACTGGGACTTGTGTGTTGCCTGTTGTAGCAAATGTGAACGTCTCAGACATCAGAATACCATTGCTGGAACTGTTTCCATAACCATATGAATAGTGGTAGTTGCAACCATTGGAGCAGGAAGAGGGAAGTGCCTTACACAGTGCATTATTACAAGAAACCCTAGTAGGAGTTGAGGACTGAGATGGTGAGTAGGCCTGGCCACAGTTACCATTGCAGCCATTTGCGTTACAGGGAGCCCATATTAGGTCACTGCCGGTATCAATCATCGCCGGAAAACTCACTGGGGGTGTCCCAAGGCCCAGCTGCACGATATATTGATTGCGATTAACATAGAGCAACGCCTCCAACTGATTTTGTTGGGCAATATTCCTTCGCACGCTGTACTGCGATGTTGTATTCCCCGAGTATACGGGAGAATACATTGGAGGCTGCAGATTCATGCGTTGCAAGACCACAGTGATATTTTTGTGATGGGTAAAGCTACATACTTTGCTCTGACCACAAAAGTAATATACAGCAATCATCAACAGAATAACTTTCATGGTACAACTCATTTGTGCCGCATTCATAATAAATTCTGCAACAAAAAGAGGGAGATACTATAATTTAGACAACGTATTGAACTATTGTTTCACACAAACTAGAATTTATGCTTTGTGATCACAGAGATATGATCTCAACCTGTGAAATTACGCTTTGTAATCACAGAGATATGATCTTAACCTGTGAAATTACGCTATGTAATCTCAGAGATATGATCTTAACCTGTGTAGTAGCTCATCACATTGAATGCAATACTTTAGTGTTATATACATATAGAGAAGAAACGCATAGATTACAATAAAAGAAACCCTAGAAGTAGATCAGGTAGTTGTTATTGTTAGGTTGGTTACCCTATTTGAGACTGTGCATGCATCTTATGTTAATTTTTTTTACAATATGACGAGAAGAAAGTAGCATTTCATGATTTCTATAATTCTATCTTTGCTAGCATTGAGTAACACATGTCTATTTCTTGTATCTTGCTTTGCTTGTTGTAGGTTGAAGGAAGATTGGCAGATGGAGTACGGTGGTTATCGATGGGCGAGCTGCTATTGCGTATGAGCTCAGTATCATGGTAATTAGTTATTGTCCGTGGCATTGACGTTCAAAGACCAAATCTACTTTCTGATCGTTAGAAACAAAGTCAGCTCCAGCTACAATCTCCTATGCATTGAAGAGAACGAGCAGGCGTGCAGTCGACTGTGGCGCTGAGGTCGAATCCAACGGGTTGGTGGGCGTTTACCAGCAAAGACACCAAGAACAAGAACGTGTCTTTACCCTTTGCCTTTTTCGAATTTTCAAATATCGTTCACACAGTTTACAGTTTTAGTGCTTTTATTTCCTGAACTCCTTGCTTCGAAAATGGCCTTGTCATAGAAGTTGAATTGATGCGTTAAACACAATCATATTTTTAGTCAAAGCAAGACAAAAATATTTTGAGAGCGTTATAACATGTAGCTAGGTATGGATAACTTAGAGTGAAGCTGTTAAATCAGTTTAAAATTCTAAAGTATCTTTTTTTTCATCATTAATTTTCAACCATTTGATCTTTATTAACCACAAACTATGTGAATGTGCTAGTTCATATCTAATTAATACTATTAGTCCACTTCAACTTGCATAGTACACTTAGTCCATAAATTAAAAAACATAAATAGTAATCTACCCTAAATTTTTTTGATATTAACACCTATCAAAGTAATTATAATCAATTACCTTTGAGTGTATATCTTTTAACTCTACCTATCAAAATAATTATAATCAATTACCTTTGTGTGTATATCTTTTTTAACTCTATATATATCTTTGATATGATATACATAAAATATTATCCAAATTAATTAATTTGATTATGTATGTGTATTAATTTATTTTGGATTAATTAAGAAAATTCATTTTAAAAAGTCAAACCTATATTTAAATGTGTACTGTCCATGTTCAATGTTAATGTAGATATTACATAGGTGTAGAACTTTAAGTTTATTCGATAGAATAACATCTCGTATAAGTCTATTCACTATAATACTCTTATTTAAATACAACATAATAATCATTTAAATGAGAATACGAAATTTATGCTTATATTTTAATTTTGATTTATCTCCAAAAATTAAGATAGAAGTTAAGATTGATAGAGATTTGGTCATAGGGGTTAGAGTAATTGGTAATGAGTAATTGAGATAAAAAGTTGTAAATTGAAGATTATTAGTTCAAATTCCCTCTCCATATTTAAAAATAAATTGATAGAGGTTGGTCACAGTATGTGATGGTAACCATTTTTTATTAGTGATAATAAATTTGAGTTATACAAAATGATAGCAAACATTATAAAAAGGTTAATTCTAATGAAAACTAAGAGTGATGATAAAGTTCTTATGTCCCCGACATATAGTTTTCTATGGGGGACATTAATGTTCACGGGTGAGTATCAAATTTTCACAATAGACTATAGTCTCAACATAAGAAATGAAATTTAATTTAGAAAAAAAAATTTAAAAAGCAATTTTTTGGTGTTTGATCGGTTGTTTAAGCTTAGCCTGGTTATGTGTTTCCCACCACGGGGCAGTGGGTAGACATCACCCTCTTTAAATGTGTTCGTTGGTGCAGGTTATGTATGCATAGACATGGTGGTATTTCGAGGTCTAGGTCATGTTTGTGCATTAGATCTGGATAGAAGACAAGAAAAGATTGTCACCATTATTTATTGTAATCTTAGTTTGTGGCAAGCTACATGATGCAGAGTGTGTGGCAAGTTGCATGATGCAACAAGTGTGGCAAGCTGCATTTGTATTCATGGGCGTAGAGATTTAAAAGTTGATCAATTCTTCGAATGTGATTTTCATTACACCAAATGAAAGGTTCTCTCTTGGGGATTTCATCTATTTTGGATCGTACACCATCGATGCTTTTTCCAAAATGATTGTACCTTCCATTATTCCAATAGTGTTATCCAAGCTACCAGTATATGGTTCATCTGAGCTCCCAAAATCTATTAAGTTGGATTAACATGGATCTAGCACAAATACATCCTTAAATAGGCTAACCCTAGGCATTATGTTAATGTGATATGTCATGTGTAATGTCCCTTCCTGGAAGGACATTGAAAGTGTTGACCTTGTCAAGCACCTAGGGGTTCAAAAGTTGAATTAATTAAATTACCTAGGGAATTTTGATTATTTCATACTAAGGAGGCATGTATTAAGTTTATTTCTAATTTTGGATTATTTATGTGTAAATATTTAATTAATATGGAAATAATAGATGTGGGAATGAGTTTCCATGTCAAGAGGCCGCATTAGGAAAGTCAAATTGCCTTAGATGACAGATAGCAACTATAAAGAAAAATGGAAAAAGCAATTTGTCAAAAAAAGATGGAAACTATCAAAAGCAAGGAAAAGCAGGCAGTTTCAAAAATAGAAAGTGCAAGAAAATCAACTTGTGCAAAAGTAGAAAAACTTGGTCAAGGGGGGCATAGATTCCATTTTGGTGAAAGGATGCAAGCAAGGAAACATTAACAATCATAAAAAAGGAAATTTTTTCTCAAGGAGGGCGAATTTCCACTTTGGGTTGAGTGATGCAAGTAGGGAAACATCATCTAATGAATGAACTTACTAAATTCTTCAAGAGGGGTGCACTCTTGGCTTAGGGTTAGGGTTTGCAAGTGGGTAACTTGTCCAATAGGTGGATGACTTGCTCAACAAGTCACTCAAGGTTTATTTAAGGATGCTTCCAAATCCATTTCTCAGTTTGGATTATTAATGTTTTGGTGTTGTGTGAAGATATGCTTCAAGTCTGATCGATGAGCCTTAGTCACCTTGGGTGATCCAGACCGTGCTTAGGTGCACATTGGGGGCAACAGTCGACTGAATAATTCGAGTACTATTATAGCAGAAGCATATAAGAAGAACCAACAAAGCAAGAAATACATTAGGTCAACGAGAATTATGCGCACAGACAATATGCAAGAATTTGAACCAATTTATTACTTCTTCTGCATGAAAGATGGAGGAATCATAATGCTCTATATTACATGAGTGTACATGCTTATATAGAATGCTGATACACTTGGGTGACTACCCATTACATCTAGTTACAAAAGAAGTTATAACGGTTCAGAAGTTCAACTGTCGCAGAAAATTGGAAGACAAAGGAATCCTATCGAAGTTCGACAATTGTCGATATTGACAAGGCATGTTGGTATGTTATATGACGAGGTGGACCTGTCGAGGAGAACCTGTCAAAGCGAACATGTCAAGGCAGACCTATCAAAGCGAACATGTCGAAGTAGACTTGTCGACGTGAACCTGTCGAAGCAGTCATAGTAGTTGAAGTAGTCGAAGTGATAGACTTTGTCAAAGATTAACAACCTGCCAACTGCTGATTGGATCATTCCTCCTTCCTTAAGAAACAATGGTCTCCGTTGTGTATTCTTTCAGGTGAGGAAACTTGTTGGCTAATTCAGCAGCAGAGTACCATTTTCCTTGTGCGGGGAGTTGTCCAGATTTAGCCACTTGAAACAAGGGAATAGAGTTCATCCTTGTATGGCATATGTGTCATCCCACGATGGTGTCACAAAGAAGAGGTTCCTGAACATCTAGATGGATGTCTTCAGGTTCTTTTGTCTGCAAGTCATTTTGTTCCAACAATTGTTCACGGTATGGTCGAAGTAGATCTACATTGAAAACTGGATGTAGGCCAAGGCATGTAGGAATGTCGAGTTGAAAAGCATTTTCTCCAATCAGTTTAAAGATACAGTATGGACCATATCGCAAACATTTCATATTTATGTATGGACCAGTGGAGCACTCCTTCTTTAGATGTAACCAGACCTGATCCCGAATTCGAAATGAATGAGGAATACGATGCTTATCGTATTGGGCCTTAGCTTTTGCATTAGCTCATTGCAACATTTCCAGTGCTTGCTTCTGAATGTTGTATATTTGATCTCTAAAATTCAATGCTTTCTCCACTTCTCGCCCTATAAATTCAGTGTTGTTTGATTGTGTCGAGGAATTGATTGAGTCAATAGGATCTGAGAGTTGAAATCCTTAACAAATATCAAATGGACTCTTTCTTGTAGAGTTGTGTTGAGAAAATTTGTAGTTATGATGTATGTATGGAAGGATTTCATCCCATGTTTGAAGATGCTTGTTTTTGTACATGCGGAGAAATTGTACTACTAAGCGATTTACAACTTCTGTTTATTCGTCTGTCTACAGATGGAAGGCTATCGACAAGGAAAGTCTCATGTCAAATTGTTGCCAGAGAGTTTTCCAAAAGGTGCTGACAAATATAGCATCTCTGTCAAAATTAATGGTCATCGGGAGGCCATAATGTTTCCCCACATGTTCAAAGAAGAGTTGAGAAGTCTGTTGTGTTGTCGTAGTCTTCTTGCATGGTATGAGTATAGCCATCTTGGAAAATCTATCGAATACTACTAATATCGTGTCATGCTTATGTTTGGTAGTAGGATATCCCGTCAAGTAGTCCATAGAAATATATTCTCATGGTCGACTAGGAACTGGAAGGGGTGTGTACAGTCCTTATCACTGATTTCGTGGTTTAGCAATGGCACAAACCACGCACGATTGAATTTACTTTTTGAAAACATATTTAAGGGAAATCCAATAGAAATACTTTTGGAGGATAACGAGTTTTTTGTGACTCCAAAATGTCATGCACTCTTGTTGTAGTGCGCGTCCCAAATGAGCTTCTGCTGGTGCTCACTAGTCGGCACACAAAGTTGTCCAAGCTTGTATAGCAAGGTTTCCTTCAGGAAGTAGTCGGTAGTAGATAGCGAGTCAGTATAAAGGTGTCGATAAATTATAGAGAAATCATAGACTACCGAATATAATTGTGGCCAAGTATTGGTTTCATAACCCTGCATACTTATTAATGTAGACAGTAGAGTAATGGGTGGTCTGTGGAGACAATCGACTACATCATTGGATTTTCCTTTTCGATACTTAATTACCAATTGAAATTGTTACAGGTAATTAATCCACTTGAGTTATCAAGTTTTCTATAGTTTTGACTAGGATGGAGCGAACTGCAAAGTTTTATGGTCAGTAAGGATGACCATCTCCTTGCCAAGAATGTGGTGTCTCCATTGCTTAAGAGCTTGCACAATGATGTACAGTTCTTTTTCATATGTCAAGTACCTTCTGACAGTGTCAATGAAAGTCTAGGAATGAAATGCAACTGGGTGAACTGACTAAGTGGTCATGGCACTGAGGGCATAGTTTGATGCATCCATCTCAATCTCAAAGGGCTGATAGAAATCAGGTAATAGAAGTATTTGTGCAATACAAAGCTTTTTTTTATTTGTCCAAAATATTGTTGTTGTGTTGGTGTCCATTTGAAGACAATTTTCCCATTTCCTTTCGTCAACTGATTCAAAGGCCATGCGATGTGAATGAAGCCAAGTATGAATCGCCGATAGAAATTCGCCAAACCAAGTAAACTTCTTAGTTCATGAATGTTTTGAGGAATGGGCCACTCTTTGAGGATCGGTACTCTTTTTGGGTCGACATGAATGCTTCTAGAGTTAATTGCATATCCTAAATATTTGATGTTAGTCATCACAAATGAGCATTTGTCCATGTTCATATATAGTCGATGTTGTTGGAGAGTGTTGAAGTCTTGTCGAATTTGTTTTACATGTTCTTCCCATGATCAACTAAAAATTAAGATATCGTCGAGATAGACAATGACACACTTATCGATGAAAGGTTGTAGAAGGTCATCTATATATCTCATGAAGGTTGCAGGTTCATTGGTTAATCTAAAAGGCATGACTAACCATTCAAACAATCCTTCCTTGGTCTTGAAAGTCATTTTCCATACATCGATGGACTCGATTGGAATCTGGGGATATCCCAACTTGAGGTTGAGTTTCATAAAGAACTTAGCACCTTTCAGACTATCGATGAGTTCACCAATCCATGGAAGAGGGTGTCTGTTCTTTACTCAAATTTTGTTGAGAGCACAATATTCGAAGCACATGCACCAAGTCCTGTCTTTATTTGGAACTAAGATGACTGGACTTCCACAAGGAGAGGAGCTGGGGTGGATATGACCATTGTCGATCAAATCTAGGATTTGCCTATGAATCTCTTCATTTTCGAGAATGGATCTTCTGTAAATAGACGCGTTAGGTAATAAAGGACCAAGAATAAGTTCAATGGAGTGTTTTACCTGACAATGCAGAGGTACTCCATTTGGAGCTTGAAATACGTTCTGGTATTCTTAAATAATGTGGTCGATGTGTTCTTGTTTTCAGGAGCTGTGTTTGTCGGTGAGTCGACTTGTTGTTGTCTTCCTAGAATGTTGAGGCTTTATGATGATTAATGTGAACTTTTGAGCATGATTGATAAGATTCTTTGTTTGTTTGGTAGATATCATAGCAACCGTTGATGTGGGTTTTTTCTCTAGTATGCCATACCATTGATTACGGATTTTGACAGTCTCCTTCTGAGGTCATGACTAATACGTATTGTGTCGATCCCATAGGTAAGGTTTTCGAGCAGGGTGTCGACTACGAAAAGCGGTGCCATGTCACATAGTACTTCATCTTCAAAAGGATTAATGAAGTAGGCGAGTAAGCATTGGTGTGTGATTTTTAATTCCTATCTATTTCATCCAACCGATATTGTGAGGATGAGGATGTGGAGTCGTAACAAGACCTAATTTCTTAACAAGATCTTCAAAAAAGAAGTTCTTATGGATACCATTATCCATAATCATATGTACTGGATTTTTTTGAACCCATATCCGTGCATGGAACAGTCATTCTCATTCCTCCTCATTGACGATAGTTGAGGTTGTCAGAGTGGTCGAGGTCGAATCCAAGAGGGTTGATGCATTTGTATCAGATTCTACCAGGGCCTGTCGGACAAGTCAGATGTCGACAATTATGCAAGAAATGTCTTCCGAGCTTTGCATTCTAACATATCATGCCATGCTGAACTATGATAATCACACCATTTCCCGGTAGGATCTTGTTTGTTGCAATCGCTCTTGTCTTTCTGAAAGTTCTTCTTTTGATGATCAGGCTTTGGTGGAGTCAGCTGAGAAGGGTTCTTGAACTTGTCGGAGTCAGCTGGTGACTTCTTGTCGTATGTTTGACCTGTTGGCTTGTTCAAGAAACATGATTTTCCTTTATGTTTAGCTTCAATCTTGTTGGTGTAATGAAATGCATCCGCAAGCATGCTGACAGTCAAAAACTCCATCTCTTGCTGAATGTATGGGGATAAACCGTTGATGTACTTTAGGACAAGCAATTTCTCTTCTTCTTGGATGCCAAGTCTAGACATGAGTCGATAGAACTTGTCAGTGTAATTTTGTATGGACTGGTCTTTCCATTTCCTTAGCTGTTGCCACTTCTTATACTATTGTTCAAGATACTTGGGAGGGTAGAAATCCTTTTGAACATATTCAACAAATTTTTCCCATGTGTCTATGGGGTTGCCTTCTTTTTCCATCTTTGTCAATAAATTCTCCCACCAGTAGTGTAGAGAGGTTGAAATTTTTAAGGATGCAATGGTGATCTTTTCCACTTCAGAGAGTTGATTCACTGCGTAGTAAGATTCCAGTTGTTGTACCCAATTATCGAAGGATTCCACATAAATCTTTCTTTTAAGGTTCAGTATGTCCAAATTCATTTTCACTTTGAAGGGGATGATATTATCAGAGTGAGTTCACATTGAGGATTCCCTAGAGTTCGAAGTGACTCGCATGAGAATCTCACTGAATTGGGCAAATATTTCGGTCCGCTGGTGGGCCAATGATTTTTCTATGAGTTGTGATGTCTCGTCAGTTGCATGTCTATTGTCTGCTTCTTCAGCCACCTCTTATGAAGTCAAATGAAGTGTTTGATTGTTTTTATGAGTTTGCGAGTGTGTTTGAACATGCATAAGTTAAATAAATTCGATGGAAGTGCTTATGTAACTTAAGATCTGAACAAGATCTTGCTCTGATACCAATGATCCAGACCGTGCCCAGGTGCACGCTGGGGCCAATAGTCGAATGAATGATTTGAGTACTGTTATGGAGGAAGCATATAAGAAGAACCAGCAAAGAAGGAAATACACTAGGTTGACAGGAAGTATGCGCACAAACAATATGCAATAATTTGAACCAATTTATGACTTCTTCTCCATGAAAGATGGAGGAATCAGAATGCTCTATATTACATTAGTGTACATGCTTATATATGATGCTGAGATGCTTGGGTGACTACCCCTTACTCTAAGTTACAAAAGAAGTTATAATGGTTCAAAATTTCAACCGTTGCAGACGACTGGAAGACAGAGGAATTATGTCAATGTTAGAAAATCGTCAATATTGACAATGAATCTTGGTATGTTGTATGTCAAGGTGGACTTGTCAAGGAAAACCTGTCAAACCGAACATGTCAAGGTGGACCTGTCGAAGTGAACATGTCAAGGCAGATGTGTCGAAGCAGTTAGAGTAGTCAAAGAAGTCAAAGTGCTAGACTTTGTCGAAGCTTGACAACCTGCAAACCCTTGGTTGGATCATTGGGTGATGCACCCCAAGTCTCCATTTCCTTCTCTTCTCTCCTCATAAATCATTTAGTGTAGATCAAACAAAGGACAAGGAGAAACCATCTAATATTTAGCTCGAGCTTTGATAGCATCCATTCATACATTGAATTCAAGCCCCATTGAAGGAAGCTTCACTTATGCTCTTAGTACGGTGTCGAGTGCTAGTTGTGGGCCTCCAATTCTCAGTTTTTGACACCATTTGAGGATATAAACTCTTCAAAACTTCTTCTGAGCTGCTTCTCAGCTCCATTATCATTTTCTGATCTTTGTATTACATTAATAATTATGTCCAAGAGAGTCATCATGTTGAACTTTCATGAGAGAAGTCTTTCAATGCCCATTTAATGGGTCTTTTTGTTATTTTTATGCACTAAATATGATGTAACGACCATGGATAGTATATCTAAGTTATATGATGCATAAAATATGCCATATAAATATATGTGGATCATCATTTTCAGGTCTGATAAAAGTCATATTTGAAATTTATCATTATTTCCGTACCCTTGCTCATTGACTAGTTTTACATTTTTTAGTATTATTAATGATTTGTAAGCACATTTAGTGTTATGTAAGTTGTTGTAGGTTGTAAATTAACCCCACAAACCAACCTAACCCTCAGATAAATAATTCATTGGGCTTGTACTATGTTTGAGTGGCCTCTTCTGCGCAAGATTTTCCCAGGCCAAAATCCTAGTTTTTTCCTGTCATGTCCCCATCCCAACGAGACTACTAGATAACAATTTTCACCAACTTACTAGTTCCCTAGGCTGGGGTGGAGGAATTAAATTTTTCAATAAGGGAGCTATGAGACCCAAGAGAAACTTAGTTTACTATCTACACATTATATTGGGTCATATAAATAATAAACACGGAGAAAACAAAGTGACATTTCTTCATGGAGACACTTTGAGGTTCATGGATACCTTGGGTGGCTAGGTTCCTCCTTACACTTGTCATGAACTACCCCCAAATTTGAAAATATGAGGAATGAAATGTTCTTGGGAGATGAAGAGGTTTCAAGTAACATGTAATGAGCCAAATTATTTGAATGGTTGTAGAAGAATAAATCCCCATGGAAGAGAAATAGATTAGGAAGAAAATATGTGCCAGTTGGAGAAAGATTCCCTACACTTTATGACAACAATGATGGAAGATTCTATGACAAAGCCATATCTTATTGCAGACATGATTTTAAACCTGATTGCATACCTATGAAAATATGACATGTCAGGGATAAAAATAGCCACCAAGAGGGCGCATTTGGAGGTCAGTGGCATCCATTTGAATTTGGAAGAGCATTGAGTGATGAAGAAGAGGACAAGTGTCATAGGGGTTACTAAAAATATAGGATGAGTTGGAGGAAGCCTATGGGAAGGAATTATACCTTATAGGACCTTATGAGGATTATAAAAAGATTTCATGAGGAAGGAGAATGGATTTTGATCATTTGAGAATTTTCGTTTGACATTTTGGAAAGCACTAGCTTGTCCATTGCACGGTGAGTGCTCACTCTCCCTGGTAGTGAGCCGATTCTCATCCAAATTGGTTGTTGGATAGGCCACCCTGAAATATCATTTGGAGCTTAATTGATTTCTATTATTTCATATAGGATTATGATACAGTTCATGATTCATCTCTTTCCCCATTCTTTCATCCCCCATCTCATTATTCTTGTGTTTCCAAATGATGGCGCACTAGTGTGAATGATGCTTGCGATTTGTTGATCTAAGTTGATGCCAAATCATGGGTGGATTATTTTTTGGATATGTAATATGTTCCCCATACTCTCTATAATTATAATTAGAAGAAATACATATGCAAAAATGTCCATATTTTCAAGCTATGGTTTGACTAGTTTCCATGTATTGGTTTCCATTTCAAAGGAGTTGTGTATCTGATTTGTATTAAGGATTTCCTATGATGTTAAATGTTTTTGAGTAGTATATTTATATGATATTTATGGTATACATTCATCATGCTCTTTTCTGAACCATTTCATGTACATTTTATGAGTTGAAGTTAAGTTATCACTTTCATTTCCCTTAAGCAATATCACTAAAAATTAGCATTCAAATGTGGATCTCTATAACTAGTGTGAAGAAATTATAACCACATATAAAGACATTAAATGTGGTCTAATATTATTCCCCATACTATGTTTTTCAATTTTTGGGGGTCACATATGAGTTGGAAATCCTTTTTTCTCACACCCTAGGGGGAATTTCAACACAATTTACTAGTAATTTTTCCCTTTTCCAATGCCCCCAAATGAAGTTGCAGAGGTATAAAACCAGTTATAAAGGGACCAGAGAGTATTTTTATTGGTATTAATACTCACTATATCATTCACTACCAAATTTGATACCCTTTTGTGTCATTCAGATCCCCTAGAGTCAAGCCTAGTCAATCCCACTTTGCCCCAAATTGTGCGTTTGTTTGGAAATTTTATCTTGGGTCATTCGAGTGGTATTAGAGCATGATATTAGAACATATTGGATTCTCCTATTAATTTTTACTGATGATATTATTCCCCCATTAAAAACTGATAATGAGGACATTAACAACAGAAGAGAAGAAGGTGAAGAAGCTAGTTCCGAGTATGAGAAGATTAGGGAAAAACTAGGATTTGGAGATATGGAGGATAAAGGGGATAATGAGGACCTTAAAACATTCTTGAATACATATCTTAAAAATAAGACTATAAATTTTATTCAATGGTTATAATTTTTGGCTATCCAACTTGGGGGAAAGTCAACACTCGAAAGTAGTAATAGTACACCTCATGATGAGAAGAAGACCTATGGGGAAGCTATTTTTTCAAAGACTAGACCTCATAAACGACCCCATGAATTCAAGAATCAGATTGGACCTACAATTCTTAAGTTTTTAGAGTCCAAAGGAAGGCCCTTACACTACTTATGATGTGAAGGAAGCTACCAATGATTGGCAGCAACTAAGTGATGAATGTAGGAAAATCCTACCTTTCGATCAGTTCATTAGGTCCTCTCTTCAGTTTAACCAAGGAGTAAGTGGGAATAGGGAACATACTATTAATTAGAAATTAAAGTATACCATGGTAAAAGTAATTTTTCCTTCCTTTTATGTTTCTCCCCAAATGTCTTCTAGTGCTTGGATACAAAAACTTAGTGTGTATTTGCAGTTAAATCCTATGGTTGAAGAAGATGCACTAAAAATGGCCATTTTACGTATTGAAGGGGAAGCTAATGATTGGTAGTTCCATGGTCTTAGAAACTTGGGAAATGGTCAAATTTTATTCTATTATTGTTTCTCCAATGCCTTAATGGAGAGATTTAAGAGGAAAGACCCTGAACTCCCTTTCAAAGAACTAGCACAATTAAAGCAAGTTGGAACTCTTGAAGCATATATATTAGAATTTAAAAAGATCTCAGTAATGGGTTTTGATGTTTCTATGGCTAGGTTGTTTTTATTATTTACTAAAGGGTTGAAAAAACCTTTGAAATGGTTCGTGAAATCCCACAAGCCAGCTACATTGAAGGGTGCCATGAACTTGACAAGAGACTTGAAGAATGTGTTTCCAAAAACCAAATACCCCCCTAATCCTAATTTCCATTCCAAATTCAAGGGAAGAGCGAAACCATGGAAAAAGGACTCTTTTCATAAATAGAATAAGGGAGGGCAAAGAAAAGAAGAGGTCAAAGTAAAGAAACTATGTTTCACATGTCAGCAACCTTGGGTTCCGGGACATAGGTGTGCAAAGGGGAAGGCACACTACATTCACGTTTTCTCTGAAGATGAGGAAGAGGGAGAGGAGGGAGAGGAAAAAATTGCAGCCTAAGAAGAGGGGTATTAAGCAACATAAGAATAACATCCCACTCCTAAGACAGGAAAAATTGCAGTACTTTCAGGTGTACCTAGATTTCACACCCTTAGACTCAAGGGAAACATACAAGGCCAAAAGGTTACGATATTGGTGGATGGAGGAGCCACTAATAACTTGAAAGATGCAGATTTGGTGTAAAGGATAAAGATATAAACTGAAAATTTTGATGGTTTTATGGTCATCATTCCTAGTAACAACTCTATGGACTGCACCAAATGGATTCCAAAGCTTCAAGTTACTAGAGGAAATCATACTGTTACTGACAACTTCTATGTAGTGAATGTGGATGATACAAATGTGGTTTTGGGAATCCAATGGTTATATTTTTTGGGAGAACATACCTTGAACTATCAATTCCTTGAAATGAAGTTAAAAATTTTGGAAGGAAAACCAATCTTGTGGAGAGGTATACACACTTACCCAAACCAAGTGGTGTCCTCTCATAGTATGAGGTCTATCTTGAGGCATGGAGACATTGAATGGGTTTTTGAATGTTTTATTACAACTTCTAAGCCTCACTTGAAGGTTGTCAAGAATCTTAATGAGATAGAGCAGTTGTTGGGTCAGTATGAGAAGGTTTTTGGAGACCTAACCCTAGGGAGGCCACTATACAGAGGGGTGGAACATACCATTGAGTTAGATATAGGAACCCAATCTATCAAAATGTAGTCCTATTGGAATACAAAAAGGATTCGAGATGATATTGAGGAGGCCATTAAATAAATTTTGGAATTGGGTCTCATAAGGCCTATTTCAAGCCCATATGCTTCTTCAATTGTTATGGTAAAGAAAAAGGATGGAACTTTGAGGATGTGCATTGATTTAGGAGCTTTGAATAAGAATACAATGAAGAATAGATATTCCATCCCAAGGATTGATGAGATCATGGATGAGCTAAATGGAGCCAAGTTCTTCTCAAATATTGACCTTAGATCTGGTTATCATCAAATTTGAATGAGGGAGGAATACATACCAAAGACTGCTTTCAGATGCCACTTATATGGTCACTTTGAGTTTGTTTCCATACCGTTTGGCTTGAAAAATGATCCTACCACATTCCAATCATGCATGAACAATATCTCACACAAGAAACTTCGTAATTTTGTACTAGTTTTCTTTGATGGCATTCATATTTATAGCTAAACATGGAAAGAACATTTGCATCATCTAGAAGTGGTATTACAAATTTTGCATGATCAATATTTGTTTGCTAAGATGTCAAAATGTGAGTTTGGTTTTACAGAACTTTTGTATCTTGGACACATCATTGGTCAAGATGGTGTGAAGGTGGACATGGAAAAAGGAAAATCCATTATAGAATGGCCTCATCCAAAAAATATCATTGAATTGAGCAAATTCATTGGAATTTGTACCTACTATAGAAATTTTGTGAAGGGGTTCTCCCAAATCACTTCACCTCTCACTGATTTGAAAATTAAAAATGATTTCCAATGGCATAAAGAGGTTGAAAAATATTTCCAAATAATGAAAGAGGTAATAAGAAATTGTTCTATTCTAGCATTGCTTGATTTTTCTAAACCATTTGTCTTGGAATGTGATGCATCATAGGAGGGCATTGGAGAAATCCTAAAGCAAGGACAACACCCAATAGATTTTGACAGTAGGAATATACAACCACATGAGAGGCTTACTCTATTTATGATAAATACATGTTAGCCATCATGCATGCTTTGATCAATTTTAGGAAATACTTGGTGGGAAACAAGTTTGTGGTCAAAACTGACCATAACAGCTTAAGGTACTTCCTCAATCGAAAGGATCTAAATGAAAGGAAACAAAAGTGGGTGAGTAATATTCAATAATTTGAATTTTATATTGAATATGTGAATGGAAAAAATAATTTGGTAGAATATTCCTTATCTAGAAGCTTCTATTTCTCTAATGGATGTTGCAGAAAATTGGAAAGCTATATTAGAAGTAGAATATTCCAAGGATAAGATTTCTTGTGAGATTTTTTATGGGAGTTACCATGATTATAGGTATAAAGTGTTTTAATTAATCATATACTACAAATATAGAATCTATTTTTTCCCTGGTTCGATTTTGAAAGAGAAAGTCTTGAAGAGAGCTCATGATTCTCCTCTAGCAGGCCACCCTGGTTCCTTCAAAACATATAGAATGTTGAGGGAAATATTCTCATGGAAAGGGTTGAATAATTATGCTATGAAGTATTTTAATTAATTCCCAACATTCCAACAAAACAAAGTGGATCACACTCATCCAGCTAGCCTCCTACACCCCTTTGCTATTCTAGAACAAAAATGGGAGCCTCATTTCTATGGATTTCATCATTGGTTTTCCCAAAGTACTTGGTAAGGAATGCATATTTTTAGTGGTGGATAGACTCACTAAAACTCCTCATTTCCTTTATATTACCACAAATTTCACTTCTGCACAAGTGGTTGATATATTCTTTAAAGAATTTTCCAGATTGCATGGGCTTCCCAAGAGCATTGTTACTGACAAAGATAGCAGATGTTTTAGTGCATTTTGGAAAGAAATCTTCAAAATGGTGGGGAAAAATTTGACACCTATAACAAGATATAATACATAAACTGATGGCCAAACAAATAGGGTGAATAAATGGTTGGAAGGATACTTGAGGAACTATGTTAGTAAGCAGCAAAAATCATGGATCAAATAGTTGCATTTGGGTGATTTTTTCTATAATACTACTTTTTGATATGTCCATTGGAATGTATTCTTTAAAATACTTTTATGGTTATTATGCATCCACTTTTATTGACCAAATTTTTGGTGATATTATAGCTCCAAAATCCTAAATATTGGATTGCCCAAAATCAGCAAAAACAATATGCAGATGAACATAGAGTGGAGAGACACTTCCCAGTGAATGAATTGGTATATTTGAGGTTGCATCCCTACAAACAAACCAACATAAAGGGTAAAGGTTTATAAAATCTCAAACCAAGCTTTTATGGTCCCTACAAAGTGATTTGAGAAATTGGAGAAGCGGCCTATGAATTGGAGCTTCCAACAGGAGGTAAAATTCATAATATATTTCATGTTTCATGTTTAAGGAATATTATAGGTCATAATATCTCAGTTTTATAAACATTACCTCTCTTGTATAATGAAGGAAAACTTATTCTCATTCCAAAAGAAATATTGAAGACAAGGGAAAGAAAGTTAAGAAGCAAACCAATAAGGGAATGCTTGGTACAATGGAAGGATTTTCCTAGTGAGGAAGCCACTTGGGAAGATGAACAAATTTTGCAGCATCCAAACTTGGAATTTATTGAGGAAAAACAATATTGGATAGGGAGGACTGTCATGTCCACATCCCAATGAGACTACTAGTTTACAATGTTTCACCAACCTACTAGTTCCCTAGGTTGGGGTGGAGGCATTGAATTTTTCAATAAGGGGGATATAAGACCCAAGAGAACCTTAGTTTACCATATAAAAATTAAATTGGGTCATATAAATAATAAATATGGAGAAAATAAAGTGGAATTTATTCATGGAGACACTTCGAGGTTCATGGAGACCTTGGGTGGCTAGGTTTTTTCTTACACTTGTCATGACCTATGCACAAATTCGAAATTATTACGAATGGAACGTTCTTGGGAGATGAACATGTGTCAAGTAACATGTCATGAGCCAAAGGATTTGAATGGGTGAAGAATAAATTCTCATGAAAGAGGAATATATTAGGAAGAAAATATGTGCCACTTGGAGAGAGATTCCCTGCACTTTATGACAACAATGATGGAAGATTCTATGAAGAAATAAGACCTGATTGCATACCCATGAAAATATGACATTTCAAGGATAAAAATAGCCACAAATAGGGTTCATTTGGATTTTGGTGGTATCCATTCAAATTTGGAAGAGGATTGAAGGATGAGGAAGAGGACAAGTGTCATAGGGGTTACTAAAACTCTAAGATGAGTTGGAGGAAGCCTATTGGAGGGAATTCGACCTTAAAGGACCTTATGATGATTATTAAAATATTTTAGGAGGAAGGAGAATGGATTTTTATCATTTTATAATTTTCCTTTGTCATTTTGGAAAGAACTAGCTTGTCCATTGCATAGTGAATGCTCACTCTCCCTGCTAGTGAGCCAATTTCGAGAGTGATGGACTATCATCCAAATTGGATGTTGGAGAGGAAACCCTGAACTATAATTTGGATATTAATGGAGTTTTATTATTTCACATATGATTCTGATACAGTTCTTGATTCATCTATTTCCCCAGTCTTTCATCCCCCATCTCATTATTCACATGTTTCCATATGATGGCACACTAGTGTGAATGATGTTTGCGATTTGTTGAGCTCAGTTGATGCCAAAGAATGGGTGAATGATGTTTGGATATGTAATATTCTCCCCATACTCTCTATAATTCGAATTATCATAAATACATATGCAAAAATGTCCACATTTCCAAGCTATGGTTTGACTAGTTTCCATGTATTGGTTTCCATTACGAAGGACTTGTGTATCTCATTTGTATTGAGGAGTTCCTATGATGTTAAATGATGTTGACTAGGATATTTAAATTTTTTTATGTTCTAAATTTATCATGCTATTTTCTAAAAAATTTCATGTACATTTTATGAGATGAAGTTAAGTTATCACTGTCATTTCCCTTAAGAAAAATAATCACTGAAAGTTAACATTAGAATGTGCAGCTCTATAACTAGTTTGAAGAAATTATAACCACATATAATTATATTTAATTAGGTCTAATATTATTCCCCATACTATTTTTTTCAATTTTGGAGGGTCGCATATGAGTTGGAAAGCCATTTTTCTCACTCCCTGGGGGGAATTTCACCACAATTTACTAGTAATTTTTCTGTTTTTTCCAATGACAAAAAAATGATATTGTAGAGGTATAAAACCAGTTATAAAGTGAAAATAGATTATGTTGAGTGGTATTAATACTCACCATATCATTCCCTTCCAAATTAGAGACCCTTTTGTGCCATTCAGATCCCCTAGAGTCAAGACTAGTCAACCCCACTTTGCCCCAAATTGTGCCTTTGTTTGGAAATTTTATCTTGGGTCGTTACATTTCCAAAAAGATCCGAAACTACCTTAAAATATTTTAGATATGTTCCAAACCTGTTTAAATGTTATTTTATACCTAACACATGACTTAAATCTCATCTAAACCTTCCATAAGCCTTTGTTGATTGGAAGTGATTGTTCGATCTCAGTTTGCATCGGTTGGAACACCCATAATCCTAGGAGTAGAATTCAGAATATTTGATGCAAAAAAAATAAAAGGGCCCAACATCAAGGTTCTTAGGGACCTAAACTCTCTCTGTCCAAACATGTCCTTTAGTTTCTTCTCTTAGCCCTCCATCACTCTCAGTTTTGCTAGTATTGCTTGTGTTTTTCCTTGCATAAAGAAAATGATTGATGCCAATGTAATATTTTTATGTCACATTTTAATATATCAGAAGTAGAAGTTAATATTCTGATCTGATATCATATCAGGGATATTACAGTGGTATCATATAACTTTCCTTCACCCCTGTGGAAAGTACTCTCTCAAGTTGAAGAAAATTGCAGCCATGTCCTATAGCTCTGCTAATGACTATAATGAGTAGTATGAAGAAGAATAAATAATCTATGTTGATGGAGGACTACCAAGAGATGAAGATGATGAAATCTATTTGCCATCAAATAGAGAAGAGATCAGATATGATTCTCCCATTATTAATAAATACTTGGAAAAGATGACAGAAGCATGTGAAAACATGCCTCATTTTTACAAGGAGTATCTAGCTTTGGAAAATAATATTAGTGTAGTCATGACTTTCAAGTAGTATGTATATCTCAAGTATGGATTTTTGGCTCATAATGCTAATGAGAACTCTTTCAAGATAAACAAATCATCCATAGAGGAACCAAGTTGTTCCAACTCTGTGAGTAAAGAAGAAGAAACAGGAGCCAAAGGTGAAGATTCATCAAAGTCATCTGCTTATCCAAGAATTATGAGAGTCTTTGGATTTTCTTCAAATAGAGCTTCCAAAAGTTGTGAGTTGAGTACCACTCAATATGAAGAAATCTCAAGTTGCTTGGAGGAGAATAGAAATGATGTAGAGGTAGAGATCCATGAGGTGGAGTGCAAGTCACTGCAAGGTGACTACATAGGAGAAGAAAGGGAAGATGAATGCACTTCCAGCTTCTTTGCTGCCGATCTCCAGATCACTACTAAGGATGTCATTTCGAACTCTAACTCCTGATTTTTTTGCTACACTTCCCAAAATTGTTTCAAAAATTCAAATGTTGGTGTTCGATTTATACAAACATGCATTGAATGGTATTTATGCTTTAAACCGTCAAATATTTAACATTTTGAACAATTAAAATATCCCTAAATATTCATTAATATAAATTGAGTTTGAATCCATCACCATGATCGCGCAGAGAATTCATCCAACAAGTAAACCAATGCATAGTTTTCTAGAGTTACAATTTTAGTTTTTGTAGTATTATATTATTTTCATTAGCTCCTTCAAACCTTTAACAAATTTTGTGAGATTATATTGTTTTTATTTCAGTGTGGGATTACAAAGAGAAGCCATGGAAAAAAACCATGTCCAAAGATCCAATTGAGGATTTAAAATCAAGAGACCCTAACTTTGGTTTCTTATTTGACACTAATTCTCAGGTATCAAATGCCATATGCATTGATTGGGATTGGATCTACGCTATTTTCAATAGTGATGATTTCTCCAAGTTATAGGATGATGCACCTATCTACCAAAATATATGTAATTCAAAATTTCATGCAATTGCTACTCGACCTGTAGTCTTACTGTATATAGACTTGGTTAAATGGGTAATTCATTTTGTAGACGTTCCTAATAGAAATTTTAGAGATTCCAACCAAATGGTTTTTGCGAAGATCAAACCCGATACTTTATCTAAGATACATGCACTCAATGAACCACAACAATTGATTACCTAGGAAATTATAAAAGCTTTTGAGAACAATATTGAACCAAAATTTCTACTAAATACCTGGATGGTAGATCCTAGCACATTTATTCTCGGACTAAATTGACAATACCCAATTTTGATGCTTAGAGAACCATACAAACCATTGGAAGCGATACTATATAGATTCTATGGAGCTAAAAATTGTCAATATTTCAAACTAGAATGGATCCCGTTGGTTATTACATGGAAGCTACAGGTGGAATTTTCAACTGGTTGCAAATTTTTTCTATCACTTTCAATGATGCCATTGTCCAGTTACAAAAAACCCCAGCCACTAAGAAACCCAATTTTTATTTATCAACATATCTAATGGATCTGCTGTATGCCTCATTCATGACTTTTCCCACCACAGAGTGGAATTGGACAAGACAGAAACCTCCTACACATTTTTACTATTCAATTTTATGGGAAGACAATTATACATATATGAAATTTTTGATAAGTTTATTAGCATTGTTCAGTTCTCCATTTTTAATAAGAATTCTCCCCAACTTTGTGAGAATGCCATATCTCTTATTACTACTATGGGAGATTGGTATACCTTGGAGAAATTCACCTATATTATAATTTGGGGAAGCAAGAAGATTCATCTACTTCCTAGGGTTGTGCCTGATAGGATGGCACTTCTAGAGATTATTTTCAAATAGTAATAGATGGAGTTCATAGTCAAATCTATTACAAAAATAGGGGAGCATGGCCCGAGTTCCCATTGTATATTGGACATTTAATTATTCAGAATGTAGCCCATGGAAGTCTTTTTATCAAAGAGATAGTGCATATAAAATTGCGTCTCGCTGAAAAAGGAATGCATGACCATAAAGGATTTGTAGCAGGCTTATTTTCTCAGGCCCACCTAAAGAACGCATACTGCACACAAGATAATGAACCAAATGATTTTGTTTTCTAAGGCACTTACAGTTTTGAAGAATTTCTATGAAATGTAATTGATCCAGTTCAAAGAGTTCTTATCCATGAGACTCAGAAACAACTAAAGATCATAGTGTTGGAAGAAAAGGAATAGATTCTTTGAACATAAAGATGATGAAAAAAAGTAATATGTGCAAGTTTCTAATGAAGCTAAAGAGACTACTCTTTCCACTACCAATATGGAGTATCAGCTACAATTGGATAAGAAATAGGGAAAAAAACCTGCTACTAGTTCTCCCCCTACTTTACCATTCAAAAGGTGAACACCTTGATACAAAAGACCCAATATATCCAAGGTAAGTATGCCTTTACCAAATCAATTTATCATGTTGATTATGTTCTTAGAGTTGTCCCAAATATCTCTTTCAATATTGAAAAAGAATATAGGTCAAGTGATTAAGCTTCCCAAGCATCTACAAAAGAATTCATTGGCCTAGAAAAGGAGCATCCTACAAATATCATCAACCCAACTCCTATCACATTAGAATCTAAAAAACATTTAGATCCTTAGAATGCTCGAAATACAAATGTTAAGCCTAATATTCAGTCACCATTAGTAAATAAAATATCATATGTGTTCTTAGAAAATTATCCCATTAACCAACCCGTTCCTAGTTCAGCTACCAACTCTCCATCTATTCCTATATATTCACAAGTAGGAATTCATGTCAACAATAAAAGTGATATTACTACTAAACCCCTTGCACAAACACTAGATCCCCTTCCTGTCCAAGATACCCAACCTCTCGTTGGTAACCTAATCACCCAGGATCAATCCAGCTTGCTTGAGACTTCCTAGATAGTACCTTATTCTCATGACCTATCACTACCTATCATCAGTACCACAGACCTATTAACTTCTACAGTTGAAGAAATAACAGAGTGTGGAGAGGAGATTGTAGTAGTTTTAGGAGACTATTGTTTCAGCAAGAAACAAAAGGACATAGTGAAAAGAAGTTACAAAACAAGCATGGAAGGCCAAATTCTTGAAGAGAATGTTTCAATTAAAATAATTTGGAAAGCATCCTGCGATGATCCTTAGGTTGGAGATAGGGGAGTAGCCACATCTATGGGTGCTTTTGTAGGGGACAACTATGAATCTGTATTTATTTTGAATAAGGAACCTGATGCAGAGAGAGAAAATAATATAAATATACAAAATGAAAAAGAAACTCTGCAAGAGAGATTGAACCAACAAATATAACAACTTAAGGTTCAAAAAGATGTAGAGTTACATAGATTGAAAAATCAAATTCAACAATTGACCAGGAAAAAAAACATTGCAGAAACATAAGTAATCAAGCAGGAAATAGAGCTTGTTGATCTTAAAACTCAAATGGAGGAAAGGAAGGAGTACCATACTTCCTCTATATTTTTCATACGTATTGCTCAAGAATTTAAAGATGAAGCCATTACCTGCAACGAAATTTTAATGAAGACTCATATCTCATTTTTATGAGGTCTTAAGGAAGTACATGATGACTTTAACACTTTTGAGCATCTATCAAACTTATTGGTTGATCATGTAAGTAAGAGAAAACAGGTCGATTCAACTTTTAAGAAATTATGTGAATGATCAAAGAATATGAAAAATGTTCCCCAAGATTTTCCTAGTTTGGATTCCATGAAGCTTATGACAGTCTAGATATCCATAAAATCCTAGGAATCTGTGTGTGATAGTTGTGAACATATAATCATGAAATGACATAAAATATGTGCTAGGAAGTGGATGTTAACATATGAACACATGGAGACTTTGGGCATGCTAGCCTTCAATGAGATAGTTGATGCAGACCCAACTAACTTTAAGATAGATAAAGTACAAGAACAAATAAATCAGTTAGTCGCTACAATCCAAAGTATATCTTAGATAGATATCTCTTCATTCAAACTATTCATAAAAAATCCAACTCAAATCTGAGTTAGTTTACAAGGGTTTATAGACAGCTGTTTGAAGCTCCATTTCAATAATATCATATCCCCATTATGTAATGCTCTTGACTGTAGTTGGAGCATGCAAACTATCGATATATCTCAAAGATGTGGGATGTTTACTATAAATGGAAAGATTGTGTTACCAATTCTGGGCAGTGTAAGTGATAGTGAATAATTTGTTAGTCATAGATTATCTCCTTATTTCATGGATCTATAGTTGTATTTATTGAAAAAACTAAGATGGAATGAAGGATCCTTTTTGTTGGAGAATGACTGGTGGAATTTCTTGTATCAAATATTGTGTGAAACTCTTTTACCTGGAAAAACCAAGTATGTAATTTCTTGCACACAGGGTAATGTGAGATGGATAAATTTTTTTCCATTTAATGATTCGACGATTATTAATGAAATTATTCTTTTTTACTTTGTGTACTCCATTAAAATTGTGTATTCATTGATTCATATGTTAAGCGATTCCTTAAGTTTAATAATTACCTTAGATTTTTCTGTTATGATGAAACTCATTCTATTGATTCACATGAATGTATTCATTTGTTTTAGTCTTGATGTTTACTTTTGGAAGCATTTGGAATGATGAAATATTAACCTCAACCTAATTATTTATTTTTAACTTTCCCATTTAGCAATCTCGTATTAGGTTTCCCTACGAGGATCCATTAACCAAAACTATCTTAATAAAAAATATTCCCTATATAATTATTGATAATAAACCTGCACATAAATTTTAAGTCCCTTTTTGAAGAGAAAAACCCTAAGCTAATAGAGGATTAATTATGTTAGTAGCGATCATCCCAAATGACTTTGAAATATGAATATTCTCAAGAAAATGTTCTGAAATTATCGGATCGGATTACTTCCCTTTAAATTGATGCTTGAACTAGTTTTAGGTGTCAACAAGTTTCAAGGATACATGGGTTTTAACTAGTACAATGATCAAGAAAGACCACATCAGATATGTTTCTCTATATAGAGAATATTGTAAAGCAATAAATCTTCAAGAGGTTCCTAGTCACTTATATATCAGACATGGTGTAGAAAAGAGAAACACAACTCCAATACATATCCATAGATGAACTAAATTGCCAACATACTTACTAAAGGCTTAAATCTATTAGTAGCGATAATCCCAAATGAATTTGAAATAGGAGGATTCTCAAGGGAATGCTCTGAACTTATTGGATCGGATCACTTCTTTTTACGTTGATGCTTGAACTAGTTTTAGGTGTTAACAAGTTTCAAGGATACATGGATTTTAACTAGTACAGTGATCAAGAAAGACCACACCAGAGATGTTTCTCTATATAGAGAATATTGTAAAGAAATAAATCTTCAAGAGGTTCCTAGTCAGTTATATATGAGACACGGTTTAGAAAAGAGCAACACAAGTCTAGTACATATCCATGTATGAGAAGAATTTCCAACATACACAACTCCAACTCCTTGATTGCAAGCTCCGGTAGAAGAATTAGCCCTGGAACTACTACTGTGTCTATTAATTTTCTTCCCCGAAATTGGCACCAAAATGTTGGTCAACCTATATGCTAATCAATTACAACTAACACACAGAATGCTCAATATGAATTGTCAACCCAGGGAAGTATTTTTGTTTCAAACATAATTATCACAATCTATGCATAAACACTTAAGTAGCTGATTGAATGAATGAAAGCTTTATTGTCCTACCTATCTACTCAATCAAACTCTTCTCATCGCTAAAGATAACCTAATTTATCTATCTAAGAATTCATAAATGCATTTGCCTTCCTACAATCATTACTCTAACAATTACTGATTTAGAAAGAATTAAGCTAGATGTACTCTTGCAGAAAGTAAACTATGAAAGTAAGATCTGTTTAAATCATATAGGATGAAAATTATAAATAACAGTAAAGAATCACACCACTTGCAATAATAATATGACTAGTTCAATAAATTCCAAGAAAGACAAGTAACTGAAATAAATTAGAGTCGAGCTTGACTGTAACGGCTAATTGGCACACCGTGCATAAAGAGAAACTATCCTACACAATCGATTGTCACACCACATAGTTACAGGTAATTAGAATGCAGCCATTAAAAATCAAAGGAAAATGGCATTATCAATTATCACTGTTGTAGCTAACTATAAAATGCATCTATTGTAATTCCACACCACACAACAGAAATAAACTAAGCATGTAATTAACTTGGCAATATCTGTGGGGAGGCATGCCCAACCTTTGAACATAGACATCGTGAACTAACACGAATTAAAACACGTAGATATGAAGAATTCTTCTCCTTGTATTAAAAATAGTGATTCACAATTACATCTCTCTGTTATATCTTACACAGTCTAATAGCAATTAACCAACCCCAGGCTTAAATCGACTTCCAGTATATATACATGAATAATGCAATTCAGATCCACTAATATCGATCATCCATGAATATCTACGATCTTCAGGCTTCCCTGTTAGAACAAGGCAGCTATAACTGTCAATGGAATTGAATGAAGATATGGAATATAGGAATTATTGTTACTCTGGCTATTAATGGATCAACAGAATCAATTGGACGGTAAATTCTCTGTCTGCTGTAGGTACCATGTGGAGAGATAATCACACTATTCTCATTCAATGTACAGAACTAGGACTAAGAAGTAACAACTGGTACCAAATATCCCTTTCTTCACCAGACTAAGCGAGATGCTACACCTGCATTCCTCAAGGATTGGAACTATCTTTATCAAATCAATACATATTAGTGCAATTGAAAAGATAGAGTTCTAACCATAACAATGTTAGGCATTAATAGAATAAGACAATAATAATCATACATGTAAGGATTTATGCTCAATTTGAGGAAAAAAATCTATCTGGTGTATGGAAATGAGGTAGGACAAGGCAAAAAGATATAATTGGTGTGGTCAAAAAGGGGCTATTACAGGACCCAACATATCCCCCCAACTATCCAGTTGGATGTACTAATGTAACAACTTCCACTATTCTGAGTCTGACTCTAGACCTCGTTCATGGAGAGAGGAAAAATTGTAGGAACTTTCAGGTAGTTCACCTCCATCTAGATATCCATTACATGTAGCCCAATATCTCCAGCACTACCTCTCTTCTTCCTTATTCAACATATAATCATCCCTATATGGATTTGTTGGCCACCCTATAAGTGTAAACTTGTATTTGAGTCCCAACCAGTGAGGTCCACACTTCTTCATGTAATCAACATATCCTTCCACCCTAAGGAGAGCCTGTTTAAAATTTCTGAAACAATAAGGGTCCCTTTTTTTCAAAGCTGAAGAAGAAGTTTTCCACCTGTGCTTGTTGCCTTCCAGGGCAAGATGTTGGTGTTTGGAGATCTAATTAACACAGGTGGAAATAACCTTTTCTTTCAATTCCTTCAAATGTTGAGTCTTCATAGGAGATGTGAGCCTCCTTCCATGGAGCGTAAGGAGAAACCGAGGATATTGAGGTTCAATCCTAATCCACAAATTGGAGTTGGCCTCATTCTAAGAGATTGTATGAAAATCATTTTCCCACTGTACATGATTATTATCAAAATAAGTAAAGGATATCAACTAAACATCTCCCAAATAAGGAGCAGGGTTAGAGCGAAGGTCCATGGGACAAGCCATCTCATGCAAATAGAGTTCACACAACATATTTTTTTCACTAAAACTACTCTCCACAATGGTCTCCAAGAATTGAGCAGAGGGTGTCAACTGATAAGGTCTTCCCTCCTTCAAGGATTTTAATTTAAACATGGTCATTTTTTCATACAAGAACACCGGATAGGAGGGAGATTGAGCTTTAAAGATCATCAATTCCCAAGAGAGAGCATACATTTGATCTTTTTCTTTCTGCATGGATTTGAATTTCTTCAATTCCTTCAATTATTTTTGCACCTCCTCCCACCAAAACATTTGAAAAGTTAACTCCTTTTCTTATTTCTCCCTTAATTATTTGATAGTCCTTCTGTATTCAAAAAGGGGAACTATCCCTTCCTGACATCGGTCAACATGATTTTTCCACTTCTTCAATTCCATCTTCAATAGTGAGAGTTCTGCATCTTTCTCATCATCAAAATATGAATTAACAATTTCTTGAGAAATTTTCATCCCTACCTTGTCACCAGATGTCTTAGCCTTCTCACCTTGTATTGACAGTGTAACAGCTTCCTCTTCCATTAGTGTTACAGTGGCCTCTGTTTGTGTGGTTTCTTCAGCAAACAATTTTGGGAATTCTGGTTCTTGTGTGACAACATCCCTCTTCTTACTCTCATCCCAAGCAACTTCAGTCTATGTTGTACTCTCGACATACAATTTTGGGGATACTGGTTCTTGTGTAATAACATCCTCCTTCTGTAATTCAACCATGGAAACTTCAGTTTGAGTTGCATCTTCAACAAAAAATTTAAAGATGGTGGTTCTTGTGTAACAACATATTTTTCTTGTATCTCAATCTCAACATCTTTTATTTGAGTTGTAGTTTCAACAAGAAGCTTTAAGGATGCTAGTTCTTGTGTGACAGCCTCCTATTTTTCAATTTCTTCTGAATGCCGAGGTTTTTATTGAGTTACTTCAATGTCTCCTGAAAAATGATACTGATCCAAGAATACTTCAGTATCCCCTAATGGCTGGGATTCCATTTGTTCATCTTCTCCTAATTATTCTGGCTCATTTTCATCATTTGGATCCACTGCAGGTACTTCTCCTCCTTCTTCATTTTCATGTGTAGGTTCTTGTGTAGAAAATTCCCGCACTATGACTTAATATCCAACCTGGTTGAATATATTTGCACATTCTGGACATACTACTTTTTCCATTCCTTCACATGGATCATTTTTCTAGACAAGGTGTTTAATAATGGCATGGTCCGCTTGGTTACTATTGATGAAGATCAGACACCATTATTCGCTAATGGTCACAGGATGTGACTGTGTCATGAGCCGATTTCAAAGGACACATTAATTTTGCATGTTGCAGTTGATCCATATTATCAATTAGCACAAGGGAAGGAATTTTTTTTGCTCCTGTAAACATTTAAAGAACAGTACAATTTCGACACAGGAATCTATACATAAACAAATTGATTTTTTGTTTTATTTTAATTCTATTTTCTTTTACGCTTGATCAGTTTTATTTTGAAGAATGTGTACAAGAATCTACTTGAGGAGCAGCGGTCGTGACTAGGCCAAATGATTGCAGGAACCCTAGCTTATTTTCCTGTTTTGAATAACTCCTTGAAAAAGATGAACAATTTTGCAGCAACAAATACTCAGCTAAAATTTTGAAAGACCAGTGATCAAGAAAGACCACATCATATATGTTTCTCTCTATAAAGAATATTGTAAGGCAATAAATCTTCAAGAGGTTCCTAGTCAGTTATATATGAGACATGGTGTAGAAAAGAGAAACACAACTCCAGTACATATCCATAGATGAGAAGAATAGCCAACATACTTACTATGCCTCTGTCCAAAGTAAAGTTGATTACTTCAAAGACAAGCTTGGTGTAATTAAAGAAAGAATCCTCTTGTTGAAGGGGAGTATTGACGTGTATTCAAAGTTAGCAACATATAAAGTCCCCACTAGTTAGTATTGAGGGATATGAATCATAAAGTTATCCCCATTGGTAAGTCATGAAGCGATACATGGCTTAGACACTCGTCAATCATACAAGTGTTATATGTGTCAATCTAGATATGTAGTGGTACATGGCTCTGTTAAGACACACAACAGACAAGACACTATGTTGCACATAGCTATGATAAGTCATGGTACATGAATCAGGAAGTGATGGCACTAATCTTTTATAGACCTCAAAACCGAGGTTACTGAAAACAAGCAGGCCTTAATTTTCTTAAAAATCTTGGAGAACTGTCTAACCTTCTTTCCACACACTCCCTTCTGTTGTAGGATTTCTGCACTCACCTTTTATGCATGCAGAAATCGAAAATCGGAAACCTCACTTCTCCAACTTTCAAACTTTAACTTCCCGCACTTCCGTACTTACGCACTTTCATACTTCCACCCTTCTGCACTTCTGCACTTCCACACTTCACTTTTCTGGCTTCCGGACTTCGGAATCGGAAAACCCAACTTCCAATGTCAGTCCTTTCCTATTCTCCTGCTTTCCGATTTCCAACTTCGGAAATCGGAAATCTAACTTTTCTTATTCTCAAAATTTTAGACTTCCGCCTTTTCACTCCCGCAAGCCTCTTCCCAAACCGTCAATTTACTACATGGTGGATTGTGACCATCGATCTGTATTTTGATGCAGATCACGACCTAAATCTACAGATCTGCATCTCTTGGCTGCAGAACTTAACTACAACTGTTGATTTTCTAGTTTTTCTTTGGATTAGAATGAAATTAGTGAATTTGATCCTGAGTAGATCAAATTTCTATGCAAAAATGAATCCCAAACTTAGGGAATTGTTCAATAACATATCAGAGTTAAAACACCTGCACAGAGAATTGAAATCATGCTCCTATCTATTGGAAATAATATGTTAAATAAGAAAACATGTGCATGGTATGAAAACTCTATTCTTCCTTCAATCCACCAGTCGTAGAACACACTCTCTCTATTATGCACTCCACACACTCTCTGCAAGATAAACAAGCTTCTTTTAGCTATCCTCAACCCTCTATGAGCTATCCTAAGCTCTTTGAGCTAAACTAAGATTTTGTGAGCTAACAAAATCTGTAAGCGAACCAAGCTATCTAAGAAAATAACTCAAACTAATTTAAATACAAAAGGATTCTGTTTCTAGATCATGTAACCATGGAACTCAATTTTTATTCATACTCTTAACTGAACCCTATGACTCATCACTATAATGTCTCAGCAGAATTCAACTTAGCTCTATCTATTACACATGGAAAGGATCAAGTATCCTTATCCATATTTATTCCATTTTTATAAAATAAAAGAAATTACATATGTGCAAGACCCTACGTCTTGGAATTCGTTTCACTGTTATGAAGTCAAATTTTATATGATATCAAATTTTACCTCATCTTGATAACTTCCAATATGAAACTTTACTTAGCATTGTTCACTCACAAGAAATTGATGATCATTATGTGGCCATGCAACTCGGTATGGTTTTGGATGTAATTTCCTCTTTAAATTCAGCTTGTCCACCATTTCTGTAGACACCAAATTACCAGTACTACCACTATCAATAATTAAGTTGCATCACTTACCTTTAGCTTTGCAAACTATGTTAAACAGGATTCTCCTTTGAACTGACTCATCAATTACCTTTTCCAACAACAATGCTTCACCTTGTTCAGGGTAATTCACATCCACCTCTAATTCCTTCATAGCTTTAGGTTCAGGTTGCACTATTTGTGCTCCTCTTTGTCTTGCAACATTCTTGGGAAAATCCCATGACATATGGCCAAGCTTCCCATATGTGTAACATCTTACTCATCCACCTCTTCCTCTGCCTCTTCCTCTTGAAGAATTTCTTCCACCCCTATTATCATCAGTTCTGTCAGACTGTATTTTCTAGTTTGAACTGCTAGCTTCACTTTTCTACTGTTGTTCCCTTCCTCTAGAGCCTTTTCCTTTTTGACTCTATTTTCTCATCAGCTTCTCCTCAGCCCTCAAAGCAACCTGATATTCTTCCTCAACAGATCTTAATGAAAACAAACCCAATTGATCTTGTATATCAAGTCTTAAACCATTAATATACCTAGCTACCCTCTCAGGTGTGTCTTCCATATGTCCAAATCTGATATTTACCTTATAAAATTCCTGAGTATACTCCCTAACTATCATTGAAATTTTCTTAATATTTTGCATTTTCCTAAAAACAATCAACTTATAATCCTTAGGAAGAAATTTACCTTTCAATTTAGTTGTCATTCTGTTCCAGCTATTGGTCCTGGCTTTGTTTTTCAAGATCCTTTCCTCTTGCACACCATCCCACCACAAGGATGCATGCCCTATTTTAGGGTTTTGGAACCATATTTAGGGTTTTTATCCCTTTTTCATGTGTTTTAGCTCTTTTTTGGGCCTTTAATCCCTTATATGGGTTTTTTAGGCCCTTTTTAATGTTTTTTGAGCTTTTTGAGAGAGAATAAGGTTAAACCATAGGTGTGGAGGTCAAAATGAGGGGAGAGTGATAAGGAAACGATGTCTGTATATAGTTTAGGTTATGTAGAGCTAGTTGAGAAATTATTTGCGTTAACAGATTTCCCCCAGATGTGTGAGGGCAAGAGTTCATCATATGGTTGACATACATCATAGGATCATGGGGATAGTGGAGAGACCTATGAAGATGCGTCACTTCCTTCATCGAGACACGGTGGATTTTGGTTTTTGAATTAATATTGGTTCCCAACACTGGGTGCCAATACAAAGAATATGTGACATGTATATGGACGAGGCAAGAATACCCATGCTTGTAACAATCATCAAAAGAATAAATAATGGGATCAAGGCTCCAAAATACAAGAGTCGATCATATAGAATTGTTGTTACATGATTGTGGCCTCAATGAGAGGTTGAATATAAGACTGATCTAAAGAAATGATACATAGGACCCATGGAATTCTCATGGAATGCGATGTCTTCAGAACTGATGATCTGCTGGATCTAGAAGTTTACATAAATGTAGGGACTCACTGACAGATATTCGGAGTCTCTATGGTACAATATTCCACATCAATTATGAATCTACAAAAAATCACTTCTATGGGGGCTTCTGAACATTGTTTCCAACATAACTCGAAAATCACAAGGGACATGAACATGTCTGGGTCCCTCGATAGACTCACCAATGTGCTAGAGTTAGGTGACAACCGGGGTCTTCCACCAAATACTGCACGAACCAATTCCCTGTATGAATCTCAATGGTGTGATGATGTAGCTGAAGTCGAGCACGTGAGACACAACCATCCCGAGAGGCACTAATGAATCCTCTCAAAGTGGTACAAGGAACTCATCAATAAGGTTAATGAAACCAGGATACAGGGCCCTCTGGGTCTATCCTATGGAATGGATGTGTTTTCGTCGACAGAGGGAGACCTGCAACTAACCAAGGCAATAAGGTTTCCTTGACTAGAAGTGCAAGGGGGATAACCAAATATGTGGGACAATCTGGGGACTGGCACACTGAATGGGAAACAGGGGTAGGAGGAATATGAGGGAATAAAACTTCCTTTGTTTAGAGTATGACAATAGGGATGACCTGGAAACAAATGAAACTGACTCATGGGAGAGGGATCATAGTTGTAATACCGAGAATGTAACTGCATATGGGAAATACTGGGGGAGGTAACTTGGATTATTGATATCCAAGGGATCCATGGAAGACTCATTGCAGAATAATATGAACAAAGGCGATCCAATAGAGGGATGTTGTTGAACTGTGATGTATGGGGTGGCTCCTAAAGGCACCATTATGACATGATCTAGTGGATTTTTTATCGAGCCCGAGAAAGTAAATGCTCGATGGTGTTTTCAATTTTAGAGAGTTTGAGAAACAGGAAGAAGACTCCAGTGGGGTTTCTTTTTTTGTTAATAGTATCCTGTGTTCGAAAAAAGGATAAAAGTGTACATAGGATAGCTCTCCCACACTTTTTTGGGGGTTAGGAGACTTCTTTATCATTGGTAGTCCAAGTAGGTCGGAAAAGGTTAAACTTACACTGTATGGACGGTCATTCAAACACTTTTATGAGCATGAACAAAAACAAGTTTGCTCGGCAATATTTTCTTGATGAGAAGGATGGAAAAGAGCTTAAATACAATCCATGATGAGATTTTTCCTAAAGTGTGGTCCCAATGCCCGAGAAAGAATAAAAGAATGCAAAGGGAAATGTTCCTGGCTTGAGTGTGGTGAGGTGGTCCTTTTCTTATGGTATTCTATATAGTCCACAAAATGAGATAAACAAGGCTATGTAGACTCCCTTTCAAATACTTTAATTAGCATGAAAGGAAGCAAGCGTGCTTACCCATCTTTTCATTCATTTAGGAGTTAGAAAAGAGCTTTACAGAAACTTTGTAATGGAGACTCACGGGGTGGTATGCAAATCGAGGTGGATTCCATGAATTGGCTTGTAAGGTAATTGTAAAATCATGAGACATGGGTCTTGTCAAAATATAAAGGACAAAAAACGGAATCTGATGGTGCAAATGACACCCCAAATGGACTCCATATGACCTGGTGGTGGACGAAAGAAAACTAGACCCCATGGAGGCCTCTAAACAAGGGGGGACCACATGCCATGTGTCATTGTTATTGCTCAGTGTTGAGATGGAGTGGAGGACCCCAAACTACTTTTGTTGATTTCTTCCATTCCGACCGGTGGTTTTCTGATCAGCGACTTGTAGGTAAGAGTACATGAAAAATCCATCCTTTCCATTGGTTTAGTTTTGTGGTTTGCTCACCTAGGGGCCTAGGCCGAACTAAAAGGGTTTTTCGGGCCGGGTCACACTTTTTGAGGAAAAATTCACGACCTGGGTCATGATTTTTGGCCAAATAGTCGCAACCCACTTACACCCATTGAGGGGCTAGGCATGACATGGATCGCAGTTGTTCAGCCAAAAAGTGCGGCTGAGTTGCGGTTGTTCAGGAATTAAGTGCGACTCGCATTGCACAAAATGGTTTAAAAGCCATGACTTCATCCCTGGGATGATTTTTTTGTGTGTGACACTATGCCTGACAAAAATGTGTTTGTTTTGCATGATGGATCAACCTGTGTGGAGGGAACAAGATTGTAAGGACCTACGGAGGCAGGTTATGAGGAATTCAGGTGTGCAGGATACGCTAGCCCATAGTGGCTTGCTCAAGTACATGCATGTTCCTCTAATGCAGAGCTTGCGACTTCTACTAGAGACTTTGGTGGGGTTTTGGGATGTTGGGGCAGCATCTTGATATTACACTGTAGGATGTCTACTTTTTGACAGGTCTCCCAATGCTGGGAGTGATTGGCGATACGATGCCAAATCTCTCACATGGAGAGACTTTGGATGATCTCTACGAGAGGCATTGATATGCCTTTGCTTATGTGCGTGGTTCATATATTTTGATATGCAACATTGAGAGTCTCTCGACTCGGGCGGTTGGAGCGATGGTGTTGCGGATCTTGGGGTCATCAAGACCGCACAAGATCTCAGGGGAGAAGCTTCAAATTGTGGAGCATGTGATAGAGGGGACCTACTATGGGTGGGCCCAAATGTATCTAATTTTTGTTCAATGTGTGCTAAGCCGTGCTAGGACTGCAGGGGGGGATTTCTGTTTCCGCTCATTTTTGTGCTCCTTCTTCTTCAAGAGGTTGCCGACCCTTCAACCACATTTAGCAGTGCGGAATGGTGGGCCTCAGGAGCCTCGGATGCGTCGATAGAGAGAGATGATGGTCAGTGAGGGAGGAAGCCTAGTGGGTTGTTTCTTTACTTGAGAGTTGATTGCATAGTGGATTCAACTGCCAGTCCTCATTGATGACTACCTGTATGCAGGCATGGACTACAGGGGAGATGCAGATATGCCTCAATCTCTAGGACAATCCTGGGGACCAGATGGTACATAAACATGATTTTTTATGTGTTCACATCCATATATAGTACACTAGCTTAGTGGTAGCCAGTTTTATGTTTATGACATATACTGATGATGCACCTTGCGTATATGTGTAGATGTTGAACCATGACCACCCGCATGTTACGAGCGACGGAGGGGGTGGATTCATCTACTCTCGGGCCCCAGAGTACCTTGTAGTCACTCCGTCGTGATATTGAGAGTCTACTGGAGGGTTTTACAGATGATGGTTGGAATCACTTGGATGATGATCTGATTACTGCTTGTTACTGTGCTCCTCTCGAGTGGATTCCTATGATGAAGAGGATCGCAACCATAGCAGAGTATGTTCAAGCGGTGACCTGGGGGGATGCGTCAATGGAGGACAAGGAGATATCCAGTGAGGAGGAGGCCTACAGAGTTAGAGGAGCAGGATGATGAGTCCGAATCTGATTAGTAGCTGGTGGAGCTGCCCCTAGTGCGGTGGTGCACTAGGATTTTTGTACCGCTTTGTATATTCAGCTGAGAAATCTTGTGGAGCTTCTCAATTTGTACTGAACACTTATGACATGATATATATATATACTTTGATGCACGTGGATTTTATGGTTTGATGTGAGTCTTGTTATTATGATGATGTATGTTACACATGTATGCATGTTTTTATATGACTATGCGTGATGCAGTTTCTTGATTTCCTATATGCGGTGATGAATATGAAATTCTAGAATACCGTTAGACATTTGGTCTGCTACACTATTGAGGTTTCTGGGAACATGTATGAATGCACTGGATTCAAAATTTCTAACGAATTGTTTAGTGCAGAGAAACTTTCTAAAAAGGCAAGGATCGCATACCTGGTAGCGGTTATTCAACTGGGAGACAAGCAGCTGGGAGTCTAAGAAGACATTGAGGTGACAAATACCCAACTGGAGGGAGGCGGCCAAGAGACCAGTGACACCATCATACTCATCATGGTTGTTGGTAGCAATGACAACACACATTTCGTCGATATGGATTAACTCATGTGACGGGGAATAGATAACCCATGCAGCCGAGGCGAGATTTGGAGACCATCTTCTTGCTCCATCAACAAATCCAGTGTAGTGACATGAGGTAGGATCCATCTGAAATAGTCAAGGAATCAAATTGTAAGACTCATGTTAAGAACGGTGTAAAAAAAGGAAAAAACATAATGCAAGTGACTCATGGCGGTGACCTCAGGCATAGAAACTATTAAGGTATAGCCCGTTACAGGTATTTTCCAAGAGGTGGCCATCCGAGTCAGCTAAAATATATGCCCCCTTTCCAAGGTAGCAGCAAACGACATAAGGGTCGTACCACATGGAATCGAACTTCCCTTTTCCTAACTTGTCATTGGCTTGGTCATAGACGAGGACCATATCGCCTTCATTGAAGGTGCGAGGGTGAACATGGGATTCAAAATGTGATTTTGACCAGGTTTTGAATGCTTTGATGGCTTGGAGAGTAACACAACAGTCCTCATTGGTTTGTTCAAGTAGGAGGAGGCGTTCTTCTAGAGGTGAAGTGTCGAGAAGGAGTTCTATGGCGAGGCGAAGCGATCGGATCTTGCACTCAATGGGAATCACTGATTCAATGCCGCGGACCAAATTGAAAGGGGTGAAGTCGATGGTGGTCTTCGTGGATGTGCGGTAGGCCCATAGGGTGGAAAATAACATATGGTGCCAGTTAGTTTTATGGTTTCCCACCATCCGCTAGAGCATAGTTTTAATGATTTTGTTGACCGCTTCAAATTGGCCATTTCCATGAGGGTAATAGGAGGATGATTACTGGTGTTCGAACTTTAAAATGGTTGAAAGCTTTGTCCAAACAATGTCTTCGAAATGGCTACCGTGGTCTAAGACAATCTGTTGGGGAACATCGAAATGTGAAATGACATGGTTAAAGAAAAAAAGCGTCATCGTTTCATCTTTGCAATTGAATGTGGGAATGCCCTCATACAACTTAGTGAAGTAATTGACAGGCACAATAATGTATTTATGGCCACCGGCTGAGGTAGGATTGATTGTCATGAATTCGATCACCCACTTGCAAAAGGGACCAACTGTGACTACGCAGTGTAGTGGCGTGGGGGGAATCCTTGCTTTTGGGGAAAAGAGTTGAAAGTTGTGGCAATGCTTAATTGCCTCAATGCAATCAGGGAAAATGGAAGGACAAAAAAAGTCGGAATGTAGAATATTCTGAGAAGCTGCCAAACCATAGAGGTGGCCACCGCAAGCTCCACTATGAAAGTCATTGAGGACTTATTCAGCCTCGTTATGGGTGAGGTAATGATGTAATATTGTATCGATGCCCCAATGGTACAGAACATCCCCAATAAGGATATGGAGAGGGGATTGGTGTCAGATTCACCATCTGTCTTCGCGGCTTAAGTGAGCCTCAAAAATTTGGGTGCGCAAGTACAGGAGAATGCCCCCATACCAAGTATCTTTTGTGGAAATGAAAAATAAGAATTCGTCAGGAAGGTTGATCGTGATCGGTGGTGGTGCGGACAATGGGGGTAGGTATGTCATTAGTGCATCTAGCACCAAATATTTGGTGCTATTCAGGGAAATTAATTCCAAGTCAAAATCTTGGAAGACAACAATCCACTTGGTTGCGTGACCTTGTATGAGCCGACGGATTAAGAGGTACCGCATAGGGTTGGAATCGACCACTAATCGAGTATGGTTTGCGATGATGTAATGGCGCAGCTTTTGGACCAAGAATACGATGACGAGGACCATCTTTTATTTAGTTGAATATCATAGGGGGGACCGGTCAACTTCTGACTAATGTATTAAATTACATGCTCTTGACAAGCATCGTCTTCCTAGACCAAAACTCCAGCGATGGCATTTTCGGAGGCCGACACATAGAGGATGAAGTCCTTGGTAAAGTTAGGTGTAGATAGTAGCGGGGTAGAATCCAAAGCTTGATTTAATGCGTCAAATGCATATTGCGCTTGTTGATCCCAAACAAATGGAATGTTGGTATGAAGCAAATGCAAGAAACCGTGGGATTTTGTCACATATTCCGGTATGAAGTGGCGAAGCAAGTTATCCTTTCCTTGGAGACTCTGTAATTGGCGCAAATTCCGTGGTGAGGGTAGATCTAGAACAGCTTGAACTTTAAGGGGGTCAACTGCAATCCATTTGTGGGAGACGATGAACCCAAGTAGAAGACCCATTGGGACACAAAAGACACATTTGAGAGGGCTCAAGTGGATTTTGTACTTGCGACATCGCAGGAAGACTTGCCACAAGTCATCTAAGTGTTGTGAGAGCTTTCGTGACCGAGCGGTATGGTCATCCAGATAGACTAGTATGATATGGACAAGTTCATGGAAGCAGTATGTCATGGCACGTTGGAAAGTGGCTCCAGCATTTTTTAGTCCAAAGGGAATCACTCGACATGCAAATGTACCCCAAGGGGTTGTAAACGCAGTCTTGTATTGATCTTCCTTCTGCATTTGAATTTGGTTGTATTTGGAGAAACCGTCCATGAAGGAAAAGACTTTATGTTCGGTGCATGCGTCAATGATTTGGTCAAGAAAAGGAGTTGGAAACTTTGTCCTTGGGACAGGACAAATTCAAATCATGGAAATTTGTACAGACATGGATGGTGCCCTATTTTTTATTCACGGGAACACGATTCGAAACAAAAGCGGTATACACAATGGGGTAAATGAAGCCTGCTGTGCACAACTTCTCAATCTCAGCTTTGACCATGATTTCCTTTGAAGGGTGAATGAGTCGTTGTTTCTAATGCACCAGAGCCACATTAGGCCATGTATCAATGTAGTGTTCCATGATGGATGGATCCAATATGGGCATCTCGATGTAGGACCAAGCAAATATGTCACGGAACTCCTTAAAAGGTGCTTTGTGAGGAGCGACTTCCTTAGGGGAGCATGATGCTCCAAGTGTGATTTCTTCAACAACTTCCATGTTGGTTGAGATATTGACCTCAATTGTGGGTGAAATGTTGGCCATATTTCCTTCTTCAAAGGCATCGGCAGCCAGGATGGGGTTTTTAAACCAATCCACCTTGCCATGGATGAAGTCCTTGCTCTCTACAAAATATTGATCTGTTGTTGACGAAGGTTCCCCGGGGATGAAGAACGAGCGATGGTGCATGTCATCCCAGGGGTATTCAAGAGTGGAAAAGGATTCAAGTATCTTCTCGTTGTTGCTAAAACAACGATTGGACATATCTGAGGGATCATCAATGGTTGTAGAGATGGAAGTGTCGATGGAGCTAGACACCATGTAAATGGTTGTGGTGTTTGTGGAGGAAACCAGCGGGTGAATATTCTCAATGACAGTGATCTCAGACTCATGAGAGTGCTTCCAAAGATCATGGGGTCCAGACCGATACTCGACCAAGTCAGGGAAATGGTGTGAATAATGGTGATATAGTCCACAAATCATGCATGACTGGTTGGTCCTTAAAGACTTATTCTTGGTCACTGGTAGAGTTGAGACATTGACTACTAGAAGGCCTTCAGTTGTATCCATGGCATCTATGTGCATGCACAGGATAGGTATCTCTGGGAATTTTTGGGTTGCATGTCCTTGGACATCACACAAAGCACAAGGTGGGGTTGCTTGAGGCTCAGCGGCTTCTTTAGTGGTTTTTCCCCGAGTCCTCTTTGGAGGAGGCAGGGCTGGTGTAGTAACGCAAGGTGTTTTTGGTAGGCCATCAGAAGGTCGTGACGTCATCTCAATAAGCTGAATGGGGGTCAACACAACCTGGGGCATTGGAGGCGGGGTACGTGGTTTAAGGTACCACACCGAAATCCCCAAAGTAAAGTTTGGAAAATTTAAAGTAGCCATAACATGCTTACTCACGATGTCGGACAGTGGGAAAAGGAAGGGAATTGTATGGATCGGGAGCAAGCCCCAATAATTCCCTAGTGAATGAATTTGAGGCTGCGATTATGGTTGTGGTCTAGGCGAAAGGTGTTGGATGAAAGAGTGCACAAATACCCTGTGTCATTTGACGTTGGTGGAGGAGATAAATATGGGAAGGAAGTCTTCATAGATGTGTCGGCAAACAATTTGAGGCCTACGGCCGACAAGAAAGCGATGGCTACGCTGTCGATAGAGGTATCAACGGTAGGGATGACATGGTCTGGTGTGGTCGGCCCTGCAAATCGTAATAAGTTAATTGGTCCACCGTCATGATCTTCCCATCATGAGGGAATATAATAAGGAGAAAAATAGTGGATGCCATAGCTCTCATGGAATACATGTAACTATGTCTGAGAAGGAGGTTATAATCAAGTTAAGCGTTGAAAATATCTATGTCAATCAAAATTGTCTTATTGGATAATAATATAGGGACATTCAGAAGAATCCCCTGGGCTTTAGTGGAGTGACCTTCATAGGTGCGAAGGGAAATGGTGGAATATTGGAGGGTAGGGGACCCGAGTTTCTGCCATAAAAATGTTGACATGACGCAAGTGGATGACCCTTCATCGACGATACATCGATGTATGACCAAATTCCGAATTGAGACTGGAATTTGGAAGGTGATGGGATAGCATTATTGGTTCTCCTTGATCCAAATCAAATGTGATCAATATGGAATCGGAGGGATCCACAAAGCCTATTGGAGATAACAACGCTTTCTGTTGCAGCGGGCATGTTTTGAGCACCTCGAGAGAGGACATGGCTGTAGGTGACTAAGCCAAGTCATCAGCGATGTTGTAATTCAAGGAAGCTCTAGCAGTGGTGTTGTTGGCGATACGTTGCATGGGAAACCATGGACCTCTGGTCATCCCATCAATGGGGGGGTGGGCAGGTGGAGGGGCATGTTCATAGTGCTAGAGGTGGACCTCGTTGATGGGTGATTGGTTTCCATGGTGGACCCGTACTGGTTACGTCTAGTCTAGAGGTTCACCTCTTCAGTTGACAGTGTCATCAAGTGATGGATACCAGTCTCCATGGGTGGGGCTTTGATTGGGGGTTTTGTTTCAGCGGAATAGCGTCATTGCTGTTAGGAGGATTAGGATGTTGGTCACCTCCTTGTGGTCGGTTGTTACCCTGGTTTTTCTTACCCTTCCCTTGTTGGTTTTTTGGGGCGGGTTGGTTGGGAAGACTCTGCTGTGCAAAAACTTGTCCCGGGGAAGTTGGAGGAGATAGGGCAGGGGCCAGAGCGGCTTTCATAGGTGGCACATAGTAGTTCGGAGGAGATGGAGGAGCTGCAAATATAGTCATTGGGCTCGAATATGATTGTGTTGGACAAGTTGGTGCAGGTTATGCGTAGGAGGTTGTGGCTCTTAACTGAGCCATCATCCTTGAGTAATCGGGTATCTGGTTTGGTTTTGCAACACTAGAGGTGTTTCTTGGGTGTGGTGGCATCATAGGGGGTGTCTCATAGTACTGTGGGTGTTGGGAGACAGAACTGATGAGACCATCCGTAGTATGTGGTGCCCCCGGTGCATCGCGGTGAGAGGTGTCGAAACAGGGAGCGTCTGGTATGATGGTGTATAGGTATCCTGAGTGAGTGTAGATTAAATCAAACTATTGGGCCTTCAAGATGGCCTCTTCCTTAGATTGGGGATGTTCAGAGGTGACATCCTTGGCTATGGGTGGTAGCAAGGTCTTCAAGAACCAATCAAGGAAGATCCAGCCATCAAGCAGGATTTTCAATAGGCTATGTTGTCGTCACCACTCATGGATGTGTTTCGGTGATGTGCCATAGCGGTATTTTGACGGCAATAAAAAAATATCTCCACGCCTTCGTCGTAGCGGATAGTATTGGAAGAACATGAAGGATAACAGAGTGAAATTAGGGTAAGAGGCTTGAGGTAGTTCGATATATCATTTTGCTACAACAGCTATGAGTGCGCGTTGGAATAATCTCAGTCTTATTGAATCATCTACAATGATTTTGGACGAGCACCATAAATGAAATGACATAATGTGGTTTTGGGGGCACTCGGCTGCCTTTCCTTCAAACTTTGGAATGTCTGAAGGAAGTTTGGTTGGAATGAGAGGCCAACGGGGTTGGTGACTAATTGGGTCATTTGTTAACTGAGCCAAATCCGACAAGTTAAGACGATCCATGAATGGTAGGTTGGACTCGAGGCTAGCTCGGTAGGGACCAACAATGTCGCTAAGGTTTGTAGGGGTAAGATGTCCCTGCATGGCTAGGGGCACTTGGGGTTGGCTTCCCGCAGTGGGGATAGTTTGGATGATCGTGGAAGGGCCACTTCCCCCAGGTATATACGGTGGTACCATTGGAATTGTGGGAGTTGGAGTGGGGCCTCCACTATCGGGTAGCATCCCTATAGCAGTAAGCATAGTGGTGCTGTGACCACTGGAAAGGATATTGGTAATTATGTGAGGTAAGGACATGGCTCCATTGCCACTCCCCCCTTCAAAGAAGGGATCAATATTTGTTTCAGCCATGGGGCTATATGGTGCAGTGAACAGGTTTGATTTGAATTGATAGGAATCTGAGTCCGAATCAGAGGCTGTGTGGCCTTCTGAAGGTGAGGAAGGTTGTCGAGGAGGCCCTTGACGATGATAGTCTAAAGACCCAAACTAAGGGGGGTTCCCCCCAAGTCATGACGATGAACATGGTGGATCAATGGTGGCTTGTGGTAGTAACTAGTAATGAATTTTTTGGGCAACGATTTAAATCAGCTTCCTATTGGTTCATAGGTAATCACTCGGCCACCAAGGCTGCCGAAAGACAACACTTTGGATTTATCCTCACAAGGGTGTATCTAGTCAATCGAGAGGGGTTGTTGCCCATTTCGCTTAGAAATTCCTCTCATTGGCCAACTACTTTGGGGTTCCTGTAGTACTCCTCACAATGATTTTTGGGGAAAATCCCAAGTACTTCCCACAGTTGTTGTGGTTGAGACTTATGTACCAAATCGAAATATTATTAAGTAAATTGGTTACTTTTATGGTTTTGCTTGGGGTCATGAACCGAGTTTTGTTGGATTATTTGGTGTGAGTATGTGCACTTGTGTATGAATTTGTTACTTTTATTTTCAATTATGCAATAAGCAAATAACACTGGTTCCCCGCAAGGAACAAGCAAAGGGCTTGAACCAAAATAGATTTCAAAGGTAAAAATAAATCAAAACAAAGTGCAAGACCAACTGTAATAATAGGTGATTGATTGTAAGTTTTTTTCACCAATAGTGTGACTACACCACTTTTGTATCCTTCAAATCCATGAGGGAGTGACGAGCTCTCATCAAAGTGGAAACAAGTCCACTCATAGATCCACAGGTCACACCCCAAATTCCTAGAGCTCAACAAGGAGGGCGCGAACGTCCTGAAACCCCCAATGGTTTCCATTCCCCATGGCTTCCAAGGTCATTTGTTTTTAATGGAAAAGAACAATAACAAAAATGGATGCCTATTACTAAGCTCACTCAACCCCCCATCTTATCTCAGAAGACCCTGGAGGGTGATGACTGAATAGAGGAGGAGGGGCTAAATAAGAATGTTCATTTCCAGCTTTTAATAATGAAATACATAATTTAAAAATTGCAGAAACTAACTTATAAACAGACAGATTGCATGTAATAGTCAATTGGTGGCGAATGAGCCATGAAGATAGGAAAAATAGATGTAAAATGGCTTAGAAACAGATAGGCCACTTATAACTACTAGACAATGGCGACTGGGTCGCACAAACAGACCACACAGTAGTGACTTGGTCTCTTCTACTGCAAAAACAACAGCAAATGTGCCCTAAAATTCAAATTGTACCTTTCGCGGCTGAAGTCGCGACCTGGGTTGTGGGTTTCATCCCAAAAGTAGCGACTGGGTTGCGCTTTTTAGCCCGAAAGCAGATTGGGTTGCGCTTTTCAACCCAGAAGCAATGACTGGGGCTGAAATGAAAAGAAATTTAAAAAATGAGCCAGCACTGGCCAAAAAGGATAGGAACCGGTGCCATACAGACTCAGATCTACCTCGTGGGGGTCCGAACAGGGAAGGTTGTGAAGACAACAACAAAAATACCTGAAAAACAAGGGATCCTATGGGATCAACCAGTATGGTCGCCAAAACTATAACTGGGTTTTCATCCTGGCTACATGCAAAAGCACCTCCCTTTCGTCAAAGAGATAGAAGGGTAGAGTTCAAATGGAAACAAGAGCTACAATAAACAAAGAACATTAGTAACAATAAACAAATAACGACCGATATGCTAAAACTTAAAATAAAAGCAAGAAAATTATACCCTTGTTTGAAAATGGGCCACCATGCCCTGATCTTTGGACATGGGCCGCCTATATAGAGGTTGGATGGTACGGAGGATGCCTCAATGTACGGGATGGGGAATGGCATGACTATCAAATGATGATTGGATGGTGTGAGTATTTTGAAAAGAGTGGGTTCTCAACATACTCACTGATTTGAATAATGGAAAAAGGGCATACGAATCTTGTTGATGTGGACCTCCACCCTATTTTTATAATGATTTTTGGGCCTTATCTCTCTTTTAGGGTTTTGGAACCCTATTTAGGATTTTTAGTCACTTTTCTGTGTTTTAGCTCTTTTTGGGGCCTTTAAGCCCTTTTATGGGTTTTTAGGCCCTTTTTAATGTTTTTTTATCTTTTTGAGAGAGAATAAGGTTAAACAATATGTGTGGAGGTCAAAAATGAGGGGAAAATGATAAGGAAATGATGTATGTATATAGTTTAGGCTATGTAGAGCTAGTTGAGCAATTTTTTGCATTAACAATACTCTACAAGATTTATAGTTGGGACTGTTGGGGAGAAGTCAAACCTCTTGGAGAGGTCAGCTAGACACATAGTTGGATAGTGGGGTACTATGGTATAAGAAAAATAATATGAAACCAATATGAAAGTGGTTAGGAATTGGATAACATCATAGAGAATGGAAATGTCATAGATAACTTCTCGAGATAGTAGAATATTCTAGTATTCAACAAAGAAGAAAGCAAATATTGAAGATTGATAAAGAAAAAACATATTTTCCTTCTACAAGAATATTACAAAGTTAATGTCTTGTAAAATTTGTATATGATGGATTTGAAATCCATGGTTTCTATTTTAGGAAAAATATTATATGTTGAGTTATCCAGCTATTCTCTTAGACTGATATAAGCTATCCATGTTACAACTAGTACTACAGAAGCAAAAGTGTTTTGTGGATAGTAGTATCTGACAAGAAGTATTGTAGCTTGGGAAGCTACTTGTTGGGTTAAAAAATTTAGTCTATATATTTCTGAGAACCCTATATGTTGTGATAAAACACATTGAGATAAAGTTTCACTTCATTGGAGACATGTTTCAGAAAGGTAATACTTCAATACATTGATACTAAAGAGCATATTGCAAGAATGTATATGTGTTAACAAAGCCTCTATCTGTGATGAAGCATAGGTACTTTCAAGACAAGCTTGATATGGAAAAGAGTGCATCCTTCACTAATAAGGAGTGTTAAATGTACAACATCAGGAGTCATTCTCCAAGCCAATATTTTGCAACTAAGATTGGGCCTCATGTGTTGAGGTAGAGAGACTGAGTTGGACTCATTAACTTGGAGTAGATTCATTAGGGTGAACCTAAGGATGAATAAATTCTTGTGAGTAATATCAAGGCTAGAGAATTGTGAGCAATATCAAGTCCTATATACTCATATAAATTAAGTGGTGATGGTGTAAGGTCTTGTCAGTAATATCAAGGTTTTATACTTGTGAGTAATATCAAGTCATGATTCTCATAGAAGGTACCCTACGAGGTGGACCTCCAGTTATAGAGGTGGACTTGTGAGGATATCAAGTCATGATTCTAATGTAGACACCCAGAGTATAGAGGGTACCCATGGGGTGGGCATCCATTTATAGAGGTGAAATGATTTACATGGTGAAGAATAAATTTTATCTGATATATTACTAACCATGGCCATTCGAGATGGATAAATCTATTAAGTCTCCTCTAGAGAATAATCACCTCTAGAGTGAATTACTTTAGCATATGAATATATGGTTTGAGAGTAATTTAGTATGATCATAGGATGTGAAAATTATTCTAAGTATAATATGATATGATAGATAAATATAGTTAACACATATTGACCATCCAAAAAGATAAAAGATAAATAGATACGCAATAAAGAGATAATGAGAAAAAAAGAATTTGAATTGCCCATGTAGATGACTAGGTAAACTTGATTTATAAAGCTTTAGTTAAATATGTATGACTCAATCAATGCCTCAGTTAAAGCATTAGTTGAAATATTAATGTATGGAATCAGTTAAGAAAAGAAGAGCTCAGTGATCACTCTTGTGTAAATCAATCAACATGATTCAGTTATAATAGTTAACTAAGTGTTATGAAAGAAGGACTAGTTAACTAAAGTGTTTACACTTAAGTTAAACTAAAAGATGACACTTACGTTAATCAAAAGATGACACTTCAGTTATAAAGTGTTTGCATGATGACACTTCACTTAAAGCACTATGACACTTATGTTAGCCTATTAACTAAGTTTTCATACATTCACGTAGATGATGAGTTCACTTCGATGTCAATTAAGCCTTAGTTAATGTCAAAGATGAAAGGAACGGTGCATTAGTTATGCATGATGAATATTTAAATGTAAGCATTGATTATTCCAAGAAGGAAATTCGAAATTATAACGCATGGGTGCATAATATGAAACCATTTTCCCTAGTTTGCATGGTAGTGTTTCAGGATTGTTATTAATGTGATAGGAACATTGTAAGTTCATACAGTTGATCTCTCTTCTCCATTCCTCAATGTTTTCTCTTATATAGCACCTAGGGTGCCGAAAGCAATCTCTTATCTTTGTAAAATACATTCTCTCCAATATATCATATTATTGTTAAAGAAATGTAACTTCGGAAGATATTATATTATACTTTTCTTGTATTCTTCCTTCAGAGATTCCCTTGATGTAATTGATGATGTAAAATTCATGAGGTAAAACCTCTGTTCTATGTCAGGTAAATAGTACCCACAAAAGTATTTTATAAATTTTCTTTTGAGTCGCACTAGGTAGGTAGGCCTTAATTAGAGGACCTGGCTAACCTATTTAGTTATTTGAGTCACTCACATGATGAATATAAATAGGTGAGGTGCCTCTCTCATTCTCACACACTTTCACTCAAGCATTGTGTAAGAGAGAGAGAGAGAGAGAGAGAGAGAGAGAGAGAGAGAGAGAGAGAGAGTATAATGGGGAAGAGGAGCTTCTATTCTTATTCTTGGGGATTTACACTGTGCTTGGTTGAATTCTATATAGAGGAAGTTTTGTTGGGTTTTCTTCCCCATGAGGGTTTCCCAGGATAAATCTCTATGTTCTTTTGTGTGGTTGTGCTTGTCTTTATTTCAGTGATCCCTTTATTATGGCTATGATGTTATGATGATAAATGTTTTTAGATGTTGTATAACCATTAAAATTCTAATATCGTATTAGGTCCACCCTAAAAGAAGTATTTGTGCAGCCGAAACACTGCTACAACTACAACTATGAGAGATTAGGGTTTCATGCTTGAAAAACCCTAGAAGGAAAAATATAGGCATCTTGGAATTTTTGCTATAACTCAAGTTTGTTGAAGGATTGGGAAATGAAACTTTGACAGGATGAAAAATAAATATTGAATCCCATATTTACTATAATTTAGGATATATGACTCCTCCAACTCATGGTTCCAGCCTCTCCCACAATTCATCCTTAAACAAGTGACATAGGGATAATTTATATATCTCTGGCTATGAAGGTCCAAATAAAATTTAGCAAGATGTTTGATATAGGTTACAGGCTGTAGTTTCTATGGTGTGATTTTCAGACCCTCGATGTTGAAACAATGACATATGAAAGTCCGTACAAGTTAGTTATACTGAACCAATCCTAAAACATGTCACCTTGGGAAACTTAACATAAGTTCCACTTAGTGAATACAATTCTTCTCTAACTTGTAAGGTTGGATATAATACAAATAAATATATCTCAAGATGAATTTTCAGACGTTGAGGAGCAAAAATTTCAGAGATATAGCAGAATTAAGATCAGATAATTCTATAGAAGAAATTGAAGAAAACTATGGCTTCCTGTTCCGGGCACTTCCCTCCATTGATCAGTTGAAAAAGGAGGACTATAAAAATATCCCTAGGAGGGCGCATATTTGTAATACCCCAGTTTTGACCCTATTTTCGTTAAAGGGTACATGATGTATATTTTGAAATTAGTGATGGTGAGGAGCTAAAGGCAAAAGCCCCACCATCGATTCGGCTATGTTATGTTTCGGCAATAGGGATCGTTGCCAATGGTATATCATGATATCCGACACATTATAGCTTTGGCATCATGTAAATATGCACATCAATTTAATTAAACCTACAGCCAGGTACGTCGGTGCAACGTTAAATGAAAAGGGCATGATTCCCAAGGGTAAGGGTGGGGATTGCTAAACATGGACCCATGGGGAAAATCCACGTGTCTCCACTCTCTTTTTGTCTCCTTAAACCACCACCTTAGTTTTCTGTTGTTAGGAGGGACATAGATTGGTTGGCAGGAAAACCACGCTCACGCCTGCACCCACTCTCCACGACGTGCCTTCTGGGTAGCGGATGGTCCGCCCACTAGGTTGATCATGAATCTGTTCATATTCTCTCACGCAGGCTGAGATAAAAGGTTCCACGTCCCTTTGTTTGGGTTCACCTTCCCTTTTTCCACACAGATTGTTGGCCTGCGAGGATGTTGGTTCTCCTCTACCTCATGAATTCGAGGGCTGGTGGATTGTTTTCTCTCCTCTGATCACACAGAGAGGGTATCTTTTTCCACCATTGGTAGATTTCTTAATGATCTGTTCTTCCCATCATTGAAATTGTGTCTGTAATTGCATCCATAGTTCTGTGGGTTGCATTTTGTCTCTCACGTAAAGTTTGGAAGTCTGGTATTTTCCATTCCTGATCTATATAGAGAATCGGTTCCTTCCCCATCTGCAAACTGCGTGTTTTTTCCCATTGTTTCTTTATGGGATTGAGTTGTTGATCTGGTTGGGTTGCTGCATGTACAAACATCCTTTTGGGGTTTTGCTATGTGTCTATGTTTCCCCTGTCCATGCTGGGAGTTTGGTTTCTTGTCCATTGCGAACTATAGATTGTTTCCATTGTTTCATTGTGAAGTTGGGACTATTGATTTACCCTGGGTTGGGTTGTTGTGTATACAAGAACCCTTTTTGGGTTGTTGTTGAGTTGTTTTGGCCATGCTAGGGCCAAGAACAACTCTAATTTTTCTTGTGGACTAGAGCCGTGTTCACCCTTTTGTTTGGGGTTGTCACCCTGTGGTCTTCATCTTCTTCACAAAGCTGTGAGCTATTTGTTTTACTGTAGCATGCACTGGTTGGTCTTTGGACTATCGAGAGTAGGATTAGAGGCTAGGTTTGCTTGAGAAAACTGGTGTTTGAGGCCACCAGATTAGCATTTAGCCTTTCCTATCTCCTTGAAGGCTTCATAAACCCTACTATGTGGGCTTGGCTGATTAGTGTACCTTGGCTATGTGTAAGCCTGCTTGACCCTTATTCCTTGAGGAATCATGCCCAGCTTGGGGGTGGCAGTGTTGCTGAGAGATTGATGAGCACGCTGGCCTATGGTTGGGTGGAACATTGTAGCGACGTAGTTGGTTGCGGGACGAGTTCTTATCAGATGAGCATTCATGTCCATTTTACCTCTGTAATTATATTTACTGATTAATGAATATGATGAACATGTGGCATGCTTGAATGAATGTTTGTTTGCTTCCACTATGTATATGAAGGGTTATGCATCTTAGTATGTATTATGTTTAAGCTTTTTATTTCAGCATTATATGCGTGTTCATGTTCATGGGGCTATTTTCCTGTATGTTTGGTGTTAGTAGCGTCCTCTTCGCCGGTCAGAGGGTCGGGGACGTTACAGTGTGGTATCAGAGCTAAATGTTGCAGCATGGGCCTGACTGGGCCATGTAAGGTTAAATAGCAGAGGCAGGTTGCCTTCTTCCCAACAGCAATCAGAAAATTGAAGACAAGAAAATTCCCAAAATTTTCTAAGTGCCAGAACTATCGGCCCATCGGAGCACTTAGTGGGAAGGCCACTCGACGGATAGTTGATCTGACGGCCGATGCGGCGGGAGACTGTGGAGGAAAATTTCGGAAAATTTTTAAGTGTTTGGCCGTCGGCACATTGGGACACTTAAACAGATGGATCGTCGATGCTTAGCCGATTTACCGCCGCCATTGCGGATGAATAGACCACTATGCCTCTGAGGGATAGAGCCTGTGACTGCCGACGCCGTAAAGAAAGTTTAAAAATCTCTCTAAGGCCCGAAATTGTCAGCCATCGAAAGAAGTTAGCGGTTCGTGCACCCGCCATTGCGGAAGCCTGGAACACTATCCTTCCGACGAGAAGACGTTATGATTACCGATGCTGATCAAGTTATGCTTCAGCCACCAATTAGAACATATTAACGGATTGGGCTGCCGATAAAAAATGACGAGCCGCCGTTGCAGCTACTGATTGAACTATTTCGCCGAAGAATAGAAGATAGTTGAACTGATGAAGTTCGAAAAGGAAGAGAGAGAAGAAGAATTTCAAAAAGAAATCTTAGTCCTAAAATCATCAGCCATCGACGATGGTTTGTTGATCACATCGCCGATGCTCAGATAATTCGTTCGCCCATGAGCTACGTCGGGTAAAATTTGTTGGTCTAACGTTCGTCGTTGCAGAGATCATGAGGACTAACCATCCGATGAGGAATGCATCCGAGTGCTGATCCCGCAGCTTCTAGGGGTTCTGATTGCCGATGGATGAAGAAAATTCAAAATTTTTCTAAGGAACAAGATCATCAGGCATCGGAAAATGATCAGAGATCGGGTCGCCAAATCTGTGCACTAATCCTCTGACACATACAAGTTCCCGATGCCGATGTGTTTCAGCCTCCGATCGAAAAAGGATTGAAGATGATGAGCCGCCGTTGCAGCTACGGAATGAACTATTCCATAGATGCTAGTCCTTCCAGTTGTCGATGCCAGGGTGTTCAGTGAACATCCAGGATCACTACGGCGGCGACAAACAGAAGAGAATTACGTGATAAAGCAGTCGACGTGAAGAAGAAGAAAAAGGAAAATTTGCGAAAATTTGCCTAAGTAAAGAAAACATCGAAAATTTTTAGTAGACTACCCTTTCGATGAATAGTTGTTTCAACCGCCGATTGGAAAAGTTTAGTTGATCAGACCACCGACCGAAAAAAGTTAGATGATGGAGAACTATCGTTGCGGAAACCATGTGGGCTAGCGTTCCGATGGTTAGAATTTTTAGTTTCCGATCGCCGATAGACTTGTGGTTGCGAAAGAGATAGTTTGAATGTGGGCCGCCCTTGTGCAAAGCTTGACGATTAACAGGCCAATGCATAGGGCACTGGGTCATTGATGCAATGGTTAGCCTAGGCTATCACTGAGGAAATTAAGAGCGATAGTATACTAAGGACCCGATATGGAAGACGGAATTAAACAACAGGTCGTCGATCGGAAACTTAGTCGATTCACCCGCGGAAATCATAGTAAGATTTCTTTTCTTCGTTGCAGCTACTCAAGCAACTGCGCTCCCGATGAACAATTGATTTGCTCGCCGATATAGATCGGGAGTTTAGTTGTTTTGTCGCCGAAATGCCGGAGAGGAATAATGGAACAGTCCGCCGATGAAATTTGGAAGTCTATACCACTACAAGTTCGAAATGTCAGAAGGTCAGTAAATAAAGGACCCGATGAACAGTCCTTGACATCGCCGATGCAAATCGAAAGACTAGTCCACCGAGGATCTGAAACGTTGGAAACTTAGTTGGGAAGTGACCTGATAGGGAGAAAGAAAATTGGGTTTTCTAGTGAAATTTTTAGTGGATTCCAGCTAAGTGTTTCAATGAATTTTCATGGAATTTTTCAGCAGTTCAGGGCTGAAAGGAAAGAAAATTCCAGGTGGCTGAAATTAACAATTTAGACCAAAACACAGTTGAGTGTTTTGCCTAAATTTGACTCAATGTCATCATTTTAGAAGTGGTGTGCTTTTCACACCCAAGGTCAAAATGAAGCATGTGGATAGGTGTTGGAAAGCTTATCCAGCAGGGAACAAGGGAGAATCACTCGAATCTAAGTGTGGAGTAGCAAAGTGCTAATGATGGCCTGAAAGAGAAAGGTGCTTCTATCAAATGGACAAATCTGGGAAATTTCATGCCTAGAGGTAGCAAGACCATGAAGTCAAACCAGCTGTTGTGTGGGAGAGGAGTTCCATGCAATGATGTGGGGATTGAAAAGGAAATTTTCCTTAAACCCTATCTTGCTGATTATAACTACATTTCATAAGTTTTATACATGAAATGTATGAGGATATGCTTTGCATACATAGGATATTGAGGATTATACATTTATAATGAACCACTAATGATAGTTATTGCATTGGTGTTGGCATTAGTGGGAAAACCAACGACAACATGGACCTGGTTGAATATGTTGCTGATGCTGACAAATGTGACTAGAAACCCTCTGGAGAAAGGGATAAGGAAACAAGTCCATAATCAAAAGGCAAATTCTACAATCTTCTGCAAAGGACCAACCAAACTGGTAATGCCAAGGGTGTAAGTAGGACCCATGAAGGTAAGAGTTTGACTATGACAAACTCCATGGAGTGGTAAAGGTAAGAGACCTCATACCATGTGTATATTTGAATGTTATACTACATTCATATAGAAATGTGTCATGCCTGTATATGTTGATTGAGCTTAGTAGCCCAAGGAAATTAAGTACTGATGATCTCGATTATATTAATGCATCCTATATGAAGTAGTCATGGTTAGGTCATGCATGGTATGTTGAATGCATAGTATTCCTAAATCAATGCAAAGTAGCATTGAATGGATATGCATTAAAATATTTTATGAATCTTGTAGCTATGCATTGAATGGATGCATATGAAGGGTGTGAGTGACTGATTGCATAAGTATAGGTGCAATTGTTGTGATGCATTGCATGAATGCATTAAAATAAGTGCATGTGATATTATGAATAACTAATGGCTGAAATGATGAATTGATGACAATTCAGGAACCATTTCAAAGGCTGTTATGAATGTAGGATAGTAAGTACATGAAGAGGGTAGTCATGATCAATTGGCTTCCAAAAATGCTCTATGAAAGAGCAAGGTGGTATGAATGATATGCTTGTGAAGTAAGGAGTATCTAAACATTTCATTTAAATTACATGAATGATGTGACTGTACCCTATAATTTAAAGTATGATAATGATTGCATGAAGTCAATGAGTTTTGGTAATATTGATGTGATTAACAGCTGTTAATGTTTGAATTTTATAAATTCTGAAAATGCTTCAATGATTGTTGTAGCAATGGAAAACGTTATAGGCATCAAGACTTACAAAATGTTTGGCTGATTGAAGTTCAGGTTTCAGGTAGATTGTTTGGGATATGGAAAAATGGGTAAGACCATGACAAAGGCCGGAATCTACCATGTGAAAGAGCCAAACCTCATGAGAAGAGTCTCATGGTTGTGATAATAGTTTGTATGCATAATGAGTTGTAAATTTCAGATTTGAGAAATTGCTGACAACTACTAATCACTATTGGCTTGCATAGAATTGTGTCAGGAGGACACATTGTAAGTGGGTGCCCATGTTATGCTAGTAAGCATAAAATCATAATGGATATGATGGTGTTGCTCACAAGAGACCCACAATTGAGGATCACTTCATTGCCAAGCAAATCAATTTCTGTAGTAAACAAAGTTGCAATTCCTATTGAATTTAATTACTAATGTCATTTGCTTGTTTATGGATAATCAATTTGGATTGTATTATCAAATAATGATTGACTATTTGGCTATTTGCTGAATTTTCCAGGGGTACACATTGTAGGAAGATCATGTGTGATGGCCTGCAAGAGCCAAACTTCATGGGAAGGTTTTCCCTTATCTTGAAATGGGTTTCAAGGGAAACTCCATTGGGCATTTTGGAAATGTCTCATCTGCACTACATGTTTGGTAAGAAACATGAGTGAGATGGTATATATTATGTCGGTAAGACATGTGTGGATATGAAATGTAAGAATGAATTGGGATGGAAAACCGAGGGACTGTCAACTCAGAGAAGGGAGCCCCCATTCCTCCTTAACGAAGGAATACTTCCTCGGCAAATGGATAAGTCTTTTGTGACCCTAGCTAAGAATATGCATATTAGATTGTTAAAATTCCTTATGCAGAACATGTTTTGATTTTATTTCCATTAGGACCGATTCCTTGAGTATGAATAGGGCCTACATGATACACACCGGACAAGGGTGCACACTTTTTCGATGTTAGATCATGAAGGGATTTTTCAATATTGATTACACCCTAGGGAGTGGATGCACTCATGGTGTCTCAATACTTGATAGTGAATGGTGTGAAATATGGTTACAATTTTAGAGCAATAACGCTAACGAATATGCTTATATTGCTTTGTTGTCAGGATAAGCAAATGTAGTTTACAGTGTGGTCTCTGGGTGATATGGAAAATGGTCGTTTATGGTTGATATAAGGGCATGTGTTGTTGTTGATGGACTGATAAACCCAATGAGGGTTGGATTGGTTGATGATTGGTTATTGATATAAGTATAGGCGATTTGTTGACGGTCTGATAAACCCAACGAGGGTTGGCTTGACTGTGCCTGATATATATATATTTATTGCTGATATAAGTACAGGTGATTTGTTGGCGGTCTGATAAACCCAATGAGGGTTGGATTGATTGTGCCTGATATATATATATATAAGGATGTTGTGAAGCATCCTGCGTGCTGACCTAACATCCAAGTCCATAATCGATCCCAAGGCTTGCAAAGCAAAGCAGGATCCTGTGGACCAACGAGGAAAAGCACAATACAGATAAGCATTGGATTATTTTGCAATATTTTGCTTATAAATATACATGTGTATATGATTTGGTTATGATTTTTTAAACTCTTATTCTAGAGATAAAACCGATGAGAATAAACTAAGCAGGTGAATCTATTCAATGTTTGGATATAGGTATCACTGGAATCAAGGACTATGAAAGCATCCTAGGGGTGCATGTGGACATGTGACTGTCCTAAAGAGATTAGAATGAGCGGTGATAAAAAAGGTGGTAGTAAGACTGTGAAGGTCCTAGCAGCCAAGACAAGCCATGTGGGGAGGCTCCATGGTTGAGAGGTTTGAAATAGACTGGAGACACTAAGTGTCATGACCAAGAGGGATTGGTCCAGCATTCATGGTGAAGTGAAAGAGGCTGAGAGCATGAAAAGCCACAACGGTGGTGTGGATTCCAGGATGGAACAAAACAAAGAGGGGAAAAACTCTTGCTGCTCTCTCTTGCCTTTTTATTATATATATATATATGTTTATGCATTGTGAAAACAAAAGGTTGTTGAATGCATGTATGACTAAAAATAGAATGTGTGTATTTGCTTAAAGTAAATTGTGAATGCTGGAATGGTTAATTCCCTTCCCAATAATGGACATGAATGAGCTCATGTGCCTATTGGGAAGGCATGAAAAATATGAAAGTCTCCTTGATGAGGCTTGGACTTTCATGCCAATTGGGAAATTAAATGACTGATATTAATGCCTATATTATGCTTGGTCTATCAGAATTTCAATGATGCATTTCATAGGTGAGAAAGGTGAAATCCAGTGGTGCACATTAATTATGTAAGAAGACCAAAAGTTGCTGGACTTAGCTGGAAGTCTCCTTCAAATGATTTCCAGGACCGAAGAGAATCTTGGAGAGATGCTCAAGATACAGAAAAGGCAGAATGAAATGAACCACTAGATTTTGCAAGACTCTATTGGTTTGCAAAGGGAGGTGAAAAGCCTTCTAGGAGAAATCGGCAAAGGAAAGGAAGGTGGATCAATGAGGGGACATTTGTCCAAGCGATCCATTAAGAAATGGTCTAGGCATGAAGACTCAAAGGAAATTGAGCAGGTAAAGATGAAGCATCCAGTGAAATGTTGGGATTGCGGAGGACATCATTTACGCCGGTAATGTCCCACGAGGGAACATGAAGAGGGCAGCAGCCACAGAGTTCCTAGGCTTCGGGATAAGCCAAGAGCTGAGAACCAACAACAGAAGTTCTGGGAATCCAAGGGGACTGGTCTTGAACATTCAAAGTAGATAATTGAACATGGGACAGGTCTGCAAAATTTTGAAATTTTGATGTGCAAATTGTATATGTATTGGAACACTGAGGACGGTGTTATTCCAAGGGAGAGGGGATTGTTATACCCTGGTTTTGACCCTGTTTGCATTAAAGGGTACATGATGTATATTTTGAAATTAATCATGGTGAGGAGCTAAAGGAAAAATCCCCACCATCGATTCAGATGTGTTATGTTTCGGCAATAGGGATCATTGCCGATGGTATATCGTGCTATCCAACACATTATAGATTTGGCATCATGTAAATACGCACATCAATTTAATTAAACCTACAGCCAGCTACGATGGTGCAACGTTAAATGAAAAGGGCATGATTCCCAAGGGTAAGGGGGGGATTGCTAAACCTGGACCCATGGGGAAAAGCCATGTGTCGCCACTCTGTTTTTGTCTCCTTAAACCACCACCTTAGTTTTCTATTGTTAGGAGGGACAACGATTGGCTGGAAGGAAAACCACGCTCACGCCTACACCCACTCTCCACGACATGCCTTCTGGGTAGCTCATGGTCTGCCCACTAGGTTGATCGCGAGTTTGTTCATCTCCTCTCATGCGGGCTGAGATAAAAGGTTCCACATCCCTTTTTTTGGGTTCGCCTTCCCTTTTTTCGCACAAATTGTTGGTCTACAGGGATGTTGGTTCTCCTCTACCTCACAAATTCGAGGACTGGTGGATTGTTTTCTCTCCTCTGATCATGCAAAGAGGGTGTCTTTTTCCACCATTGGTAGATTTCTTAATGTTCTGTTCTTCCCATTGTTGAAATTGTGTCTGTAATTGCATCCATAGTTCTGGGGGTTGCGTTTCGTCTCTCACACAGAGTTTGGAAGTCTGGTATTTTCCATTCCCGGTCTGTATAGAGAATTGGTTCCTTTGCCATTTGTAGACTGTGTGTTTTTTCCCGTTGTTTCTTTATGGGATTGAGTTGTTGATCTATCCCTGGTTGGGTTGCTGCGTGTGCAAACATCATTTTGGGGTTTTGTTGTGTCGATGTTTCCCCTGTCCATGCTGGGATTTTGGTATTTTGTCCATTACAGACTGTAGATTGTTGCCATCGTTTCATTGTGGAGTTGGGACTATTGATTTACCCTGGGTTGGGTTTCTGTGTATACAAGAACCTTTTTGGGGTTGTTGCTGAGTTGTTTTGGCCACTCTAGGGCCAAGAACAAGTCTGAGTTGTCTTGTGGACTAGAGCTATGTTCACCCTTTTGTTTGGGGTTGTCACCCTATGGTATTCATCTTCTTCACAGAGCTGTGATCTTTTTGTTTTACTGCAGCATGTAGTGGTTGGTCTTTGGACTGTCGAGAGTAGGATTAGAGGCTGGGTTTGCTTGAGAAAACTGGTGTTTGAGGCCACCAACTTAGCATTTAGCCTTTCCTAGCTCCTTGAAGGCTTGATAAACCCTAATGTGTGGGATTGGCTGATTGATGTAACTTAGCTATGTGTAATCCTACTTAGCCCTTATTCCTTGAGGAATCATGCCCAACTCAGGGGTGGTAGTGTTGCTGAGAGATTGGTGAGCACGCTGGCCTATGGTTGGGTGGAACGTTGCAGCGACGTAGCTGTTTGCGGGATGAGGTCTTATCAGATGAGTATTCATGTCCATTTTACCCCTACAGTTATATTTATTGATTAATGAATATGATGAACCTGTGGCATGCTTGAATGAATGTTTGTTTGCTTCCACTATGTATATGAAGGGTTATGCATCTTAGTATGTATTATGTTTAAGCTTTTTATTTCAGCATTATATGTCTGTTCATGTTCATGGGGTTGTTTGCCCGTATGTTTGGTGTTAGTAGCGTCCTCTTCACCGGTCACAGGGTCGGGGACATTACAATATTTCTATGTAAGTAGTTTCTCATTTTGTGGATTTCTAATTTTTTACCTAACACTACTATCGGGGGGGAACTATGGCATCAAATATTTCACAGTTATGTCCATAGTTTTGGGAAAATGAGTATGTTTCTCAGCTCTACTTGAGGAGGAACATCTTTCTATCCAGTCAAATCTAAAAGTTAAATAAGTTGAAAGAATAGGGTTTGTCTATCAAACCCTAGGTCTACCAAAAGTAGTCTTCCATAAAATCTTTCAAGAAAACTTCAAGTTGAAACAATCTCATTGGTGATTTATATCCTCTCTACTTTCATTTACGGTTATCAATTTTATCATGATGACAAAGAGTACCAATCTTGAGGACAAACTTGAAGGAGTCGAGAACTCTCGACTACAGAAGTATAGAGTGCTTCCCATACTTGAAGAAGCATGACTTGGACAAGAAGTTGTAGATGTAGAGGGAGATGAAGACAAAGCACGAAAAAGGAATTAGTCAAATCCAAGAGGATTATTTTTGTCTCCATTGGATCTCACATATATCATCCTTGAAGACTCTCAAGGAGACGCTCGATGCAATAACCAGCTTGTACGAAGGAAATAACATCAAAAGGAAGATGACCTTGAGAACTAAACACGAGGATGTGAAGATGCATATATCAGAAAGACTTCAATCTTACTTCCCAAGGATCTCTTAGATCAATAAGAAACTAGAATCCATTGGAGACAATGTCGAAGAAGTGAAAGTGGAGATTACAACCTTGAATGGTCTCCCAAGTTCAAGGGAATCTTTCATTCAAGAGATTTGTTCTAGGAGGAAGGTTTCCTATGAAGGAATGCATGTAAGAAGAAGCACTATTGATAGAAGAAGAAGAAGAGATGGATGAATATGACAATCAATCCCTAACAACTCATGTGAAGAAGAGAAAGAATAAGAAAGAAGAAAATTCTCGCAAGAACAAAGGACTCTAGAAAAAGGACCTCTCACAAATAAGATGTTTTAGTTGTGATGAGAAAGTACACGTTGTGAAAGAATGTACCAAGAAGAAAGAATGGAAGGATGATATGATCAAGAAGTACTAGTCGATCATGTAGAATGATGTTTGAAACCTTAAGGGAATTTTTGTAACATACTCCAAGTAGATCTAAAAGATCAAGAATACAACAGATGGAAGTATCAATACATACAAAACAAGGTTTGTGGTTTCTCTCATAAAGAGGGAGTTGATTATGGAAATACACTACTCTAGGGGCTAGACACACCTTTTCAGTGGTGGATATTACACTAGACAATTGGTAAAATCAAAGTAGAACAAACTAAGGAACTTCCAGGATTTGGGACTCTTTAGAGAGAACCACCTATGCATATAAGGATTTATACAAGCTCAGTAGGAACCCTTGGGATAACACATAGAGTTACATGAGGAGCTTGAGGATCAATTAGAGTTATGGATATCCCAACCTTGACTACAACATTGAAGTTAGAATCCTACAGAGGCTAGAATCTCATATATATGTACAAGAGAAACTTGTAGCAAAGTTCGAGATGGAGGACCTTGATATCTAGTGACCTTGGCATGTGACATAGATGGATACATAGAATATAAGCAACATAGGAGGCTACTTGTCGCTCCAATGTCCCGATACAAAGATACAAGATACATAGGGAGGATGGTGCTCCACTTCAGAGGGAATGACTATAGTAGATCTCAAATTTTGATAATCTTGACATGATTCTAAAGATTAGAGGTACATTTTCCTTAGACAAGGAAAATGTGTGGTTGAGATAAGGTTTGAGATGTTGGGATACACCAATGACATCAAACTTGAATTCAATATGTGATTCTACTTCAAAAATAGTTGATGTCACAATCTATAGATAGAATATTGGTCCATTGATGTACTTAACAAACATGAGGTCGAAAAATTTCATTGTAGAGCTAATATGTGTTCACATGGTTGTGTCAAAGCACATGGTGTGGTACCTAAAGGGTACATTTGAATATGGAATCATATATGTGAGAGACTAGAGGATATTCCTGCAAGAATACAATGACTCTGATTGAGTTGATAATGCTACAAACAAAAAGAGCACTCCAACATGTTGTAGAAAGAATACCAATGTTTCTATCAGTGCAAACAAGGATGAACATATTGCAGTTGAGAAGAAAGAAAGGGAAGATTTTTCAAGTGATGAGGAATATGTAATTTGATCCAGAATAATTCTACCAATAAATATGAAGACCATACTCTTATCCATTTTAGCATTGGATAAGGGATGAATTTGTAGGACACACAAATTCAGCACCAATACACAGTTCTATGTGGTATATGGTGTAAGAAGACTTAATCGGTATTTCCGATCATGAGTAAGATAGGATTAGGTCCTCAGAATAAGGCGATGAAGTAGAGCACGTTGACAAAGACTCCAATAATTCATGAAAGAAGACAAAGATAAAGATGGAATCTACCAAACAAACAAAGATAAGCATTTAAATTGTCATTTCCTATATATCTAGTTGTTTAGGTGAGTACATATACATGTTCCTATATTTAGGAAGTGTATTGTGCATGTTAGCATATTTGATTTTGTGAATAGTTTACTACTAATATGCATATAATGGGTAAGTGGATTATGGTGTTGTACAACATTCCATAGGCTTATACTTATATAGAATGAAACCTCTTTACTGACATGTTGGGAGTAGTGTACACTAGTAATAATGTCTTGGTAGAAATGGAAGGCATCTAAAAAGTTACCGTATCTATACAGGATATGGATGAATGTTGTAATAGCGAAAAGTGTTGCATGATTATATCACATAGGTATTTATGCATAAGAATCTTCATTATGAATATGTTATGAAATGTTTCTAATCATACTACTGTATTGGACTTGTAGGATTGTATACAATCACCTACAAGAGAAGAAATGATGAAGTTGCAAATGTACGATGAAGGTACAGATGTATAAGATAAGAATGATGCAGTTGAATATGTACAAGAGAAGAATGATGAAATTGAGGATGTACAAGATAATAATTATAAAGAAAAAGTTGCAGAAGGGATCTACAAAGATTAAGTATGTTCCTACAGAGGAACAAGTGGCAGATGTGTTGACTAAGCCTCTGTTTCATGTGAAGCTTGAATACTTTCAAGACAAGCTTGGTGTAGTCCGAAAGGAACTCCCTTGAAAGAGGGAGTAGAAAAGGTAGAAGGATTTCTATTGCAGTGGTGTGGTAGCTCAGTCTAGGGTAGGGTATGTCTAGCTAGGCTTGTTGGCATGAAAGGGTTAGTAAGTTAGATGAGTCATGTTGATCCTAGGGTAATTAGTATGTCTGGATAGTCTTGATTGGCCCGAAAGGGTTAGTAACCTAGACAAGGCTTGTTTGGTCCCTAGGTATATCCATATGTATTACTAGACTTGCTGGCACGAAAGGGTTAGTAAGTCAAAAAAATGCCCAGGTGGATCTACTAGAGAACCCACCATGATGTTTCTCCAAAAGGCCAAAGGGAAAGACGTGGTTTCAATATTCCTATACTGATGAGGCAAGTTTAGTATTCTCATTTTGATGTTCAAGAGGTGGTTTTAGTATTCCTATAATGATGAGGTGGGTTCATTATTCTCATACTAATGTGGAAGAGGTGGTTTCAGTATTCCTATACTGGTGAGGTAGGTTCAATATTCTCATACTTATGTGCAAGAGGTGGATTCAATATTCCTATACTAGTGAGGCAGGTTCAGTATTCCTGTAGTGATGTGCAATATGTGGTTTCAGTAATCCTATACTGATGAGGTAGGTTCATTATTATCATACTGATGATGATGAGGTAGTTTCAGTACTTTCATACTCATGATGATGAGGCAGTTTTAGTACTTTCATATTGATGTTGATGAGGTGGTTTCAATACTTTACTGATTGTACTAAAAATGATCTAACATTTATTTTTTGATGATGAGTTTTTAGCACTAACATACTAATGAGGTTATTGTTATTACTTTAGTATTGACATACTAATGTTGGAGGTATGTGCTTCAGTATTTACTTACTAATATGGCAGAAGATGATTAGGTATTTACATATTGATATGATAGAAGATGATTCAATATTCATATACTGATATGACAGAAGAAGAATCAATATCTACATACTAATATTGCATAAGAATAAGGAGGATCAGTATCCACATACTGATATTGCAGAAGAAGACTCGGTATCTACATACTAATATTGCAAAAGAAGAAGAAGAAGACTTAGTATCCACAAAATGATATTACAGAAGAAGACTCGGTATCCACATACTAATATTGCAGAAGAAGAATAAGATTCAGTATCCACATACTGATATTGCATAAGAAGAATAATAATCAGTATCCACATATTGATATTACAGAAGAAGACTCAATATCCACATACTAATAGTGGAGAATAATAATTAGAAGAAGACTCCGTATCAACATAATGATATTGCATAAGAAGACTTAGTACCCACATACTGATATTGCAGAAGAAAGATTCAGTATCCACATACTGATATTGCAAAAGAATACTCATTATACACATACTGATATTATAGAAGAAGAATTAGTATCCACATACTGACATTGCAAAAGAATATGATTCACTGTCCACATACTAATGTTACAGAAGATGGTCTAGTATTCACATACTGATGTTGAAGAAGATGGTCTAGTATTCACATATTGATGTTACATATGAGGATGCCTCAGCATTCACATACTGATGATGATGCAGTTCCAAATTGATGATGAAGGAGAATGATGTTGTTCCAGAAATTCTTAGGACATACATAGATTCAATAGTCAGATGTATAGTTGTGGTGGTGGTTGTTGCTGATATAGAATACCTTCCTAGTTAAGAAGGAGTGTTAAAGAAATGTAAATTTGGAAGATATTCTATTATAATTTTATTGTACTCTTCCTTCATAGAACTCCTTGATGTAATTGGTCATGTAAAAGTCATGAGGTAAAACCTTCATTGTAAGTCAAGGCAATAGTACCCACAAAAGTAATTTATAAATGTTATTTTGAGTCTCCCTAGGTAGGTCAGCCCTAATTAGAGGACCTGGATGACCTAATTAGTTATTTGAGTCACTCACTTGATGAATATAACTAGGTGAGGCACCTCTCTTGTTCTCACACACTTTCACTCAAGCATTGCGCAAGAGAGAGAGAGAGAGAGAGAGAGAGAGTATACTTCAGAAGAGGAGATTCTATTCTTATTCTTGGGGTTTTACACTGTACTTGGTCAAATTCTATATAGAATATTTTTCTCGGGTTTTCTTCCCCATGAGGGTTTCCCAGGATAAATATTTGTGTTATTTTGTGTGGTTGTGCTTGTCTCTCTTTTAGTGATCCTTTTCTTATGGTTTTGATGTTATGATGCTAAATGTTTTTAGATATTGTATAACCATTAAAATTGTAGCAATTATACTTTAAAGAATTGTTGGGTTTTTCATCCTCATTATTTTGAGGGTTTTTTGAGGGTACATATTGTGTTGTGGATGAATGATTTGTGTAATTGAATTGATTCTATTTTTCAATATATCTGCAATTAAAATTTTAAAGTTCAAATATATTCATATTTTCTCAAACATTAAAATGAAGGTCTCCTTTCCCACTCAATAGTGCTTCCATTTATTAACTTATTGAACCAAGGAATAGATATTATTGTTAAATGCAGGGTAGTTCAAGACATCACCATATAACATTTCAGAATTATAGCATACTAGCCTTACTCCTTGCATCATGAAAACTCCCATAACATAGCCATTTGCATCTGTCTCCAATTCAAAAGGATTTCTCAAGTTAGGAAATTTGAGAACTAGTGCCTAACTGATATTTCACTTGATCTCTTCAAAGGATTTTTGTTGATTCTTTCCCCACTAGAAGCCCTTGATGCTGGATTTTATGGAATGGAGAGGTGCAACCACAACTGAAAAGGAAGATATGAAAATTTGAAGGTATTGTGTTTCCCCCCAAAATTATCCTAAATTTAGTGAAATTTGTAGGATTATTCTACTTAGTGATGGTATCCATCTTTGTAGGATCATTCTTATGTTATACTCCACCAATCACATACCCTAAATTCATAAAATATTATTGAGAAAATTCACATTTCTTAATTTTTTCTAGTCGTTGATGTTATTTAAAGGTCTCCAACACTAGGATTCTTGAGATGTGAGATATGCTCTTCCAATGTAGCACCATAAACCAATATCTCTTCTACATACACTATCACAAATGAATATAATAAAGGGCACAATACATCATTAATCAAACACATAAATGTAGTTGGCGCATTACACAAACCAAAAGGAATTACTAACCATTCATATAGAACTTTACTACTCTTGAAGTCAATATTCTATGTGTCTTTTTCTTCCACTCATACTTGGTGGTATCTTGCTTTTAGATCCAACTTGGTGAAGTATTTAGCATGTTGCAACTGATATTGCAAATAATTGATTTTGGGTAGAGGGTATTGATTCTTGAGGTGAGCTTATTTAGATCTTTGTATTTATTACGTATCCTCTAAGTCCCATCCTTCTTAGGTATTATGAGAATAGGTGACCCACAAGGTAAGGTGCTTAGTCATATTAGTCCATTCTTTAGTAGTTACTACAGTTGCTTCTTCACTTATTATGCTTCTAGAAAAAAATTCTATATAGTTCGATGCTCGGCAATGGAGAATCTTGCAATAGCTAGATATCTCATGCTCCACTTCCCTTTAGGAGGTAGCCATCTAGGAATATGGAAGACTTATATCAATGCATGTAAAAGGTACTCCATCTAGTGTTTTTTCTCTTCAGTACATCCCTCCAAAGAAGCCTTTACTTTTACCGATTCAGCTTCTTACTGATTATGTATTAAGAAAAGAAACACAAACTTTCTACTTGAGTTGATCAACTTATTTTCTTGGTTGGGACTCACTAGAGATATCTTAGATTTACCTTTGTGCACATTGATGATGAAATATTTTGCATGCTTGGTCAAGTGATATTGGTTTTCTCTCCTCATGAAGATCAAATCCCTCAATAGAGACTTCCCAACACTACACCAAAACCATCAAGGGGTACTATGTCTACCTCCTCTTCATCAATATAAAATTCACTTATGGAAAATTTAATCTTGCATTGTTTTGTGACCCTAAATGGTGTATCTATATTCATCCATCCCAATGGATAGGGGCTAGGGTGATCATTTTCTTACAATCTAATATTACTTACCATATCTTCTGCTATGAGACTGGCCTGTGGACCATAATCAAATAAAGCATTAACCTTGGTATTTTTTACCAGAATCTTGATATGGAAGAGTTTTATCATCTCCTTCTCTTCCTTGTGATGAAGGTTACTTAGGTTCACCTCCTTATGCACTGAAGTGCATAAAATCTTCTCATCCATATTTGATCACCTCTATACCTATTCGCTTGAATCTATGGCTAGAAGGTTCTTCTTCTTAACATCCTTTTTACAGTTCTTAGGGTTCATCTCTAGATGTATTCAATGTGATCATCAATGTTGCAATGATTACAGTTGGTTTTTTGTATCCTTGCACTGATGTTTCATGGTTGTAGTCTTCTTATATTTTCCTTTCCACTTCTTATTCCCCTCCTTGGAAGTGTACTTATTCTCTTTCTATTTAGAATCAGTTGTTTTTTCTTTCTTATGCCCTATATTTTTTAGGTACCATTCTTGCACATATTCCTAATCAAATACTTAAGGAGTATATCTGGATTCTCGGGTCAGATACCCAACATGGTATCCATTTTCTTGAATTTATTGGTGTACCCTTGTAAACATTGGCCTTACCTTTTCCTAAAATAGCGCCAATGGATCCATTGGTCCTCTACATACATGATATGATAGAACTGGGACTTAATAAGAGTTTTTGAAATCCTGCCACTTAGTTACTAGTAGATAACCCTCTAGTCTAAGTTTCTTTGTGTGGCTTTCCCACCAGGTTAATGCACGACCCTTTAGATTTAGTCAATATATTTTTTTTTGCTCCTCGTCTATTTGATGGATACTAAAATAGGCCTCTAATTGATGCAACCAATTATTCAACTTTAAATCATTGTTATCTCCCTGGTATGGCTTCATATTGACTTGCACTTCCATCTTCCCCGACTCCTTTTCTGGTTTATTTTTATCTTCCAACTTCCCATTTGATCGGATCTCTAAGTTAGAGAAATTAAAATCACTGAAAGGCCCGGAATTGATCTCTAGAGACACCATGAGGATTGGCATGTTGTGTGAGATATCAATGATTTGTATTTCCAACTTTATAAATCACTGCTCATAATCTCCCACTGCTTCACCATAATCATCTGCCATGGCTAGGGTTTGAATACTCTTTCTTTATTATTCCACTAACTCCTATAATTTCCCACAAAATCTCAAATAAAGTATCTCTAATATGAATATGATCCGTAAACTTCCATGGATATTCCCTTGGAATAGTCTGTCACAATAGATCTTATAACTTAGTTATTTTTATTAGTTCAATACATAACTAGAACTAAAATCAAAATAACTAGAGAAAATAAATACACAATCCGCACAATCAACAAAAGATTTACCTTGGAAAAACCCACTATCGGGAAAAACTAAACTAGAAATGAGGACTATGCCTTGCTCTTTTCTTCTCCCATATGTTGTATAAATACAAATAGACTAGTAGTATCTATGGAGTCACCTATCTTCTCCCATATCCATTTCCATCCTCTTCATCTTCATCATTCTCCTTCCTCATCTACTGTGCTCCACTCTTCCTATTCATAACTCTAGCCCATCTCCCACGTTGCCACTTTATTGAAAAGAAAAGACAAAAAGAAAAAAATGAAAAAATAAAAAGTGAAAAAAAGAAAAGGAAAAAGATCCCATAAAAAAGGAGAAAGGAAAAAAATAAAAAATAAACACAACATAAGTTTTTATAAAACCAACCCTTGGTTTTATAAAACCACACAAGGTTTTTCTATTTTCCCTCGCTTCCACTCCATCGCTTCGCCCCATTTCCAATTTAAGGTTTAAAACCATTATATCCTCCATTGTATTAAAAATAATATTATTATTATCCTTAATAATAACTATTATTTTAGTATTAATACTTTTAATCCTTTCTAAAACTATTAAAATTTTATAATAACAATATTATTACGATATTAATAATAAAACATTATTATAATTAATATTTTAATAGTTAAAAGTTTACAAATAATTTCCGTAACAAAATTTAATATTATTACGATATTAATAATAAAATATTATTATAATTAATATTTTAATAGTTAAAATTTTACAAATAATTTCCGTGACAAAATTTCTTTTGGGATCGCCATGTTTCCCTCTTTTAATAAGATTATTATTATCTTGTTCCAAAAATCTAAAAGAGATGAAAAAATTGAATTTGAATACATACAAAGAAGCCAAACTAAAGAAATAAAAGGCAGAGAGCTTGAATCAAAAATATCGAATATCAATGTGGCGTCCCAAGTTCTTCATGAGGATATAAAAAAATTAGTTGAATAAATGAAAATGTTGATAATACAACGACGAGAAGAAGGATCTAAGAAACATGTGGACAAATAACAACCAGAGGCACACGAGTCTTACTCATTAAGTTAGTTGAAGGAAGAAGTTGTAGTTACACGATCTACATTTTTAAGCATGGAAGAACACAAAGAAACATTAAATGATATTGATAAAGTTCAGCTCAATATTTCTCCCGCACCTATGTTAGAACAAAAAATACATACACTAGCACCTTATATTCCCTCACATAGAAGGTCTGTACCATCAAACACAAGGAAGGATAAGCATCAACATTCCAAATACAAGACTCAAGATGCGATGTTGGATCATAAATATGCAAAAGTTCTAGAAATTTGTTGCAGCTTCATACAAGGAAGGGAAATGAGTCGCATAAATCATCGAACCTACACAACCATAAAATTAGTGAAAATGGCTCATGAAATGCCAGAACAAAGTCAAATTGGAAACCTTGCTCAAAATCCAAACCAAAACCAAGAACACGATAAAAAAGATGATAACAAGGACGATGAAATAAAATATGTAGTGGATGAGGATAAAGGCCCGAGTATTGAAGATCAAGATGAATCTAAAGAAAAATCAGTTGTGAATAACAATGACAAAGAGATAGATGCATTAGGTATTGACAATCGTGATGTCAATATCAATTTTAAAGAAAATGGCGATCTCATAGATTGTAATAATAAAGCACCAAATACTGATGAATGCGTGGTCAATTTTAATGACAATTATGAAAGAATTGAAGTTGTATAAGGATACAATGATGAAAACAAAATCACTAAAGATTATCCTAATCATGATAACATAGAAGAAGAAAACCCAAAAGATTCTTCAACACGTGAAGATATAAATGTTCTATCAGTTTGTCGCAACTCAAAATGTTCAAGAATCTAAAGATCAAAAGGTTCTCGGGCAACAATTTGATTCAAGATCATTAGTTAAAGACAAGAAAATACATCATTTGAAAAGTCCCAATCAAAACCAAATTAATGAAATAAATACATTACAAGGCGTTTCAACCTTAAAAGTAAATCATGATGAAACTGCAAATGAAGACACCTTAAGTTGTTAGTAGTTTATGCTACAGTTAAGGAGACCATAACATGTGTCATACCCAAGCATGCAAAAATATCATAGATCAACATGTTGACACAATTTCATCATGAAGACTTTAGATCAAGAACTCAAAATAATATTCCCTATAGTCGCTATGTTTTTATCTGCAGAATCATATGCATGAATAAATTTGAATGGAAACATGACCAACTGTTTCAAGAATTATTAAACCGTGGTACCATTATTCGTGGAAAGAGTACAATTTTTAAAATCAATCACACCTATGCATTTCTCAAAGTAAATTCTTTGAAGCACAACTCCCTTATTAAAGTTACAACTAATCAAGCAATTACGAAGTTCAAGTTGAGCACTCTTTACACAAGATTCGTGATCATATATTTTCATGGCATGAAACCTAATTGGTTATTATGTATGCTATACATATTAGTTTATTAATTAGTAGTTATGGATTAAACAATTATTAATAATTATTTATTAAATGACATGTCTATTTATAAATAGACATGTCTCTTCCCCATCGACCATATTTAATATGGTCCATTCTCTGTATTCATCATCATTCAATTATTTAAAATATATATTTATAAATAAATATTCCATCATGTAAAGTTTTCCCTTATACTCTCAATACTCTCAATTATATTTATAACTTAAAACTTGTTAAATACAAGCTGTACAATATTTACCTTATCCACACAATCCATCATAACTAAAAAAAAATATGTAAACAATATAATATCAAAAATCATTTAACAAAATAAAATTATGGCAGCAAAAGAAGTGCCTCTTTATTAAACTTGATTCATGTGTTACGAGTTTATGAATCTACTAGACTAGAAATATGGTTTTTCTTAATTGATAAGCATTTTCAAGACCACTTTATCAATGAGTAACTCACCGAGACATAAAAAAAAATTAAGTCAATAATGTCGAAAAGAAGTACCCAAGGAATACGTTTGTAGCTAGAATGATCCTAAAATATTAATGAAATATTTGGAAAAAAAAAAGGTAAAGTTACCTTTTACCACACAAATTACTCTAGGCCTCCAAACTACCACTTAGATAAGATTCATCTTATCATAGAGATGTCAGACTCATAAAAAAAAGTGAAACTCATAAGCTAAAACTTAAAAATATAAGAAACAATATTCTCATGCATACCATAGCATGGGAAAAAACCGATTGTACAACTTTTTTTTAATCCATTCTCCAAAAAACAATTCCCAACCAACTCACAAGAGTCAATTCCTAAACTCTCTCAAATAATAAACAAGTGGCTAGGAATATTTTTTGTAATATAAGGCTTTTAAGAGCATGAATACTAAAGATAAAGACAAACCTTTTTATTTAATATTCACTTTTTATTTCTTTTAAAAGACATGGTTTATAGACAATGTCAAGATACATGATAAAACTAAGATGGAACGCTCCTTTCCTTTAATAAAATATTCATAAAATAAGTATTAAACATAAATCCATATAAAACATCTTGTACCTCTTTCTACATCTAAATTCAAAATATCCAAGATCATCCATAGAATTCATCCATTTATAACATCATATATCTCCAAATAGCCACATTATATAAAAGTCTACCACTAAAAAAATATAATCAAAATATGTTGAAATATCACACATAAAACCTTAAAATAAGTGCATAACATAGTTCTAACTCAAATACTATCCAATAATGTTTCCAACAAGTTAGAATAAGTTCCCATAGCCATGGTATACTTTGAAAACTTTAGAAATACATGTTTTAAAAGGAACCCTAAAATCGAATGATAGCTCATGAGGTTCCTTGAACACAACACTTTCTGGTTCAACAATAGAGTCTGTGACAACTTCTTCTTCTTTGGGTTTCTTCAGAGGGTGAGAATGACTCTTTGGACAATCAAGTATTGTTGGTTTTTCTACGTGAGGTTTAATTTCAAGTATAAAAAGAGGGTTTTTCTTATTTATAGAAGATGCAGAACTTTGTGCTAGCTACAAAGATAATTAGGGTTGATCAGGTTCCCAACCAATTCTATTTCCAAGGGGAGATGGAGGTCTAACATCCCAACTAATTTTGCAAGGAGATGGAGGATGAGGAATCTCTACTATATTTGGATGACATTGCAAGTTTTGTTGCATGTATGATGGAAGGGTGTTGATGCAATGAAGAGGTAGGGGGAGGAGGAGGCCCAAGGTACATGTGTCTAGTGCTAGAAAATTGATTGGACTCTTCTAAATCAGTGTCAAATGCATAAAAAATCTGATTTTCCTTTTTCCACCCTCCTGCCAAATGTATTGGCCTCCACCCCCTCTTCTCCTTATGGATATTCTAGATCCTTGATTGAAAATGTCATTTCTTATTGACAAAACATTTCATTATTATATAAAATCATAATCCATAATATAACATCAGCATGCATCACATCAAATGTACAATATACAATGAAACAACAACTCATTTTTCCTTATATCTATCTACACAACCATTTGCCTTATCATATTAACTACTTTCAAGGTAGGATAATAGTGTAAGAATAAATATAATGGACAAAGTATATAAAAAAATCAGTTCAAGAAAAGGAGAGACTTAACAATAGTGATCAAATATACAAACATAGGTTGTCTAATTCATTGTATTCTGCCATAACAAATATTACTCCATTTTCTTCAGAATTTATCTTTTCAATGATGGATTACTCAAATAAACACGATCAAATATACAAAAAATTTAAATATTTTTGTCATATCACGATTTTGACCCTATTGCATTAAAATTGTACATGATGTAAATATCATTATTAAATCATGGTGAGGAGCTCAAGGCCAAGGCCTCGCCATCGATTTAGCGTTTTATGTATCGGCAATTAAAATCGATGCCTATGGTTCTCATGCTAGCCATGCACAATATAAATTGAGACATCATGTGAATATTAAATTTAATAAAATACCCACAACTATCTATGCAATGCAATAGGGTATGGGGGCATGATTTTTACAAGGAATAGGGAGGGAAATTATTCAAACCGTTGAGCCAGTACTGTTAATCCAAATGTCAATGAGAGAACCCATAAACTCTCAACTACCCATTTTGACTTATGCACCCAATCATTTAATTCTTCCAAGAGTTGGTTGAGGCAGTTAATGCATTGGGAATGGAGAGGTATGGCAACCAATTTCGTGTATGGGAAAGCCATGAATTCTAGGAAATTGTATTTTTGCTTATGGGGCAAGAAAACACCCAGAAATGTGTGCCCCAATTCATTACTTTCCCATGATTTTCACTTCCTCATGCAACTGGAGCTAGCTGGTACGTTTTCTTCACCTTTTGTTGCATTTTTCTTCATCTTTCCATGGCTGGAAATTTGTTTTTGTGTTGCGCTGTGAATGGGAAGGAGAGATTCACGATTTGTGGTTTTATAGAGGTCATTCCTGCCCCTGTAAAGCCCATAAACATTTTCTGAAATCGAATTTTCTCTCCCAGGGTTGATTTCCCCATCTACCATTTCATTTTTTGTTTTCCACGACTTCTGAGACTAATGGAAAACCCATCTTGGGCATCCCACAACCAAAGCCTTTTTCTTCATACCCAACACTTGTGTTTTATTGTTATGTGCATCCTTTTTTTTTTCTGAACTGTAAGTAAGAATTAGGAGTGGAAGAGGACCATAATTGGCTTGATAAACTTAGTGAAGAGAGGAACCTAACAAAAGATCAAAAGGGGTTGGCTACTCTTCTATGCACACCCTGGAGAACACTAAAATGGAAGGTATGGCCTGAGGGACTGTGTACTAGTGAAGGGAATACTTCCTTGTGTTGGGTGTGTAGGTATTGTCGGGACCAAGCTAGATATATATTATAGAGGTGTCCATAGCTCTATGGTTGAGCTCACTAGCTTTGCAATTCTTCCTTTCCACTTCCTTAGCAACCTGATAGACCCAATTGTGGATTGGCTTGGCTGAACCTTGGTGTGTATTTGGCTATGTGTGAGTCTGTTGTTTCCTTTTTGCTTTTGGAAATCATTCCCATCTCGGGGGTGGCAGTTCTGTTGAGAGATTGATGAGCACAACTGGCCTATGGTTAGGTGGAATGTTGCAGCAACATAGCTAGTTGCTCAGGGTAGCTCATTTTTAAGATAAGTACTCTCTTGTATTAACTCTGCAATGTATTGGTTTTAAGAATTATTATGAAGGTATTGAATGTATTTACTTCCGTTGTATTTTCCTGCATTATACATCTGCATATGCCTTTTACTTCCAATGTATTTTGCTTAAGTTCATGGGGATAGATGCCCGGTTATAGCGTTGCAGCGTCGCGTCCCCGTCGTCCATCTGAGACAGTTGTTGATTGTGAGAAAAGTCTATGTTTTGACAAGTTATCAATATAGGATTTTCTCAAATGTAGGCAAGTAATTTATAAATTTCTGATAATATCACGCTACTAACAATTGTGTTTATGAACACATTTTTCAGAATTGTAGTCACATCAAAGGCAACATTCCACATAGTGTAGTTTGGAAAATTTGGTCTTGGTTGGGCCAAGAAGATCAACATCATGAATGATGCACAGGATCCCTATGAGCCCGAGACAGATTCCATGGGAGAGAACATACAGGTTGAGAATGCTGAAACAGAATCCAATGGGAGAAGAAATCAAGAGACTCCCCTATATATTGCAGCCACCATGAAAAGCCTAAGGGTGGAGTCGCAAAGTTGCAAAGAAGATAATTAAATGATGATTAAAGCTCAGGAAGAACAAAATCGGTTGAATGCAGCCATGCTATAGAGTTTGACAGACATGCAAAGGAAGATAAGATCTGGGCATTGGACAACAAATCCAGAAGGGAGTAGGAGTAGTTTAAGGAGAAATTATTGCAAGAGGTCCAATAGCTCAAGAAGAGTTTCTAGAGATAGAACATATACTCCAAAAATATATTCTAGTGGATCATCTGACTCTGAAGAATCCAATGGGGGTTCAAGCTCTTCATCTCACATGAATAAGAGGAAGAGGCATTACAAGAACAATTCATATGGTGAATTTAAGAAGGAAAAGCCTCCTACATTTAATGTTGAGGTAAAATCTAGTCAAGAAGTTGAAGCTTGGATTCTTGGGATGAGAAAGTATTTCCAAGTCAAAGACTACTCTAGAAATATGAAGCCAAGGGTATCCATCTTCAACTTAAATGGAAGAGCATCTATATGGTGTGACCACCTCAGGAAAGTGAATAAGATCAATGAAAGAAAGATTGTGTGGAAGCAGTTCAAGAATATTTCAAGCAGAAGTACCTCTCTGATAGGTACTATGATGATAAGATTAAAGAGTTCCATGAGCTGAAATTGGGGTAATTGACCATGGAAGAATTTGCAAACAAATTCTTGGAACCGCTAAGGTATGTCAGGTATATTTGAGATAATAAGGTGAAAATTCAGTGTTTTCTAAGTGGGCTACCTCAGTCATATAAAGATAGGATTGAATTTGATGAACCTTGAACTCTGGAAGAGGCAATAAGGAAGGACAAGTATTTCTATGATCAAAACAAAAGAAACCCTGATTTACATAAGACATGGAAGGATAAGAATAATGAGAAGTTTGACCAAAGGAAGAAGGGTTTCAAACCCTCTCACCTCCTAAATCAACAAAGGTAGGAATCACAAGTTATGAGTAAGCCATCCAGAATGATTGGAGACAAGTCAAGAGATCCAAAGGATCCAAGAGAACCACTTCAATGTTGGGGATGTGGAGGAGGCCATATGCTTAGGAACTGTCTGCATCGAAATGGGAATGTAAGCCAAGTTCACAACATCCAAGGAGATGAAACTGTGGGTCAAGTGGCGAGGACCATCCCTAGAATCTATGCAACACTAGAGGACCTCCAGGTAGATCATCAATCAACTGTGGTTGAAATTGAAGGTAATATTGCTAAGAAAATTGTTTCTATTTTGATTGACCCTAGATCTACTCCAAGTTATATCACTACTAAAATTGTTGAGATTTGTGCTTTTAATAAATTAAAGCATAACGAATCATGGTTAGTTCAAATAGCCACTAGAACCAAGAGAAACATTAGTGAAATTGTAGAGAAATGTCCATTAGATATGGATGGGATATTCACTTATGCAAACCTGTGAATATTATGCCACTTGGTTCCTATGATATTCTCATGGGAATGGACTAGTTAGAAGCACACAAGGTTAAACTTGACTTCTGCAACAAGACATTTGAATGCATGGATGAAGAAGGAAACCCAAGGGTTGTAAGAGGCATTCCAAAGGTGATTTATGTTAGGAAGGTTTCAACAATGCAGTTGAAGAAGTGTTGTAGGAAAGGTTGTCGATTGTATGCAACCCATGTTTTGGAGGCAACGGAAAATGAAACTCCTAAGTTGATGAAATATCATGTATTGCAATAATTCAGGGATGTTTTTCCTAATGAGATCCTGGGACTTCCTCCAAAGAGAGACATTGATTTTACAATTGACCTTGTGCTGGGTGCCCCACCAGTGTCCAAGACACACTACAGGACGAGCACACCAGAATTTCTAGAGCCGAAAATGCAGTTAAAAGAGTTGTTGGAAAAGAAATATATCAGGCCGAGTGTGTCCCCATGGAGAGCACCAGTTCTATTTGTGAAAAAGAAAGATGGGACACTCAGGTTGTGTATTGACTATAGGAAGATGAACAAAGTTACTGTGAAGAATAATTACTCATTACCTCAAATTGATGACCTTTTTTTATCAAATGAGAGGAACAAAGGTATTTTCAAAAATTGACTTGAAGTCTGGTTACTATCAGGTAAGAATCAAAGAGGAATATATTCATAAGACATCCTTTAGAACAAGGTATGGGCACTATGAGTTTGTGGTGGTACCATTTGGTCTCATAATGCACCAGCTACATTCATGCATCTCATGAATAGTGTTTTCAGCAAGTATCTGGAAAAGTTTGTTCATGTATTCCTATATGACATTCTTATTTATTCTAAGAATGAAGAAGAGCATGAAGAACATTTGAGAATGGTATTACAATTGCTAAGGGAGCATAAGTTGTATGCAAAGTTGAGCAAATGTGATTTTTATAAAGAAAAAATTCATTAATTGGGTCACATTATTTCAGACGAAGGAATATTTGTGGACCCTTAGAAGATTGAGGCCATTATGAATTGGCCAACTCCAAGAAATGTGACAGATGTGAGATCGTTTATGGAACTTGTCGGGTACTACATGAGGTTTATTGAAGGATTCTCCAAGGTCGCACATTCAATAAATTCCTTGCAAAATAAGGGGATAAAGTTTGAATGGACACCAAGATGTGAGGAAAGCTTCCAACTATTGAAGAATCTTCTTACGAGTGCACCAATTTAAAAATTGTAGACCCAAAAAACGAATTTCTGGTGTGTACCGATGCATGCAATCAAGGACTTGGATGAGTTCTTATGCAAGACAACCACGTGGTATTCAATGAGTCAAGAAAGTTGAAGGATCATGAGAAGAACTATGCTACTCATGATTTAGAACTTGCAGCCATAGTACATGCTCTAAAGATATGGAGGCATTACTTAATGGGAAGGAAATTTGAGCCAATGACAGACCGTTGTGGTTTGAAATACTTGTTTGATAAGCTAACTTTAAATGCTAGGCAAGCTAGATGGTTAGAATTTTTGTGTGAATTTGATTTTGAAATCAAACACATAAAAGGAAAAGAAATCAAGGTGGCTAATGCACTCAGCAAGAAGGTACATGAAATGCATGTGGCATCTCTTAGTACTTTCCAAGTAGATTTGAGGCAACAGATTATTAACCATATTTTCGAGGATGAAGTGTCCGTACAGATAAAGAACAAGTTGCACCAACAAAACCTTGAAAGGAATTACAAAGTATATCAATTGGAAGGAGACGAACTTCATACTTATAAGAATAGAATTTATATTCCAAATGTGGAAGACTTGAGGAGGATTGTTATGGATGAAATCCATTAAGCTCCATATTCTGGTCAGCCAGGATATCATAAAACAATTGCTACAGCCAGAACGAAGTATTTTTGGCCAGAAATGAAAAAGGACATTGCTGAGTATATTTCTAAGTGCATGAAATGTAAGCAGGTGAAGGTGGAACATCAACACCCAGCAGGTTTGTTGCAACCTTTTCCAATTCCAGAATGGAAATGGGAAGTCATTTCCATGGATTTTATTACAGGTTTTCCAATGACTATGATACAACATGATTCCATCATGGTTGTGGTGGATAAGTTAACAAAGGAACCACATCTTATACCGGTCAATTCCACATATAAAGCCAATACCATTGCGAAGATTTTCATATTGCATGGATTTCCTAAGGAAATAATTTTTGACATGGATACCAAGTTTACTTCAAGTATTTGGAAGGGTATTTTTGTATATTTGGGTACCAAGCTGAACTTTAGCACCACCTACCATCCTCAAACTAATGGACAAACAAAGAGAATAAATCGGGTGCTTGAAGACATGCTTCGCATCTGTGTAATGGACAAACCATCCAAGTGGGAGGACTATTTACACTTGGTAGAGTTTGCATATAATAACAAGAAGTAAGCATCATTGGGAATGAGTCCATAGGAGGCTTTATATGGAAGAAGATGTAGGATACCAGTGACTTGGGATAATCTAGTGAATAGAATTGTGCTTGGCCCATAATTGCTTAAGAAAATGGAACAAGAGGTTGCAAAGATCAGGAAGAACTTGAAAGCAGCCCAAGATGGACATAAGATCTATGCTAATAAGCATATAGTGCATAGGGAGTTCAATGTTGGGGATCATGCTTATCTTAGAGTGAGTCTAAGGTAGAGTTCCTTAAAGCCTCAGAGTTGTGCCAAGCTATTACCTAGATATTGTGGGCCATTTGAAGTGCTTGAAAGAATAGGGCCAGTTGCATATAGACTTGCATTTCTTGCTAGCACTAGAGCTCATGATGTTTTTCATGTCTCTTTGCTTAAGAAATATGTACATGATCCTAACCATGTGATTAATTAGGATGTGATCCAGGTGCAACCCGAGGGAGAGCTCCAAACCAATCCATTGCGCATCCTGTACAAGAAGGTAACAGTGCTCCAGAACCGAGTCGTTGGATAGGTAAAGGTGCAATGGAAGCACTATGGTCTTGATGAGGCTACATGGGAGCTAGAGGATGCCATGAGAGTGGAACTTCTGTTTTTGTTCAATTTTGAAGAGCACTAAGGACCGTGCTAATGTAAGAGGGAGGGGAATCTAATATCCCGATTTCGACCCTATTGCATTAAAATTATACATGATGCAAATATCATTATTAAATCATGGGTAGGAGCTCAAGGCCAAGGCCCCGCCATCGATTTAGCATTTTATGTATCGGTAATTAAAATCGATGCCTATGGTTCTCGTGCTAGCCAGGAACAATATAAATTGAGACATCATGTGAATATGCAATTTAATAAAATGCCCACAACTAGCTATGCAATGCAACAGGAGATGGAGGCATGATTTTTATAAGGAATATGGAGGGAAATTATTCAAGCCCTTGACCCAATAGTGTTAATCCAAATGTCAATGAGAGAACCCATAAACTCTCAACTACGCATTTTGACTTATGCACCCAATCATTCAATTCTTCCAAGAGTTGGTTGAGTAGTTAATGCATTGGGAATGGATAGGTATGACACCAGTCAATTTCATGTATGGGAAAGCCATGAATTCTGGGAAATCATATTTTTGCTTATGGGGCAAGAAAACACCCAGAAATGTGTGTCCCAATTCATTACTCACCCATGATTCTTACTTCCTCACATAGCTGGAGCTAGATGGGGTGTTTTCTTCACGTTTTACTGCATTTTCCTTCATCTTTCCATGGCTGAAAATCCGTTTTTGTGTTGCACGGTGGATGGGAAGGAGAGATTCACGATTTGGGGGTTTATAAAGGTCGTTTTTTCCCCTGTAAAGTGCATAAACATTTCCTGAAATTGAATTTGCTTTCCCAAGATTGATCTTTCCATCTACCATTTCGTTTTTGGTTTCCCACGACTTCTGAGACTAATGGAAACCCCATCTTGGCCATCCCACAGTAAAAACATTTTTCTTCATACCCAGCACTTGTGTTTTGTTGTTATGTGCATCATTGTTTTGATCTGAACTGTAAGTAAGAATTAGGAGTGGAAGAGGACCAGAATTGGCCTGATAAAGCTAGTGAAGAGAGGAACCCCACAAAACATCGAAAGGAGTTGGCTACTCTTCTATGCACACCCTGGAGAACACTAGAATGGAAGGTATGGCATGAGGGACTGTGTAGCAGTGAAGGGAATAATTCCTTGTGTTGGGTGTGTAGATATTGTGGGGACCAAGCAAGATAGATCTTGTAGAGGTGTCCATAGCTCTGTGGTTGAGCTCACTAGCTTAGCAATTCTTCCTTTCCACTGCCTTAGCAGCCTAATAAACCCAATTGTGGATTGGCTTGGTTGAACCTTGATGTGTATTTGGCTATGTGTGAGTCTATTGTTTCCTTTTTCCTTGTGGAAATCATGCCCAGCTCGGGGGTGGCAGCTGTGTTGAGAGATTGATGAGCACAACTAGCCTACGATTGGGTGGAACATTGCAGTGACATAGTTAGTTGCTCGGGGCATCTCATTTTCAAGATAAGTACTTTCTTGTATTAACTATGCAATGTATTGGTTTTAAGAATGATTATGAATGTATTTACCTCTGTTGTATTTTTCTGCATTATACATTTGCATATGTTTTTTACTTCTAGTGCGTTTTTCTTATGTTCATAAGACTAGATACCTAGTTATAATATATAGTTTTTGCATTCTCTCCATCACGGTGGATCGATGAGAAGGGAGGAGACGTGACAATTTTAAGTATTCTTGTTCTCATTCATACCGTATTCATATTCATGAATATTTTATATATCATACAAAACTTTTTAAAACCATAAAAAAAAGTACTTTAAAATATTCAATCGGTTGCCATTCAAATTTATAGTCAACATCATTCTTCATACTTTAAGTCTGTAACAAATTAATGTTAACTCATCATTTAAAAAAAGACAAGGATTCAACGGTGGAACAAAAAGAACTTAATGGAAATTTTGGCAAGATATCTTTAAACTTGGGCAGAGGTACCCTTGCATGAGTCAAATTTAACGGTGACAGTAAATGCCATGGTGCAAGATCTAAATCTCCTTCAAACTTTAGGAGACCAATTTTCTTAACTAAGTTCTTGGGATTATTGGTTGAGATAGTGGGATTATACCTACTGTACATACTCCCATTTGAGAAGAACCTACTAGAGTAGTCATATTTTTAGTGACTGGAGGAGGAGTTTTAGGAATAAAATATTTGGAATTAGAAGATTCAAAATTAGAATGATAATGGATAATTTTCTAACGTAAACTTTCTAATACTTTTCTTCTTAGACTAACCTTAGTTAAAGAATCAAATTTAGTATATTGACCTCTAAACTGATGAGATCAATATGGATTTTGAAACATAAAATTTAAGGTGCAGGCCTAGGGTTCTTATCATGTCTAGATGCTAATTCGCATTGTTCCTCCCTATTAATATATTAATGGATAACATTCCAAGAATCTCTCAATATTGAGAAGTTTGTGTTGTATCAAGGATGTAGTAAAAAATACAAGAGGTAATGTTGATTTGGTACCTAAATCCAACTATAATGCTAGGTTATTATGTTACTCGCACAATCATAAGGTAAAGGATAAAAGGATGAAAATAAATAGTTCAAAGAGGAGGATTAGTTTACTTGTTTCAATAGAGTTAAATCACCATACCAATAACATGCTAATAAGACTGAAAAAGCCATAAATTGAAACTAATAAAATGATTCTTTGGTTGTTACAGCCTGTTGGGTAAAAACATTAAACAAATTATAATAGAATTCCAAGGATTTAATTGTCAACCTGGAGAGAGCATAAACTTGTGAGGCACAAACAAAATATATGCAGGGGCAAAGTGTCGCTGAACCTAATCTACAATTAAAATTGAATCTAATTTATGAAAACAGGAAATGACATAAGAATAAATCTAATTGCAGAAAATATGAAATTAGATGGAAACAAATCTAATTACAGAAAACATAAAATTGCATAAATTAACTTAATAAAGCAAGACTGAAATTGCATGAAATAAACTGGTATAAAGCAATCGAAATTAACTTGTGAGCTCACATAAAATCAATATTGAAAATGCATAAAAAGAAATAATTGGAATTCTATACTAAGAACTCATAAGAAATAGATTAATTGAAATTCTATACTAAGAACTCATAAGAAAGAAATTGTTGAAAATCTATATTAACATGGAGGAATCAAAGGATGTGCATTAAGCATCATCTCCATTACATAACAATCAGAAATCCTATTCTATGACTAACTTTGAACTATTCTCTACTTCCAAACCACTAGAGAGGCCTCTAACCAAAATGAGGAGAAAGCCCTCCTATTTATACATGAATTCAAGATAAGTGATCATAATTACATATCCACTATTCTCTCAACTTATCCCTCAAAATCCTCAACAAATCTACAACTCATCCATTTAAATCCTCAACAAATAGACAACTCATCCCTTTAAATTCTCAACAAATATTGGATGAGATATTCTCTCCACACTTCCATGATCTTCTCCTTTAAGTTAGCCACATCTAGAAGATGAAATTCGAATCTGAGGCCAGGTGGCCACTTTTGAGCTTGCTAAAGTCTTCAAATACACATGTACGCATCATCAAACTAACCCAACTTTAAAGTATAATGAACATATGTTATTTTTCTCAATAATTAACCATAAATTCACTCAAAATACCCAAAAATAAATTATTTGGAAAATGGTAATATAAACCCATATTTATTATGAAAGTGGTGAATGTTAATGGTTTTATGGAAGGATATAATGGAATAAGGTGATA
>LPNX010953603.1:384265-421043 GCA_001517045.1 Pseudotsuga menziesii
AAGTATACATGCATTAGAAATGATGAACCATCAATGTATAGTAAAAATCATTTTCTTCATATTATGAATCATGCCAATATACATAGCATAGTTTGGGATAGACATGTTGATTAAGGGTAAATGAGATGATGAATGTGTAAAATGATAATGAATAGTTCCGCACCCCACCCATCCCCCCCCCAACTTAAGATGTATTAGGTTTATGAAAAGTGAGAAAGGGAATGTAGTGAGGAAATTTTCCAAATTCATTCATTTTCTAGAATTTAAGGAATTACATGGTTAAATATTAGAAAACAACATACCTCCACTTACCTAGAAAATTGATGAACTATACAAGAGGAATGTGGTTGATACTGCTACTGGATGTGAAGGATCTGAACTGCTGCTTGGTTGGATGAAGTAGAAAATGAGAGCTGAAAGCAGAACTGTGGTAGTCTCACATGGCTGAAAGTATGCCACTGTAAAACTACTGATGATGTCATGAAAAATATATAATCTTCACCTGCTACAAAACCCGATGGTACAATTCTTACCATGCGACTAAATGTGTCGATGTTGAACATGGAAAGAAATCATTGGATTACCGACCATTGATGAATGTCATTAAGCAATGCAAGGCAATCTCACCATTGATGTCAATGAGTGCCAAGGTACCTAAGTACATCGTGCAAAGTGTGAATAAATGAGTTGATGTTGAGCCACTTGCAAGATCTAACGATCAAGGGACATTGATGTATTCCCATGATTTTTAGCGAGATAACTTGCCATTAAGGCATGCAAGCCTCAAGGTACTAAAAATGAATTCTAGTCTCTATCCCATATAAGGTGCTGAAGTCGATGGGGCAAGACTTGTTGAAAGGTGGGCCTTAAGGAATCCCACATTAGTAAACACAAGTTGTACATAATGAGTGGTAGGAATATAGATGAAAGATCTCACGGTCAAACAATTTTTGTGGCAGGGATAACAATCAGTGTAGTCATGGAAAGGAAGTTGAATGGTTTTATTCATAAGGAAAAAGATAAACTAAAAATAAGGAAAATGTGTGTGACTCAGAAAGGTAGACATGCAGGAAATCATGATGTATAAGGCAGTGAAAAAGTAGACTCTGACATGGATAATGGATAAGCTTGGAAGGAAAAATGGTAAGTAATTATGACATGGAGTAACTGATTTCTGAAAGGCTTCTTTGTTGCATCAAATGTCATGACATAAATAGGGGAAAACTCAACTTCTTCAAGCTTTAATTGGAACATTTTTTCTGAAAATTTTCTACAATTCTGGAAATTATTTCTGCATCCTATTCGTCCGTCTTTAAATATGCAAAAGAGGTTAGCATTCTCCTGCAACAAACTTGTGAGAGCATTGAAAATATAGAAAAATATGTCTTTAACAACCCAAGTCAAAGAAAATAAATGAAATGCTTTTATACCTGAAAATGATGACCCTTCTTGTCGAAACTTGTTTCTTGAGCAACTTGCGAAAACAAGTTAGCGCAGTAATCATAAAATTTAAAACGATTCTAAATTTATTTATAATTTTGATTTTATGATTGTATTTCTTACCTAATACTTTTTATTTATCAGTTTTTAATTTAATTTTATTTGTATTTTTGTGTTTTTGTTTTTCAAATTTTTAATTACTTTGCAATTAGAACAAAAAGAAGAAACTTTTTAGAGCCTCCTTATACAAAGATTAGTGTGTCTTTATGTAACATTTGAGCAACAGAGAGAGGGGATTGACCCTTTCAGTGGTCGACCCATCTAAAAGAAGACTATCTAAAGTGTGCAAACAAGTGACAGTTTTGGAAGTTTGAATCACCATGATGTTGGAGGTCTGAATAATCCTTCATATTTTAAACAGATATGAAAATTAGTTAATTAGATAAATTAGTACCTGAATTACAAAAAATGAAATAAATACAACTTGATATTGCATAATCATTCACAAGCATGGTTTATATAAAGATCATAACAAAATTGAAACAAACACCTACCTCCCCGAAACCAAAGGTATGCCAGGTATCACTGTGCAAAAATAAAAATAAGAAGAAGGCTTAGCTGCGATAGCAGCTGCCTTCGATTTCAAAGAAGATGAAACATACTTCGATTTAGGATCGGGCTTCAAGATTGTCAAAGTTTTTCTGAAAGACGTCATGATAAAATGGTAAAGGCTTAAGGACGAGGAGATGGACAAGTGAACATTCAATCATCCCTACCATGTTTTGTTTATTCTCATGCGACCAGGAAAGATAAATGTGGATGCAACTGACAGTTGAGGCTTATCATCTAAATCTACACTGAGTTTCTCAAAAGCGCTCTACTTGTTCCTTTACTATGTCAAGGAGAATACTTCCATTATTATCCTGAAAAACGACCTTAAGTGGATTGAATGGATAATCCGGAGAAAAATGAATTGTCACCCTCTTTCCAAATAAAGCATCAATTCTCCAATCTCATACTTAAAGCTTCAACAAATCCCCTTAAATATATCTTATTAATGTTAATCATATAAAGATTATTGTCTCAAACTTCTAAAAATCAATCGAAATATAACTTTATGGATTTATCACTATACAATAATCTAAATATATTTATTAAGTGATTTTTTCTAATAAAATTTATAATAATGAACTTATATATATTTATCCTTGCAAAAATAAACTATTCTTTATATTGTCCCATAAATCATGCGTTGAAAATGTAGCTACAATATTTAATGGGGAGAAGGTTTCTACTCAAAATTAATAACTTGGGATTAAAATATATCTTTGAACAACCAAATCTGAATGCTAGACAATCTAGATGGTTGGATTTCTTGAGTGAATACAACTTTCAATCCATGCATGTTAAAGACAAAGAAAATAAAGTTGATGTTTCCTTAAGCCAAAATGATGAATTTTATACTGAAACCAACAAGGAAATTCAAGAAAACAATTTCAACATCAACATTAAAGTTATAGGAATGATGAAACAATTTTAGTGTGGTACCAAAATAGATTGTATGTTCTTGAAACTACAAAGTTCAAAACTGAAATTTTTAGAAGAATTTCATAAACCACCTTACTTTTATATATCAATACTTCTTATTATTTCTGGAAATGTTTATAAATTTTCTACAATATGTATTTGAATGAAATACTATTCAATCTTAATGCATACAAAAAAAATGTTAATTTAGAATCTGGGAAGATTGCATAATTGTAGTTTATTCCTTAGTTTTCCAAGAAGCAAGGAAAATTACATTACTGCTATATTAATAATAGTTCTTTTTACAAAGGAAGGTAGGAAATATTTATTATTTATTTGTGGACCATTGATGTTATAGAAATAAAATGGTTATCGGTCTGAATTTTTATTTTATTAGATATCTTTATTTTTAATACGTTTTAACTTTTTGTAGAGGTAAACTTATCTGTTTTGCAATATATTTTTATTTTGTCTAAGCTAACACTTTTCCCATTACTCACAAATGGATTTGATAGTTGGTCAGTATTGTAACTTCTCACCCAAACAAATCAATCATAATTTGATACACAACCTCCCAAACTACTTGAAAAACAACTACTTGCTACATATGACCCTTCAAGAAAGTAAATCGAGTGAGTTGTTCAAGTGTATCGATGGCTATCCCACGACCTAATCCTAAATATGAAGTCCCCACTAACAAATTAATTACTTCCCTCTGGAGGGCACTAATGCATATGTGAACGCAGAAACTCAATTTTAAATGCTTAGTCACCTCGTATTCCTTTGTTTGGTCATGGCTTTTACACATTTAAAATTAAGTAATTCAAGTGGAATATGGAAAACTCAAAAGAAAAGTATGAATGGAGCAATAAATTTGGATTTAAAATTTGTTCAGTTAAGTGTTGATTACATGTGCGAAGAGAATATTTGAAGTTAATGCAGTATAAGTGCACACTGACTGGAGTCTGGCATGGAAATGAAGATAGACTCCCTAGGCGTGTTGTCTACAACATCGATTTAAGTCTTTTCTTTTTATAGGGACAGAGGAAGTTAGCTGCATTCCTTCACTTCAGAAAATGAAATCCACATTCAGGTAAGCGAGTAAAAGAGCAATGGGACTCGGTTTAGCTGCAAAAATTGAGGAGAGAAAATGTAACTTTGGAAAATAAGAGCTTTTATTAATTAATCGAATTAGATGTCTAAGGAAACGACCTGTTATACTCGGAGACTTTCATGTGATCGGAATATGTGCAGGAAGCTTAGCGAACCATGAATACACTTTCTTTGAGGTGATTTGTAGTTTTCTTTTCAGGTGATCTGTGTAGTTACATCAGTTCACAAGCTCATGAAAATTGTATCCGTGGAGTCTTAGACCAGCATCCCTGCCTATTCGAAAGACAACAACGCTTGGGGTTGACCTGAGATCGATTTGTTTGTTGGAATAAAGTGAATTTAATATACAAAATTGTTTAGACAACTCACTTGAATAGTCCTTTAGAATATAATGTGTTTCCATGCTTCCACAAAGTACATCGTAACTCGTTCTTCCACTTTGGCATGGCGTTGAGCCTCTTCACACCATCGCTTTGGTGACACTTTATATATGCCAAACTACACGTCGGATATTTTGCCATGCAACTAGTGACATGACTATTATTTATCATAGTGCAAGATGAATGAAAAGGATTCACAAGATTTCCCATGTTGACATTCGATAATTGGTTTCTAAATGAAATATTAAAACCTCTATACATCCACCCTAACGGCTACCCATGACAATCCTTGTCAAGGCTAAGTTAGCACGTGTTATCGATCCACCTTAAGTGAAGTCTTTTCATGAATTTCATTTGCACTTTTGAGAAGGTTCTGGTTTCCTCCTCCTGGCTTCGACAGGAGGAAGGCCCGCCATACAACCATTCCTCTTCACAAATCATATCAAATGGAAATTCACATTCACAGCTTACCTGTGTGGTGGGAATGGAGATGGGACATCACAAAAAATGATGGCAGATGATGCATTGACGTGCCTTCAAACTCAGGAAGACCTCTCAGGGCACACTTAGACAATATTGAGCAAATTTGAGCATGGAGATCATGAAAAGAAGCCAGCATTAAAAACAAACCAAACATCAGAGTTATTTTAACGATGAGATGGATGATATTCATCAATTAATATAGGTGGCATGGGAATTCTCCAGTTGTTGCTTTTCAACAAGCACAAAATAATTCTGGCAAATCTCTGTTGTCACTACAATTTGGAAATTGCTGGGTTAGATTCAAGTTATTTCCTGATCCCAGTTCAAATGTTGAAGAGCGATCCGAGACTTTTCAGCAAAAAAGGTACGCAAATATTCAACCCGAGGACAAATCGAGGCGAGCGAACAAAGGATAACCAGGTCCAGGGACAAAAAAATCCTAAATTTGCTTCGAAATTACACAAATCTATAGAAACGGAGAAGGAAAAACCCAATTCGGAAATGACTGACTGATGAGTCTATTAGTGTATTAACAGTTTCCCATTACCCTATCCCAAGAGAGGAGGTGCCAATATCCTATTCTTCTTATTGCTATAATTGTAATTTCAATGATTAATATTATCAAAGTCACCATGAACTCATAACATTCAGTTACCATCAGAGAGTTGAACATCTGTTTATCATATTTAGTAGTCTTATTATTGCTTATCCCTATCACTAAAATATCTCCAAAACTATAGACAAGAAATATGTGATTTTTTTACACTAAAATTGAGCCATCTGTTAGGGGCACCGTATATAATATGATATTTTCTAGCAAAGATATTCGTGAATCACTGGATTCTCATCATGATCAAATAGTTAAAGGTGGAGTAGAAAGCACCAGCTAGAAAACAAGATGCTTGGACTATTGTTATAACGGTTTGCACTGATTTCATTGGAGATATTGTGCCTAATTTTGAGGAGAATTCAGGTGCGATGGTTTTTAAATCTTGTTGGATCCTATTCTCATTTAACTAGTCGTTCTATTTTTTTCCTCTGATTAACTTGCAATAAATACACGTGGAGCTTCTCATGGCAGTTTAGAACAAACTCAACATTTTTTTTGGTCTTACTGCCAAATGTATTGTTTTCATTATGATTCCTCTGTAACAGCCTCTCCACATTGAGCTATTCGTGGATCAAATTTTCTACGGGAACCCATATCTCAGTTGATTTGCTAATTCGCTAAGATGGTTACAACAACCCAGGGCATCCAAATAGGGATGGTTTGGTTTGTAGGTGGAGTTGGATAATCAACGGGCATCAGCTATTAGCTATTCGAAATTCAACAATGAATTACATCAAATTTTCTACATTGCTTCGACCTCATTATGTAGGTTTCCTAACCTCTGTACTTCAATCTATACAGCAGCTATATATTGAAAACTTATGGGAAAGCTATTTGCATTTTAGTGCCTTTTCTCATATCTAGGTTCAGATTGTTTATATGTAACTGGCTCTTGATATTGTCCTCCTAACGCCAAAATTATCTTTTGCTCGAAATGTTCGTGTTTGCAGGATTGCGCGCATATCGGATCAGTAGAACGCACAGGTCGAATGTGCAGATTGAACACTAGGTCAAAAGATGGGACATTTGTAGGTTTCATATAGTGGACTGTGTGCAGGTTTCATATGGCCGACTGTGTGTGAATGCGGATAAAGGGCCGAAACCATCTTTTAGTTCTATAATTTTTTATTTTCATATATTTTTCATTGTATTTTTTTTTATTTTTATATATGTTAAAATCAATGTTGCATGTTTTTCTTTTTATTATATCTAAATGTCTAATGTTTGCAGGTTCTATCAAAGGGTTAAATAATTTTATTTATTTTTATAAATTAAATCTGATTTTTTTTAAAAAGACTAAAATTTGAAACCAACATTGTAAAAGAGCAAGGGACTTTATATTAAATCTAATATTTGTTCTATTTAGTACTTTTAGTTTTATTTTTAAAAGTTTATTATTTTTATTTATTTTTATATATAATATTATTTTATGTTCATAGGTTTAGTTAAATTTTTACAATCTATTTCTAATTAATTTTTGAAAACTAAAACTTAAAACTAGAAAATTTAAAACAAAACAAAAACATTTTTTTACATTATTTATGGTAAATGATTCAAAATAACTCTATGATAAATTTTATTATTTCATTACTTTATTTATATAATATTTATATCAAATGATATCAATATTATAAAATTGTTTAATTGTTTAATGTTTTTAAATTAATTCTAAAATAAATAACTCTTAAATAAGAAATTAATTCCTATCAAAATTAGAAAAAAAAGGAAAATTTCATGAAATTCAAAATTGCAGTTTTTATTTATTTATAATTTATTTATTAAAAATTCTTAGAAAACTTAAAACTCGGAAATTAATTTAAAACAAATAATTTTTTATTTTATTTTATTTTATTCTCATTAAAAAAATTAGCAAGACTAAAAGTTATCAAAAATAAATATGAAAATTTCTTAAACAAAAATCATAGAATAATAATAAAATAAAAACTAAAACCTATCTAATCTAATTGAATTAGAAATTTACAAGTATCTTAAGTATAATGAAATTGCCAATGTATCCATCTATCTAACAAAAGTAAACAAAAATTAAGATTTAATTTAGAAAAACTAAATCGAGAATATAGTGTAATATGAACAATTAAATACTAAAAATGAAAATTACTAAAATAAAAGTGAAAACAAAACCAATTTAACCTAGTACTTACTTGAAAACACTGTTCAATGTAGCTTTCATTCGCATGACGATCACCCAAGATCCCTTCTTCATCCTCTTAAATCTCTAGTTCGAACATGTGTTCTTCGTTTGATATGCAGGATTCTTCAACTGTCGATTCTTCCTCGTTTGCTTTAAGAGGAGTGATTTCATCCTTGATTGTTGTCAAGATCTCATCTTCTAAATAAGAGGAGATCCTGATTTTTACTAGGATCTGAGTGAGCTTCTCTACGCTTATGCTCATCGTAAAGATGAAATCAAATCAAATGCAGAAAGAAAAGAGATAAAAATGAGTACATGACAAATGCAACAAACAATACGAAATGAGTTAGTACACAAAAATAGTAAAATAAAAAAGCACACAAAAATATGCATAAAACAAAAACGAACATATACAATTAAAACAAGTTAGTATGAAATAAATGCACCCAAAAACGAAAGAGATCCAAACTTTAAACTACAACACTGTAAATGAAAAATGAAAACTTGCATAAAACAAACTTGCATTTGCAAAACAGAAAATAATTTGCAGAAAAATAAACACACTTGCAGAAACAACAATCAAGGCTTTGGGGCGACCCACTAAAGTGGATGCGTCTGGCTATTACACCACGGAAATTTCGTGGTCAGGTCGTCTTTACGTCTTACAGTTTCCCCTCCCCCTTTATATCTAATAAAAACAGACTATCTACCTATCTATACTCTGATCCCTTTTAGCACCTCCCTGACAACGACGCCAAAATGTTGGGTAAAAACATTAAACAAATTATAACATAATTCCAACGATTTAATTGTCAACTCGGAGAGAGCATAAACTTGTGAGGCACAAAAAAAATATATGCAGGGGCAGAGTGTCATTGAACCTATTCTACAATTAAAATTCAATCTAAGTTATGAAAACAGGAAATGACATAAGAATAAATCTAATTGCAGAAAATAGGAAATTAGATGGAAACAAATCTAATTACAGAAAACATAAAATTGCATAAATTAACTTAATAAAGCAAGACTGAAATTGCATGAAATAAACTGGTATAAAGCAATCGAAATTAACTTGTGAGCTCACTTAAAATCAATACTGGAAATGCATAAAAAGAAATAACATGAATTCTATACTAAGAACTCATAAGAAAGAAATTAACTGAAATTCTATACTAAGAACACATAAGAAAGAAATTGATGAAAATCTATATTAACATGGAGGAATCAAAGGATGTGCATTAAGCATCATCTCCATTACATAACAATCAGAAATCCTATTCTATGACTAACTCTGAACTATTCTCTACTTCCAAGCCACTAGAGAGGCCTCTAACCAAAATGAGGAGAGAGCTCTCCTATTTATACATGAATTCAAGATAAGTGATCATAATTACATATCCACTATTCTCTCAACTTATCCCTCAAAATCCTCAACAAATCTACAACTCATCCCTTTAAATCCTTAACAAATAGACAACTCATCCCTTTAAATTTTCAACAAATATTGGATGAGATATTCTCTCCACACTTCCATGATATTCTCCTTGAAGTTAGCCACATATAGAAGATGAAATTCGAATCTGAGGCTAGGTGGCCACTTTTGAACTTGCTAAAGTCTTCAAATACACATGTACACATCACCAAACTCACCCAGATTTAAAGTATAATGAAAATATGTTATTTTTCCCAATCATTAACCATAAATTCACTCAAAAATAAATGATTTGGAAAATGGTAATATAAACCCATATTTATTATGAAAGTGGTGATTGTTAATGGTTTTATGGAAGGATATAATGGAATAAGGTGATAAATAGTATGTGAAATGATGAATAAAATGTGGTCTTTTTGCGGCTCAACACAACCATTGATACTAAAATACTTAATGTGGCAATGTCACTTTGAGGTCAGTGCAAGAAGATGAGGGACCTTTTAGATGCAATCATAGTTTTCAAAAACATGATCATGTTACCAAAAAATACAACGTGTTTCTGCTACATAGCACTTGCTATGGTTCAACCCGAGCTTGACATGTCATGGGACATGTACAATAGGAAACCATATCGCGTATGCATTATATAACTACAAAATGTGTACGCGATATGTAGTTCTAAAACGCGTACGCGATTTGTAAAACTAAAATTAATTTATATAGACAGTCCCGAAACCCACGACATATTCTACCCATCAGGAATGTGAAACCGATAGTGAATTGGAACATTTTGGAGCAAATTGGGTGCTTAGTATTGTTGGAGGAGCGGATTTAGTAGGAGGGGAGGAAAATCAACCGGTGAATTATCATCTAATCAGGTAATTCAATCACCCATAGCATTCTTTTTTGTCAATTCTAAACCTAGAATATTGTTTTTTAATAGTATAAAACAACCAAATTTTGTATTATTTAGAAAATTGGAAATAACTGAGTCACTAATTAAATTCACATCTCCCTCAACCAAGATGAGTGAATAACTACAATGAATTCATTTTCAAGAACTCAAAAATTCCTAATGCAACCAAAAATAAAAAAATTTAGAACTCCTGCCTTTATACAATGTATCCATCCACATGAAACCCAAATTTCCAACCCTCAAAGGACATTTCCCCATGATACTAATTGAATAAGTTTCCTTAGAAATTGCCATAACAAGATGAAATGCATGTGCACAAGCATGAATAGAAAAAATGCATAAAAAATTAGTAAATTGGTTTTTCAAAATTTCATCACGATCATTTGTCCATGAACATAATAAAAATTTCATAACAAGTGTATGTAGTTATACATTTCCTCTTAGTTAAGCACCCTCAACTAAATGCTAAAACACATTAACAAAGTGCCTCTCGGGCCTGCCCTTTGAAACATAAAACAATGTATTATATAAAATCAACAATATATAAATATATATATATATATATATATATATATATATATATATAAACACAGAGTTAAAACTAGTAACTATGACTAGTTTTATTCCTTCCTCCAATAAGTTTAGCAGCCACCACCATTTTTCCACTAAAATATTTTCACTTCTTGGTTATAGCACCCACCTCATTTGTGTTTTAATTATACCTTCCTCGACACTTTTCTCTTGTTTTGTGCATATGACTTACCCTGTGTGCCCTTGGCCTTATCGTAATGACAAAAAAGTTGAAATATACGAACCTTCTCATTGTGATATCAAATTACAAGTCAACACATCCCGACACCCCCATACAACCCCGGTATTCATCGAGGTACTAGTGCTAATTAATTAAAAGTCGTCACCTAAATTAAATAGAACTTGAATTCTACTTCTTTTATCCTATAAACATAATAAATCAAATTAGAAACATGTGAGACCCAAGGTCTCCCTAAGATCCCTTGACCTAGCAAAGACATAAATGACTTTACTCAAACAGTCTATGCCCCTGCATCACTAGGTTTATCAACTATTTTTTAAAATAGCAAAAGAAATGGGTAATATATTTCTACATGTTGAGTATCTAAGCTCATCTACAACCAATTGTAGTCTAGTCCACAAATTCTCCATTTTTCCATGTAACTTTTGGTTGGTTTCCATGTTTATACAACAATGGAAATGGTGAACACCCATGAACTACCTAGAGTGCGTCGTGAGAGTGTTCCCAACCATGATCGAGTCAATTATATTTAGAGGATATGGTGGCATCCCTTTATCACCCCTTTTCTTGCCTCACATGTCCTAATAGTCCCTTGCCGCTTTCTTTTACATATCCAAGGGACGTAAATGCCAAAACATGTCAAAATAGAACTCCTAAATTCAAAGAAGTTTAAACCCAAGTGTGCATGGAAAAGTCACCAATGAGGGTGAAGAAGTGCCTTAACTTCTAGAAATAAGTTGAATGAAACTTACTATTTAATTGTTAAATGTTTAATTTTAAGTTTTAAATGTATGCAAGTGAATGCCATTAAATTGCTTACTTGAGTTTGATTTAATTTACATTTTCAATTTTGAAGAGATGTCATTATATACCATGTATATGTTTCTAATGATTTTCTTATTGATGTTTTTATTGCAGTTGCGGCTATGGACACAAATGCTGAAATACTGATTGAGCTTACCCACTTGAGAGAACTTAGTACTACTTTTAGTGGTGGTGATAGGATTCGTCGTTCACTTGCATCCACTTTGGATGCAATTGTTGAGACTATTTCATTGTCAAGCAACATACTATATGATATTACATCATATAGAGAAAGAAAAAGACAAGAGTACGCCGATGGGATTGACTACAATGCAATAAAGAAGTTGAAAATTACCAAAGAGCATATATTTTCATTGTTTATGGACCCTCGCACGAGGGAAATACCAAATGAAAATAGGCCACATATCTCTATTGAGTGGTGCACATTTCAGCCATTTGTCAATAACTGGATGGATAGATGGTATATGGTTTTTGATATGCCACCACACAACAACAGGGAAATCCCCCTGTATTTACTTCAGAATATGTATGCAGAGTCCGTGTTGGGTAAACATGTAAACTATTTTGATATATTACAGTTTCAGGGGGGATGCCCCAAAATCGACCCAATGTCTGGATTCGATACATTGATCGCCCTATCCCTGCACCTCGCAGGCAGTTGCCTGGGCTAGATGTCCCACCTGTACATCATGTTATTCCACAGACACGTGATTCATATTTGAGTTTGGCATGGGCATTTGTTTGTCATAGCACTATGGTTCAACATATGGGTGACGAAGGGACATCTGTCCCTGGTGTGGTACATACACCAGGTCATCACGGTACATGACCATCTTCTAGTGTAGTACCACCCACTAGTGCAGTACCCCCATCTAGTGTAGGACCATCTACTAGTGTAGCACCATCAACACATCCCCAGCCTACTTTTGAGCCTCACAAGTGCACATCATGTGGTCGTCCCTGCTATGGTCTTTCCTCAAATGTTTTCTTCAGTGGGTTTTTGGGTAATGTATGTATATGGTTAATTGTAATAAATTCTTCATTTATTTTCCTCTTTGTACACATATGTATAGTTTGAGCTAATATATTAATTTTGTGAACTTGCAGTTGATGCTTTATGCTACCAGTGACGCCCCAGAGTTCCATGTTCCACACTCTACAGAGGGGCATGACATTCTATCCACTAATCCCTTGGTTGGTGGAGAGATTCATATAACACCTATTGTCATATCTCACACCGAGGTAAACATTTTAAAATTTTAGTTTTTAAAATGAACAAGGGTCATAGGCCATACATGAACAAGGGTCATGTGTATATGAGGCGGCCTACTCCTAGCAAGAGTCCAGTTGTCCATGACCATGGAGCTACTGATACCATGGTAATGTATATCCTTCGATGATATTTCTTAGTTAACTTGAAATCCAGTGCATAAAATGTTTTGTTAATGTTTGATTTGCATGTTTACTGCATCAGGAGCCAGAGTTTACTATTGAAAACCTTGCAGGGATGGTTGATGCAGCAGTCAATGCTGCATCTACAATGGCAACAAGTCACACAGAGGTACAACTATTTCAACATGATCGTTACATAGATTATTATTGTTGGCATGTGTTTATTCATGCATGTCTAACTATTTCAACATTTGGTGATTGTAGCCACCGACAGCAGGAGTTATTGTTGCAGCAGTCAATGTGGTATCTGCAATAAAAAAAAGCCACATAGAGGTATAACTATTTGAACATGATCTATAAATAGTCTGTTATTGTTGTCTATTGTTTATTCATGCACATGTATAACTATTTCAACATTTGGTGATTGTAGCCACCACCACCACCACCAGTTCCTGCCCCCTCTGGTTCAACCATGGATGCGACCATCCTTGATGTTCAACCAACAACTCCACTACACAAGGAACACAATCCCCTTTGTCACGGTCTCTCACTGAGGTGAGATGTCCATTAATGACCAATTGTTACATGAAATGTCCATGAACATGTTGATAATTGTTGAGTTAATTTAGATATGGTATTTTATTGAGCTAATGTATTAGTACATAGTTAGCTGAATTTAAAAATTGATATTTAATTTGCAGGATCCAGAGACGCACGCTGGTCCTAGAGTTGTGCCTAGAGGATCAACGTTGAGAAAGAACAAGAGGAAGCTTGAGTTTTGATGTGTCTTATGGGATATGTACATTTCGATACATGTACATGTGGCTTGGATAGTTTTGGATACATGTACATGTGGCTTGGATAGTTTTGGATACATGTACATGTGGCTTGGATAGTCTTGGATAGTTGTGGAGACATGTACTTCTAGTTACTTTTGGATATATATGTGCTTTTGGATACTTTTGGATATATATGTAATTTTGGAGACATGTACATTGACATTTCATTTATAAATGAATGATACATTTCACTTTAAATTTGTTCTTTGGTTTCCACAGGTTCTTGTGTCAATCTATTGTGTTGATTTGTGTGGATTATATACTACTTATGAATGCACTATGTCAAAATAACAAACTATTATATTTTAAGGGTTTAAATGATATCACTACATGCACACTAATTGGATATCTAATTAGAAATTGTGGTTTTGGATGATCATTACAAGTAAAGTCAAAGTTCTTGTGTGTGTAATTCAATAAATATAAGTGCAATACAATGTATTTCAAGGTTTCAATGAACTCACTACATGCACACCAATTGGATATATCTAATTAAAAGTTGTGAGTTTGGATGATTAAATTACAAGTTAAGTCAATGCTCAAGTGTAATTTAATAAAACTAAGTGCAATACATGCTTCACATTTCATCAATGACCAACAACACTATTCAACAAACTTCATGCACCCAATGACTAATCACTTAGCATTAAAGGAACTACAATAGAATCCAAAGATCGAGAACCAACTTCGTGAATCAACATGATTTGAAGCATAAGTCCACCGAATTTGAAAAAGTTGAGTTGGACATTAGATTGATTCTGAACTGAGTTGTGACAGTAAGATAAGATTAGGGTTTCCCTGGTAGGGTTATGGTTATGGGCCATGCATGTTAAATAGTAAACCCTAGTTAGGGCTATGGTTTTCCAAGTTTGGTCTTCGTTGGCGTGAAATGCATTGTCTAGGTTTGGCCCTCATTGGCATGAAATGCATTGTCCCCTACTGAGCACAACCCTAGTTTCAGAAACCACCATATACATAGGTCATCGGGCAATGGAGAAGCATGAGAAGCCCCCCCCCCTAGCTAAAAGCCCACGTCACAAATCAAACAGAATTGACGGTTTATCGATCGAAAGCCCGAGCATCGATTTATGGTGAGTTGTAGGTCACCTCCAGATACTGTTTAGGGACACTTGGTGGACTTGTTATCGGTGCGCAAAAAACCTCACAAAGCCACAATTTTGAATTCCGTCAACTCTTGCTAGCATGTTTGGGCATGGGAAATATGGAAATGACAACCGCATTCCCACCGTCCATGGATTTCCAAGTTTGTCCCTCGTTGGCGTGATTGCATTGTCCCCTACTAAGTGAAACCCTAGTTTCAGAAACCATCGTATTTGGAGGTCACCAGGGAATGGATAGGCGGTAGAGGGACCACTAGCTAAAATCCCACGTCACAAATCCAACGGAATTGACGGTTCTTCGATCGGAGGCCCGAGCATCGATCTATGGTGAGTTGCAAGTCACCTCCAAATACCGTTCAGGGACACTTGGTGGACTTGTGCCCGGTGTGCAAAAAACCTCACGGAGCCGTAATTTTGAATTCTGTCAACTCCTGCTACCATGTTTGGGCATAGGAAATATGGAAACTCCAACCGCATTCCACCGTCCATGGCTTTCCATGTTTGGTCCTCGTTGGCATGAAATGCATTGTCCCCTACTGAGTGAAACCCTAGTTTAATAAACCACCATATACGGTGGTCACCAGGCAATGGACAGGCTGGAGAGGGTCCCCCTAGCTAAAATCCCACGTCACGAATCCAACAGTATGGATGATTGGTTGATCGAAAGAACAAGCATAGATCTATGGTGAGTTGTAGGTCACCTCCAAATACCGTTCAAGAACACTTGGTGGACTTGTGCCCGGTGCACAAAAAACCTCACGGAGCCGCAATTTTGAATTCCGTCAACTCTTGCTAGCATGTTTGGGAATGGGAAATATGGCAATGCCAACTGCATCCCCAACTGTTCCAGCTTTACTTTTTCAGTTTTACAAATTTTACAAATCAAGGAATATTAATAATATATTCTGCGTTTTACAATCTTAAAAGCAGATAATATATTCCACGTTTTACAATCTTAAAAGCAGGGAATATACAGCATTGTTGTTATGCCTTGTTATAATATAGTTATTATATGTAATATAATGATATTAATACAATACATTTTTAAAAATAAAAATATAAACAAAATAAATATAATAAAGACATAAAAACTAAATAATAATAATAAAAGACAAAAAAGGGAAAAGTGAATGAGGAAAAATGAATAAATTAGAAAAGAGTCTAGGAGGGGAAATAGGGGAAAATTAATGAAAATATGACATTCTTCAAAATGAAACTCCAATAAATATGATCTGCAGAAATTGCATCACAGGAAGCATTATCATGATTCGATGACAAAGATGGAAAGGGGTTGAATTGATGCCAAAAAGGACATCGTGATCTATGCTTATGTTGGAATGGTGTCATGTACTTTGAAAAACAATAAATTGTATTCTGGTGGAAAGATCTATTTTTGTAATTCATTTGTTCTTACAGAAATCAATTATATTTCTGGTAGGGAGATCCTCTTTCTTTTATACATTGTTTTACAGAAATAGATTGCATTGTTATTGGATGGATTAGCTATGTATGTTTTTATAAAAATAAAACACATTTTTATGAAGAAAATGGTTTCTCCAGTTATATACATGGTTCTAATTTATGCGCAAAACTCTACTAATTAGAGTTAAGTATTATTCTGTAACAAAATAAATACCTCATTAATCTCCCTATTCATTTCACGAGCAAACCAAAATTAAAAAAAAAACATTCATTTCTGTTGATTATATAATATCCTGTATCCAATACAGTATAATATTATTTCCATTTATATGCTATTTTTCTATTGAAACATGGAGTAGCCACCCAAAAGGGTTGACTAACTATATCCATCTCTTCGAAATATTGTGGACAGTGTCTTTGAAGGAGTTATCAGTGTTCGAATGTAAGAGAGAAATTCTCTTTTTATTGGTTGTAGCTTGGGTGGTTGGGAGGAATGAATGTTACCCTCTCCACCCAAATTCAATTCATGTTTGCTCTTGTTGAGCCTTTATGTAATGATTGAGTGAATAAGTGGACCTATGTTTAATTTTGATAAGGCCTTACATAAAAAGTAAATTCAAGGACCAGCACTTTCACATGTGAAAAAAACAATTATGGAAATCTACATCCTGTAGCAAAAATAGATACATTAAAATAATCAAATCCTTATCTATAAAACCCTGCTTTAATTAAACGTTGAACTTATGTCGTTAAAAACAAGACAACCTATAAAAAAAAAACTAACCACATATATATAATGATAATGATAATTATCATGCATTTAATAACTAACAAAAGGTGGCCTTATAGTGAAGGACCAACCCACAAACCAAGGCCAACCCACAAGAGATGGTAATTGGATAAAGGCTCAAAACTACATATAATTCACTTGAATTAAGATCTCAAATCAATTAGTTAATGACGGAGCTTATTATTGGTAAAACGAACTTATTTGTTTGATAATCAAATATATTGTTTGCAATTCAAGATCTAATGTTTAAAAACGATCCTTATGGATTATGGGATGAGCTTTAATTGTTTTAAAGATAAACTCGATTACTTAATATGCTAGTTTAGTATATAAAGAAACAAAATAACATATTGTGATTTTATGAAAAGATAAACATCAGAAATAAAGAAAAGAAATTTCATTTTCATATAGAGTCTAACTCAAACTATAATACCTAGTTTGGAGTCCTTTAACTTTATTGTATAACCTTTTAAATAAAATCAAGTTTATCATGCATGACGGTATCATAAATTATGTGTTATATGGAGTACAAAATTTGTTGTTAAAAAGCTCAATGGTATTTTATTAAAGTATGAATAAATAATTTATTATTTCAGAGTGTAACGCTTTAACTATAGCTATGGAAAAATAATCTTAGAAATTGCCAACTAGTTTATATAATAATAATATTGTTATAGCATAATTACGTTGTAGGCGTTTTCACAATAGAAACGTAGTTTCAAAAGATACTTCGTCTCCTTGGTCATTAAGATTTTTACACGTGTCTCTTGGTGCTTGGCGAGTTTAGGCACAGCATGTCATGGTTAAAATTTTTGGTTATTATATCCCGCAATCTGGAAAATATCGAAGAAGGCGCACCTGTCTTCTGGTGATTGGCGAGTTTAGGCACAACACGCCATGGTTAAAATTTCTGGTTATTATATCTCGTGATCTCGCAAATACCGAAGAAGGCGGCATGGAATAGCATTATCAGAGAGGTGTTGTGTCTCGTTTTCCCTTTCAAATGTCCACTCAAAGGAAATGATTTCCATGCTGACCAAATGGTCGCCTGTTACAGCTGTTGTTGTGCATAATTGATTGATTGTCCTTACCTATTTTTTCATGCATGTATGCTGATCATTTTTTGTTTTTTTTTTAATGCACTTCAGTTGGGTCCCTGATTCTGCTATCTCGATTCCAAAACTTCTGTCCCGTAGACCACATGTGTCCTCTGTGTTATGACCAGTGCTGCGCGTGAATGGATTGATGGACTCAATGGATTGATTTTTAGTTGCGGATCCTCTTTTCCAGTTGGTGTTTACCATGTTTTTTCGATAGGTGGCTTGCGTGCTTTCACCACACTTCTATTTGTTGTCCTAAACGACCGGTCCTGGAATTTTTTTTTTATAGGGTTTCATTGTCCTTCACTACAGTTCATTTCTCTCGATTCAGCATAGCACTTGCCAAGATTATGCAATAGTTTCAGTCCAACAGTTTATTTGGGTTTAGGCTAAGATTTTCTCCAGGCCTTTTCTACATTTAGGATCTCAGTTTGGGGGGTCAATTTGGTCGTGGTTTTGTTTCAATGCTGCTTCAGTCGATGGAATACAATTTTCCCATGTCCCTTCATCCACATTAATGCGTCATCAATGCATTGTTGCTCCATTAATGCAATAAAGTTTGTCATTTGATTCAGACATGGGCCTATATATTAATTTTTGCTCATCTTATGATGATCTCCAAGATCTTCTTACAATACTTGATTTACCACATTTGTTGTTGCACCGCCTTTGTTTTGCACATATAAACAAGCCTTCAGGTAACCACTGTTTCTTATTGTTTGTCTTTGTTTTGCTTATATTGATTTTGATGCTTTTCATTTACACTAGAGTTTCCATGAGAGGATTCCGCACCTTGTTAGATTTGCAGGTATTCCTTAGTTCTTCTTAATTGTTTTGAATATTCATTCATTCTACTTATTAGATGGTGAAACGTCGTTGCTCTATTTTAATTGAATGTGACTCTTGGTTTGTTGCAAAAAGATTGTGACTTGTATTGGTTATGTCATTCTTTGTCAATAAAATGATAGGTATTAGTTTTTTGGCTAAATGAAAATGTTGCTTATGAGATGGTGAAACACCCTTGCTCTGTTTTAATTGACTCTTACTCCTACTCATGCTATGTTAATAAAATGATAGGTATTAGTTTTTATGATGTACTTATTTTAAGTAAGGAACTCAACCTAAAGTTGCAAGGCTGCTACAAAGCTTTCCTGATATGTCTTTCGTTATCCTTGTCCAGTAATAGTAAGTGAAAAACTCTTGTTTAGAGCTTGCATCGTCAACTACCCACTTGACCAGGTCGATATACATAATGAAACCATGTTTAGATAATTGAAAAAGACATAGGTAAAAGGGGTTTATTTTCTTAACATACAAATATGCAGGCTAACATCGGTCTCGACAAATTGTACCAATTTAGAGGCCAAAATCTCCACCAAATTTAGAGCTAAGCTGATAAAAAATAATGCAGAGAGAGTTTAAAATAAGGATGGACTTAGTGGAGAAAAAAGTTACACGAAAAGAATACAAACAGTCAAAAATAAATCCTGAAACACCAAACGACTTTAAGAAAATTGAGGTTTTTCAGTTTCTGATATCCGGACGTCGAAAATCGGAAATAGAAACTTTGACATTTCTTTATTTGAAAATACAAAACTTTTGAGATCCAAAATGTCGCAAATTGGAAATTGGGGAATCGAAAATCGGAACATATGGTGTTCTTTATTGGAAAACATAGGACATAGGAATTCTTGGAATCTGAAATGTGGGAAATCGGAAATCGGAACATAGGGTGTTTCTTATTTGAATACATAGTATTTTTAGAATCCAAAATGTCGAAAATCGAAAAATCCGGGAATCGAAAATCAGAACATAGGGTGTTTATTATTGGAAAAAATAGTATTTCCGGAATCCGAAATATCGAAAATCAGAAATCAGGGAATCGAAAATCAGAACATAGGGTATTCCTTATTGGAAAAAATAGTATTTTCGAATTCTGAAATGTCGGATTCTGGATTCTTAATTTATTTCTTGCCAACTTCTGGTTTCCTCACGCAATTTCGATACGTTTATAGTTGAAATAGATGAAAACCTTGGCCCAGAAGGCATGCTTCTATGTTTGTCAAAGTCCACATTTAATATTTATAACAGATAATGAATAACAACAACCAGAGTAATGGTATATGTTAATGCGAAGAATTTTGTTTTTTATATATGCATTTTAGTCTGGTCACATGAATATGTTACATTGCAATTTATTTATTTGTGTTCATGCCCTATTTCATTCCATAGGAAAAAATAACCATCACGTTATGGAGACTATGGTAACTGAAGATTCTATTTCACTATTGCTACATGGTGTTGTCAACCTTTTCTCGCTGGTATAGGTCTCCTCATTAAACCAAGTGAACTCACTCAACTCATCATCTATTCAGTTTCGAATCTCTATCTCAGACGGCCTTCACAAGCATGAGCTACTACTTCCAGTTATATATAGTCATCTTGTAGAAAATGGACAGCTAAAAGAAGGAACTATAATCAAAATTACCCAATGTACATGCAACATTGTACATAATGTAACACATGTTTAATTTCATCGTTGTTCTCTTCTCACTTAATCAATTTCACACTGTTCATGCATCCAATGTTTTTCTCTCCCATTAAATTCTAACATACTTCATCTCACAGGACTATCACATTGCATGAACTTGAAGTTGTCACAGTGGATGTGGCAATTATTGGAGATCCTGCACCTTACCACTTACCTGTACCTTTTCCCTTGGAGAGTAGTTCCTTTGTTCTAGTCAACCCTATCTCAATAAATGAAAACCATGGCTTCATTGGATCGACTATCCCATTCACATCACTCTCCTCTCCTAGAAAAGTATGGAACATTGAAGGTCAAGTTACTACCAAGACAAACATACATGAATATGGAAAACAATGAGGGTTTGGAAAAGTGTTTGGATTTGACCCTGTTAGTGCTTCGCACAATGAAATACATGTATCTGCATTCAATGAATTGACACTCTCTTTGTATGAACAAATAAAAATAGGAATAATGTACATAGTATCAAATGGCATAGTCAAAGAATCCAATCCAATTTTCAACCATTTGAAAAGCCATAATGACATTTTCCTAGGTTCTTCATCAACCATCCAACCATGCTTAGATGAATACCCTTTAATACCTTTATATTTCCTTAACTTTAAAACGATTAAGGAGGTTCAAACTATACCAGTAAATTCCATGGTTGACCTTGTTGGACTTGTCATTTCAGTTTCACCTACATCCACGATACGAAAACAGGATGGTGTTGAAACTGTTAGGCGGACCATTCGAATCCGTGACATGGAAGGATAGATTATTGACATAACACTTTGGGGAGAGAATTTCCAAATTCAAGGAGCTGAGCTTTCTAGCCTTCACGGTTTACCTACTCCTCCAGTTGTAGCAGTCAAAGGCGGCATGTTACAGATTTTAATGGAAAAACTGTTGGCACTATCTCCAACACTACTATTTTTATAAAACCAAATATTGAGCAAACTTCAGTACTTCAAAAATGCTTTCATGACAATGGATTTCATTCGGCATCACCCTCTTTGAGCCGTAAATTCAGTGCCTCTCATTATGGTCCTTGTAAAATCATTACCATCAATGAGCTACAAACTCTTCAACCATTTGAAAAAGCTGTTTGGTATTCTCTTGTGGCAACCATAAAAAATGTTAACATGGATGACTTTCATTTCCTTGCATGCCCTCTTTTTGTTGATGGTATACAATGCATGAAAAAGATTGCTGACAATGTTGGAGACATTTGGAATTGTGGTAAATTTGATGGGGAGTTTCTTGAATGTGACTACCGAAACATACTAAAGGTTGACTTGGAATATGTAACTGGATATCTTCATGGTGTGATAGCTTTTGATGATGCTTCAAATGAACTCATGGGCATCTCAGCAAAAGACATGTTTCTTCTCTCAATTGAATCAGCATCAATTGTTGTAATAGTCTAGAGGATCTGCAACAAACAATTACTTCTTACTCTTTCAGTTAGAACAGAAACTTTCTGTGGAATTGCAAGCCTAAAAGTTGTAATTGTCATGGTTGAAAATACATAATCGACAACTTCACCAGATACATAAATATATAGGTTTGTTTGACATGATACATAAGCATATTCGTTATTGTCTGTAATGAATGTTTTGGGAATCTCAGCAAAAGACCTGTGTCTTTTCTCAATTGAATCAACATCAATTGTTGAAATAGTCCATAGGATATGCAACAAACAATTACTTCTTACTCTTTCAGTTAGAACAGAGACGTTCTGTGAAATTGCGCACCTAAAAGTTGTAATTGTCATGGTTAAAAATACATATTCGGCAACTTCACTGTAAACATAAATATATACGTTTTTTTGACTTGATATATTCTCGTATTCTTTATTGTTTGTAATGAATGTTTTCAATTGTCTATTTTAATTCCTTATTTCATAGTTCAACATAACAGGGTCTTTTTTTTAACTCCCTTATAGCACTTCTATTTTGCAGTCTGATACTTCCACTCTACAAGCTATCACTTAACATTTTTTACCTGAATTGTTGATGCAACCTATATGATAGCTTTTCAATACAATAGTAATTTTCTATTGTGTTTATTTATTGAATTAACAAATTTATTCTCTTATTTCTTAGCACAAGCTTTCATTCTTCTGTACATAACAAAAATTATATTTTTTTCATTTATCCTTTTTCATATTACATTTTGATCTTCTATATTACTTCTTTCTTACAATTATCAAGGTAGCTTTTGAAAATAAAAAAATTATTCCATCAATATTATTTTAAGGTACATTCTGAGTTCTTAACATGAAATCAGTTAACATTTTCTTTTTGTCTTCTTCTTTATATCGATATACTTTGCAGTTAATACATATAGAAAATGTGTCACTGCCAACAATCAAAGCTTCTAAGTCTTTGACCATTTTACAGTTTCCTTGTAGGAATTATGCCAACTCATGACAATGAACAAGCCAATGCACAAAGAAGAGTTGTATATACACAGAACAGAGATAAAAACAGCAAGAAACAACATCTTCTTTAAAGAGATGCTCGTCTACCTGTGGATATGTCTTCTTTAATTTCTCTTCCCGAACCTTCCAACATACCTTCACTTCCATCACCTATGCTAAATCCATCGCAGACCCACCTCGATGATGCACATCAACGATTTCGTAAAAAAATGGACCAACTAGTTGATATGCATGTTTTCTCGATTTGCAAAGAATTCTACCCTAGTATTGTAACGAAAAAATTCCATGTTGCATATACATGTTATCGTTGTATTCTAGAACGAAAAGGCCATCACTTTTCATTGAAAAACAATATGGAACCAGGTATCCAACCACCTGTCCTTGTAGTACTTACACAAGTTGAAGAAATTCTCATTAGTCGTGCTAACCCAATCTTACAAGTTACACATGCTCATGGTGGTAAATATAAATATTCTGGACATACTATTTTCTTCCCCCAAGAAATTTCCAATATTTCCAAATACCTGCCCCATTTAATATCAGAACTTGACATCCTTGTTGTTCACAAATGCAACTCTACAAATAATCCATATGGACTTTTTGTTAGTCGAACACGTGTTCTTGCTTCCCTTCAATACAAAATGGCAAATGACCCATACTACAAGGATGTACAGATCAATCCAAATGCATTAGCTTCATTTCTTCTTGTTTCAATAGACATTTCACCTTGGATTGTGCATGTTAATAGCAATGCTACATTATCTCATCAACAAAGCTTGTCCTCTATAGTTCAACCACCAAATTCATTTGAACCCTATGAATTAGAATCCTCCGCATTTATTTCAACACAAACTAATGCTAGAACTAAATTTGAAGAAATTATAAAGTTTTTACACATACCAAATCTCTCAGTACCAAACTCCATTGATTGGCCCCCTATAGGCATTTCCCCTATCAATGAGTACAACACAGAAGGCCTTCTTTCCATGGATTTTTCAACTTTGTTCCCCACAAGTGTAACAATGCTTAAACAACCACACATTCATGAGGTTGATATGCACGAATATGCACTTCACCTAATTCATTATCATGACAACATATTTGGCCAACATCCTCAGTTCTGGTACTACATATACAATGTAGTTATGCGTCATTAGAGTAATTCTACTGCTTCTATTTTTGTCAAAATTAATCTTGAAGATACAATACCTCTGACAATACTTGAGCTTGTTAACCAATTGCAAGACATGCATAATAAAAAAATTGGTGAGCGAGTCGCAAGGTTTGGGTCTTCATTATGTGAAACACGCTCATATTGGAACAAAATTAGGCTTGAACTGACACATATGATCAATCAACAAGGTACACGAATGTTCTTCTTTACCCTTAGTTCAGCTGACGCAAAATAGACATATTTACATGTTCTAATGCCTGATGGACATCCTACAATTTTATCCCAAGACTACCAATGGAAGGTTCACAACATCATATCAAATCCACATATTACATCACAATACATGCACAATAGATTCAAAATATTCCTTCAAGAGGTGCTTGAAAAAGGTTTTCATATAACGGATTCTTAGTGAAGGTATTATACCATCTCTTCCTTCTTATTTTTCTCCTTGTATTTCTCACTTTATACAATTTATTTCTAATATATTTCGTTTCCTCCCATGTAGGTATGAATGGAAGCATAGAGGATCCACACACATTCATGGTTTTATTTGGTTGGTAGATGCACCAAATATGGACACCTTAGAATGGGAAGATGTTCTTGCAGTTGAAGCTGCAAAAAAACATTTTGACACATATGTTACAGCTTGGAATCCTTGTAATTCCCACTTATCAACATTTGGGTTACACCATTCTACTACAAATGATCCATGCAGTCTTGCATCACCATCAATATTTGCATCAAACTACTTAGTTGACTATGAAGAACTTGTAAATTTTGTTCAAAGGCACACCAGATGTTCAGAATCAACTTGCCTTCGCAAAAAAGGAACATCTGTTCAATGTCACTATGGTTTTCCATATGAGCTACAAGATTCTTCTTCATTATTCATTGATCCAAATGGACGTAAAACATACAATCCTAGAAGAAATGATTCCCTTCTGAATATTCACAACCCTACGATGCTTTCAATATGGAGGGCTAATGTTGATTAAAAACCTGTTCTTTCTAGACATGATGTCCTCAAATACATTTCAAAGTATGCATCAAAAGTACATCCAAAATCAGAAAGCTACCATGCAATTATCTCTCACCTTGCACATGCAGCACCAAGTGAAGGCCCGATTCTTCATCCAATCAAACAATTGCTTGCACAAGTAGTTGTAGAATGATACATTAGTGCACAAGACACATGTCACATGCTACAAAAACTTCCGCTTGTACTTTGTAGTTGTCACTTCTTTTCCCTGAATGTTAGTCAAAGTGTCTTATGTCGTGTCTCTAATGGAACTAATAACACCCCTCCAACCCCCCCCCCCCTTCATATTTTCCTACATGCAAGGACCAATTGATCTTGAAAATATAACCCTACTTGAAGCTACTCATTCTCGATCATTCTCTCCTAATAGGGAAAAAAATCCATAGAAACAAAACTTGCATCACAAAATTGTTAGAGTCTATCAACAATTCATTTCCATTCCTCCCTTTGATTCTTCATCTTTTGAACTGTTTTGTTGGAGCGAAATTCTTTTATACAAACCTTTTCATTCCATCTCTCAGGATATTGGAACAACAACTTCTAAAATTGTTTCTCATTTCCATCACATTAAAGGCACATATGTTGTCTGGCATGTTCAACGTGCGTAAGAAGAACCCTCTACACTTCTATCTGATTCAAACTTCGATGATATTACCTTTCCATTGTCCCATACCATGGATGAATGGGAACTTCTCTCTCAAATGCGGCTAGGAAAAAACATCCAAATTGATGACCTTGAAATGCTTGGACATCGTGATTTTGACAAAAATCACAATTGGACATATAACAATATAACCACCCACTTGCATCAGACAACAACATCATTTATTGACCTCAATCGCCTGTCCACCCAACTACATGAATACACCATATCGTTGTCTAATTCACCTGATTCCTTGTCTCCCACACAACACATAGCCTTTGATGTTGTCATTTCCCATTTTAGAAACACTGCATTGGCTCAATCACTCAAAATGGTGATTCAAGGTACTGCAAGCACCGGGAAATCTTACCTCATATCTTGCTTAAAATCTGCACTACAAACTGCATCTGAACAAAGTGCCTCCCTACTTCTTCTCCTCGCTCCAACTGGTTTTGCTGCTTTTAACATACATGCACCTACAATACATTCCGCTCTTGGAATACCCATTAGTGAAATGTGCCCCCTTGAAGGCCAATCCCTTTCAAAACTTCAAGAAGAACTCCTCCATATTCTTTATATTCTCATAGATTAAATGAGCTTTATTGGACCAAAAATGTTAACTCAAATTGATGCATGCTTACGTCAAGCTTTCCCCTCAAATTGTACAGTCCCATTTGGTGGTTGTTCCATAATCCTTGTTGGTGACTTTGTACAATTGCGTCATGTAAAGGACATCTCCATGTATGCAGGCTCATCCATTGGAACAACTCTCTGGCATACATTTGATACTTTTATCACGCTAGAAACAATTTTTTGACAACAAGGAAATAGCCCTTCTCAAACTGCCTTTCGCCAACTCTTGTTAAACCTATGAAATGGAACACCAACTGTTGAAAATGGGCACTCCTAATTAAAAAAATAACCTCATGCCTTTCAAATGTGTAAAACTCTTCTTTTCAACAATCTATCCACTTGTATCCCACCAATACCTTTGTTGCACTACACAACAAACACATGATGAAGCAGCTTAATATGCCAATTTCACATTGCTTCGCAGAACAAAGGAACAAACATGGCCACGAATACATTGATGACGAGCAGTTTCCATCATAGGTCCTTCTTGCTATTGGTCAACAAATCATGTTAACTGCTAATTTATGGGTTCAAGCAAGACTTGTTAACGGATTACTTGGAAAAGTCATTGACATTGTCTACAAATACAATGAACAACCTCCTAGCTTACCATCTTTTGTTGTTGTCAAATTCCTCTATTACAAAGGACCCTTATGGGATGCTTTGAATCCTATTTATGTTCCAATATCTCCTATATCAAGGGAATCTCATAGGCAACTACCACTTCGTATGGCATGGGGTTTAACAAATCATAAAATCCAAGTTATGACCCTACAAAATGTTACAATAGATATTGGAAACACTGATAGACAAGGGCTTACATTCACTGCAATATCAAGAGTTACATCTCTTTCAGTCCTTCGCATTTGTCCACCTTTTTCTTTTTCCAAATACTCTCAAATGCAAGACAATCCATTTTCCCAACGTAGGAAACAAGAGGAAAGATTACTTGCTTCAAAATATTTAAAAGTAAATTGTGGTTGAATCTTCTCATTGTTTTCTCTATAAATGTACTGTTTTTTATTTGATCACTTGTTGATGTAAGAGATCTGCTTTTGTTTCAAGAAACATTCAAGAAATTTTGAAATGATTGTGTTTTAGAATAAACTATCTTATGAAACCAAGACACTCACTCTGAAAGTTTTTAAGTAGGGAAATTATTATATATCAGGAAATAATTAATGTATGAAAATCTTAGATCAACTCTTATTTCCTTAAATGAACTTTAAATAAAAATAAAAAATAAAAATTTTAGATTTCTAATTTCTAATTTTTGAAACACGATACCCAATTTTTGAAATTAGATATCGGAAACTAGAAATTCCAGTTTTTGTTAAGGGTATTTGGCGTATCCGTGAAATATTGGAAATTGGAGATTAACGTTTTTGTTGAAATAATTTTCTCACTTCCCAAATCTGATTCTTGATATTTCGGATATTGTAAACTGGAAACATATGTCCTTCTTCAGTATTCATATTTGATATATATATATATATATATATATATATATATATATATANTCCTACTTATTTTTCAATATATCCTATAACAAGGGGATCCTACTTATTTTTTCCTGTGGAATGAAACAGGGCATGAACAAAAAAAAAATTGCAATGTAACATATTCATGTGACTAGACTAAAATGCATATATAAAAAACAAAATTCTTTGCATTAACATATTTCATAACTTTGGTTGTTGTAATTCATTATCTATTATAAATATTAAATATGGATTGTGACAAACATAAAAGCATGCCTTCTTGGCCAAGGTTTGCATCTATTTTAACTATAAACGTATCGAAATTGTGTGAGGAAATCGAAAGTCGGCAAGAAAGAAATTAAGAATCTAGAATCTGACATTTCAGAATCTGGAAATACTATGTTTTCCAATAAGGAACACCCTATGTTCCGATTTCTGATTTTCGATATTTCGGATTCCGAAAATACTATTTTTTCCAATAATGAACACCCTATGTTCTGATTTCTGATTCCCATATTTTTTATTTCCGACATTTCGGATTCCATAAATACTATATTTTCAAATAAGGAATACCCTATGTTCCGATTTGTGATTTTCCACATTTCAGATTCCGGAAATCCTATGTCCTATGTTTTCCAATGAGAAACACCATATGTTCCGATTTTCAATTCCTCAATTTTCGATTTGGCGCGACATTTCAGATCTTGAAAGTTTTGTATTTTCAAATAAATAAATGTCGAAAGTTATTATATATCAAGAAATAATTAATGTATGAAAATTTTAGATCAAATCTTATTTCCTTAAATGAAATTTAAATAAAAATAAAATAAAAAAATCACATTTTGCATTTCCAATTTCCGAAATCGAATATCGAAAACCGGAAATTCCAGTTTTTGTTAAGGTTATTTGATGTATCCGCTATTTCCTATTTCCGATATTTCGGATATTGGAAATCGGAGATTCACGTTTTTGTTGAAATACTTTGTTGGCTTCCTGAATTCGATTCCCGATATTTCGAATATCGGAAACCGAAAACATATGTCCTTCTTCAGTATTCAAATTTGATATATATATATATGTGTGTGTGTGTGTGTGTGTGTGTGTGTGTGTGTGTGTGTATTCAGATTTGTGGGTATATCTTATTTTGGTATTTGGTATATATATATATATATATATATATATATATATATATTCGATAAATTGATAATCAATTTATCAAATACTGAATACAAGTTTCAGGAATTTTGACAATGTTTTAGTGCCGGAGCGAAATGGTGGTCTGTTTCTTGATAATCCTAAAAATTATATATCGTATTCCTAGAATTACGTCATAGTAGCATTGGAATTCAAAATTTTTGTTTGAAATCTTAACATTGGAGTTATTTCTATGTCAAATCTTGTAAACGAAAGTTTTGTTGGCCGTAAAAAGAAATACTTTCTTCAATAGATGTTTGTGTTGTAATTTTGAAAATGAAAGCATATTTTTCGCAAAAACATGTGCATGAAGCATCTATATGATCCACGGGATGGGTAAATATTCCATCATGGTTAATATCTTTACACAATATTGTCTACAACTCCAATGAACAACCTCCTAGCTTACTCTGGATATTCATGAACTTTTGCAAAAGAAAATCAAAGTGAGACATTAAGATATATTTTATGCATATGCGATAACTTCAATAGGAAATAAAGTGTCAGATGGATATACAATTAATTGAATGCTTCAATCACAAGCAAATAAACTCCTGCCTCCTATACAACGGTCAAATTTGAATCCTTCTTTCCCCTTCCAAAGGGTTCTAGCCCTTCCTAGAACTGTAAAGTTATAATTTCTCTTCAAAATAAAAAATAATAATTGGAGACTTATGTTAGAAAAAAGTGCTTTATACACAATGACAATGTTGGACAAGCTAAAAAAGAACAAAATGGCTCAATAATCAATATTTTCATAATACAAGCAAGGTAGCAAACAAGAGATGAAATGACAAAATGTGAATTTTCTCATTCCTTCATATTCCAAACTCTAAAGCACCAGTTACAAGTAAAAATGTTGGATAAGCTCCAACAATGTAGAAACATTAAATTATTTGTTTAGGCACAAATAGCTTTTGCATGTTTTCTCATATCTACAATTGGCTGGAGTCCACTTACTTGTTTCTCTGGATCAAAATTGGCAACATTCTCCTTCACCAATCCCATTTCACTCCATAAACTATAGCCCCTACATCGGCAGTAACTTATCTTCCCATCTCCTCCCATTCTTGCCTTTGATATCACCATGTTGGAAATTTTTTCTTCGTTAGTCATGAGAGGGGAAATAATGACGCTCACGAGTCGAGTTTTTATGCACATAAAAAACCATAAATGAGGTCCAAATAATATTTGCCTCAGTAGGAGGCCCTATTTATTGACTAAATCTTACAAAATGTTATTATGAGTTCGGGATTTTCATGATATAGTATATATCTAAATCTTGGGATTAATGTGATCTGTATATAATTCCCTCGTCTCTTGGAGGATGCTAAAGGTCACTTAAACGTACTAAAATATCTTAACGCCATCATAACACCGCCCCTTTCTGCTATAACGTCATCATATTAATCGCAGAAGTGATCGTTACCCTCACTTGTTATCCACCTCAAGTTATCTCATAGTGTGTGAACTTGGCATTTGTCACCTCATTGATCCCTTATTATGATGGTATGGATATGCCCTTGTTTTGAGTACCCCTTCTTCTGTACCATACTACTTATAAACCCTATACTAATCTTTTGTTGCTTAATCAATATCATGCGCTCCAAATAGAAAATATTTCAATTCCAGAATGTGATCTACGTCGTCCATTTTCATTTATCTTAAACCTTTATTTACAGTAGCATCGTCAGGTATATAAATGTTGTTCTTCATATATTTATATATAATGATAGTTTACCAGTGAGGTTTTTAAATGAAATAATTCAATGTTATATTATAATATAATGGAAATGTTATGTGTATGCTATGTTTTGTTATGTTTATGCTATTTCTTTACCGCATTAGCAATCAACTTCTTGATTAAGATGATTTTTTTTTGCTCTTGTTGATATTTGTCTCACCTGTTATTATGTCTCACTGTAAAACATTCCATTTTGTTTCTTCCCCTCCAGGGGATAGCAATCCAAATCCTATGATTCTGCCCCTCCATTTCCAGAAAATGATTGTGGTAAAGAGAAAACGTTATAAACGGGAGATTTCTAAGTCAGTGCAAGCCAACATCCAGAATGCAGAGAGACAAGTGGAGTTGCAAAGGATTTTCTTATGGCATGAAGAGATAAAAAACAAATTTAAGGATTTACTCCACGATCCTGGAACCTACCGAGGAAGGCTCTCTCTATATTAGAAATTCTTGGAGTCGCAATGGTTGCAGAAGTTTATTCTAGGAAAAAAATTAGTGGAAAAAGACGAGCACAATGGAAAAATTCTTCTTCAGTAGGACAAAGTCATGCTGATCCTGCACACCATTTTATACAATCAGCTTGACTTCGCCAGGAGACTGGGAATCAAGCTCAAGCCTCATGAACAATTATTTGATTGACCATGTTATTCTCTCAGTCTTTGTTTTACTCTTTGTCTGTTTTAAAAAATATTAATGTGAATGGTTACTTTTTATGTTTTCATTTAAGAATATTTTTTGAGACTTGTGAAAAACTCCCGATGATTTTGGTTCAGTCTTGTTTCCTTTCGAGGGAGATTCTCAGTCTGATCTGCAAGCTTGTTTTCCCAGAAATGGGAGGGCTTGATTTTTTCTGTAAATATCTTTTTTTTTGCTATCGATGGAAACATAAAGAGTTATAATGTATTTTGGATTATATTTATTGATTGAATTTGCAAACGATGATATTTATTGATTGAATTTGCAAACAATGACAATTGGACTTGGAGTTTGTCATGTTCCATTGCTCCCGTTTCGTTCAAATTCAGATAACTCTAAATCCTTACATCATTTATATCCGTATGAATTTAAAAACTAAAATCCCAAATCATCAAGGTCATATATCATCAATCGATATTTTGAAGCATGTCTATGATGATGAAGAATCCAGCTGGTGTCTGGATTAAAGGTTTCGGAAATCAGAACATAGGGTGTTCCTTATTGGAAAACATAGGATTTCTAGAATCCGAAATGTCGGAAATATGAATTTAGGGAAATGGAAATAGGAAAATACGGTGTGCCTTATTGGAAAACATAGGATTTCCGGAATCCAAAATGTCGAATTGCAGATTTTTAATTTCTTTCTTGCCGACTTCCGCTTTTTGCTTTGAATAAATAGGAAATTGGATTTTACATGTTCGCATTTAACATTTCGTGCTTTTTGACTTTCGGTTTCCTCATGCGAAAATCCGAGCTTTAATTTTCTTCTTTGGAAATTTATTTTTGTCCACTTTCCAAAGAACGACATGCAAAATGCGCAATTTCGATACGTTTTTACTTCAAATGTTTTTCATTCAAATTTCCGCTTTTCTCTATGTGGAATGCAAAATCCTGAAATGCCAAATCTAAACTTTCCCAGACTTTCTATTTCCAAAGTTTCAATTGTGCGCTTTAATTTCAACTTTTTGCTGGTCTCTTAACATATTTCTCTAATACATTACATACTTATTAAGTAGGAAATATGTAAATATGCCAATTGACATGAATTGGCATACTTTTTTAAGTATAGTTGTAATTTTTCATTTAAAAATGTTTAGCCTAAACAGTTTAAACACTTTTACAATTTCCATAAATAAGTTTAAGAATTTTTTAAAGAACTGTGTTTAAATTTATTTAATTCAGTGTCGGACACCACTCTTTATATTATATATAGTTTTGGGAATAATAAGGGTGGTTAGAATCAGTAAGATATAATCTCCTTTAAAGCATATCAAACACATATTAATAAAAATAAAAAATAGACCTCATTATGAAAACTCGAAATCTAATGAGTGGTGAAACTACTTTTTCTAAATGTCTAACCAGAATAATAGTAAAAATACAAACAAAACTTGATCAAACTCAGTTTCCAACTAAATAAAGTTACAAAACTATCGTATGAAGTGATACTAATTGACAAATTAGTATTACGAATCAATAACCATTCATGAGTTGTAGTAAAATAGTATGTAAATTATATAAATACATTTTTTCAATGTACATTTCATATGTCAAACTTGTAATGGAAAATCAGTATATAAATCAACACATTTAATGCATGACCAACGTATGATCAGTATACCACAAATATAGAGAAATAACTCAAAATTGATGAAACAAATTTAATAAATAACCATAGAACCTAACATGAATAATAGTGTTATTTTATTCAATTGCAAACCATTACAATCTTTCCAAAACTACAAACGTATCAAAATTGCACATACCCTATGTTCCGATTTCAAATTCCCTGATTTCCCATTTCTGATATTTCCAATTTTTTATTGCCCGAATTCCGATTTCCAATATTTTGGATTCCGGAAATCCTATGTCCTATGTTTTCCAACAAGGAACACCCTATGTTCCGATTTTCGATTCCCCAATTTCCAATTTGCGACATTTTGGATCTCAGAAGTTTTGTCTTTTCAAATAAAAATGTCTTAGTTTCTATTTCCAATTTTCGACCTCCGAGCATTGGAAACCAGAAAACTTCAGTTTTGTTAAAGTCATTTGGTGTTTCAAGCTTTATTTTGTCTGCTCATATTTTTCTCTTTGCCACGAATGTTTATGGTAAATCTATCTTTCCAGTTGAATCCTATATCTTATTTCCCAATTCCGGCTTTTGGAAAATTCTTAGTAAACAATGTTTCCAAATAAATGAGCAATAAATGCATTTCGGCATCTTGATGTTGGATTATCTTTAAAATTCATATTTATTAAGATAAATTATTGCTATTGGATCTTTAAATAAATTTCATATACCCAAATCAAGCTATTCATGTATATTAGATCTTTAAACTTTAGGTTTATTTAGATATATTAGATCTTTAAACTTTAGGTTTATTTAGATATATTATATCTTTAAACTTCATAATTTTTTTTGTAAGTCTCCATTGCTATTAATCAACTATACAAAAAATTACAGAATATCGAGAATTCTGGTCAAGTGAGAGGAGTGTTCTGACAACCACCCCAATCCGTCAAAAGTAGAAAACTCTATAGGCGTAGTGTAAAGAGCATAAAAACCATACAAAAAATGGAGCATGCTTCCTAAGTAAAGTTTAAACAAAATTACAGAGATATTCAAAAGAGCCACAATAACCCATGTGATATATGGGGGGCTGTAGCTAGGGTTTTTGCCCTAGCTTGTGCTGATGAGCACCTACTAAGGAATCTGGAATCCTTAGTAGCAGTTCAATGATGTAAACAAAAATAAACTGAAACAAAGACTAAGCTAAAGCAGTAAAAAGTAAATAACATGAAGCAAAAATAGTAAAGAAATGTATAATGGTGATTTTATTGACATTACCTCCGATGAGGAGGTTGGTGGAGTCCATTGCGCTGGTCCGATGTCGGTGGCTTCGAGCTCCAAGCCGCTTCTTTTTCCTTCTCCGGTGGTGGAAATGGGCCAAAAAGAACTCTCAATGGTGAAAGTAGCTTGATGGTAAGCTAGGGTTTCGAGAATAATTTCGGCAGAGGCAGGATGCTTATGATAATGGATGTGAAATGAGGGGTCTCCACCACTTATTTATAGTTTTTTAGTGGTGGAATGCTGGCCCATGGTTTTGGAAACCATATGGTTTAGGGCGGCTTGTTTAGGGTTTTTTCCTCCTTTTCCTCATTATTTTATATTTTTTCTTCCCTTTTGGGGATTTTTGCTATTTTAGAGGAATTTTGAACATTTTTTGGAGGAAAATGGGGTTTTTTGGCCTTTTGGAGGCATTTTAGGCCTTTTGGAGGCTTTTTAGATGGTTTTATGGCCTTTTGGAGGCATTTTAGGCCTTTTGGAGGCTTTTTAGTGGGATTTTCAGGGAAATATGGTAGGCAAATGGACAAATGAGCCATGTAGTGAGGTAGATGAGGTAGTTAACCATTTTTGGGTGTTAACAGGGGCTACATACAAAATTACTATGAAAGAATGTTTATGAAGAGACCTTGAAAACTAAAAACTAGCATAAACTTAGAAGTAAATAAAAGGAAGCGATATAGAAAAAAACTAAACAGAAACAAGCTCATGGGTTAGCACGACTAGTAGTGAAAGTCGGGTCTTGCATGTCCTATGCTTCCTCAACGATAGGACAAGGCCCAAATAGTTCCTTGTCTGAATATGGTACACTGGGCTTCAGTAACAGGAGAGTCGGTTTCCCCATAGAAGCATCAGATTCACAAGCTCGTTTGGAAATGCAACAAGGTGACCATTGTGAAGGTCTCATCGTGCTGGTTCCAATGGTGGAAACGGTTCGGAAAACGGACTCCGTATGGGTTCGAAATGGCCAAACAAGGAAAGGGTCAACGGGCTATAAATAGTAAGTGGGCCCAATATGACACGTCATTTGTACTATTCCCATTTCGCACACGATCGGAGTGTACCAGAGCTTACGTGGGATTTCTGGACGATCTGACCGGCGGTTTTGAGATTCGGGAGAGCCAGGTATTCCTTTGAACTTATGCCTGTTTTCTTTTTGGGCTGGGGGGAGGGTTGCGGGTCCCGAGGGGGTGTTTGTACGGTCCACAAGGGTGGACCGCGACTGTCGGTCTTGGAAGCCGCGGTCTGGACCGCGACTGTCCGGCTTGACAGCCGCGGTCTGGACCGCGACTGTCGGGGTTTTACAGCCGCGGTCTGGACCGCAACTGTCTTTTGTGTCTGGAGTTGTTTGGGAAGGGTGAGAATGTCTATTTTGAACAAGAATCTAATGAGGCTTTGTTGTGTGACTGACAGGATGCCACGGACTGTATGGAGAGAGCGAGAGATGCCAGAGGGGCTGGTGGACATTATCCGAGAGGAACGTCGCGTGCGTTCGATGCTTGGGATATTCGGCCTACTGAAGTTTGCTGAGATTCCGATGATTCGGTCAGCAGGGTTGCTGCTGAACCGCTTAGTGAGTTTCTGGGAGCCAGATTCACTGGCGTTCCGAGTACAGGGGGAGAGGGTGGACCTCACCCTTGCTAATGTCTATTTTCTGACAGGGTTGCCCTGCCTAGGGAGGGTGGCAGATACCCAGCCGCGGGGGTCCGCGGATCTTGATATTGTTGATATGGCAGTGCGGTTCTGTGGGGCAGAGGCGCGGGTGCATCGGAATGCACTCCGAGTTGGCGACTTACGGGAGCCAGTGGTTCGAGCGACGGCCGCATGTATAGTGTGGATCCTGGGCTCTCAGGCACCTGAGAAGGTGTCTGGGGGGCAGATGCAGCTTGTGGAGCGTACACTGGAGGGGACTTATTTTGCATGGGGTCAGATGTTACTGACCTGCGTTCAGCGACAACTGACCGCAGCGAAGGAAGCTGGCAAGGGGTTCTGCTTTGGGTCGTTCTTGTGCGCCTTCTTTATGGAGAGGGTCCCCACAC
>LPNX010953614.1:0-12881 GCA_001517045.1 Pseudotsuga menziesii
CTACAATGTGGAAAATAAATTATATTAATGTGGTTTTTTTCTGTAAATGTTTTTTTTGGGAATAGAAGGCAATAAAAGGATAAACTAATTTACAAAAAAAAAACTTAATGAAAATATGATATACAGACTGCTCATTCCACATATTCACAACACAACATCTCATTTCACATGCAACAAAGATTATATAATATTGATGTATTGCAAAATCAGAAATTGTACCCATGGGATATAAGTGCAACTTCTGCCCAAAATTTCAATTAAATGTAAAGATTAATCCTGAACTACAAAAAAATTATAAACTATGTCCTTATCTAAGTTTAAATATTCAATAAATCCAATATTCTAAGTGGATACAACAGTGAATGAAATCACTAGTCACACAATATAAGCACTAGTTACATAGTTCAATGTCATCCTGATGCCAAGGAATGAAGCTCAACAAAGCATCTGATAGATTACATAATGTGCTAATGGGATGTGGTAGATATATATTTTCAAATAGATGATGTAAATTTTTTGTCGAATTCGCAATATAATATCCTTTTCCAACAGGGACACAGTGTACCATTGCATTTGGGTCAGTCTTATGTATTGTCGCCCTTGCAACTTTAACCCTTGAGTTTAATGCAATGAGAAATAATTTATTTCCTTCCATCCCCAATTGGGAAGTTGGTGTCAACTCATTAGCATTATCTTGACCCTGTAAATAAATAATTCAAAGTAATCTGCATGGAAATAAGAATTTAAACATTGAGGATCCTAGATTAAATAATTACAATCTTACCTGAATTGGTGTTTTCATTTTGTTAATTTGCAGTTTCGATGGAACCATTGCTGTTTTCTGTAACAAATTTTCATCATGTTTTGATGCACGAATCTGCACCTAATAGACAATGATTTCTAATATATTGATAAAATAAAATAAAATTGAACTAAATTATGAAATTTTCCAATACTTACTAGGGATGATGGAGTATGCATTGAAGTTAATTTCTTGTCTTAGTCCATTCATAGGGGTTGTTATGTCCCCTATATTACTCTATCAAGGAAACAAAATGTTATATATATATATATATATTCAAAATATGAAAAGAAATATTATTTAAAATAATAATTAAACAACTAACCTCGTGATTTCAACATGAGCATTTTGTACCATAGGGCACTGTTTATATGAGCAATCAGATATTATCCTTTAGATCATTGCTGTGAAAATATGTATACTTAGCAAGAGTAAATAATTGGACACTAACACTTTCTTTGTTGACCACATGTTCTCTCTCCATATCTTCTACTCTTTTCGGTAGTTTAGTTATGGTTGTTTTCAAATATGAGATTTCCTCTGTTTTTTCTTTCACTGTAGCTTGTCTTACAGCTAGTGCCTCCTTGTATGGAATTTTTCCAAACAAGTTAGTTGGTGTAAATACTAATCCAATGCCACGACATCTTCCTATTGCATCAACCCCTAATACCTTCGCAAGGGAATCATCCCTAGCTGCAAAGTATTGAGATGCAACTTCTACTTGTGCTTGCTCAATTTTTTGCTAACATTGACATATAATTAAATCACATCATAGAAGAAAAAATTTCCAACATGGAAAATGAAATTTTAATCAATATCTAAATTAAAAGTTTGAGAACATACTATTGTTTCTCCTACAGCTCGTGTGATTGGAGTGCCATCCTTCTTTTGATGGCACTTCTTCCATAAGTATTCCCTAGTAATGCTTGTAGTTGTATCATCAAATGCTATATATTTTTTCTAGTTGCAACAAGTAAAATATTATGGTTGAGTTGTGACATTACAATGAAACTAAAATATGCTAATATTTCTCATATTGGATAAAATATAATCACAATTGTATACCATATCATCTTCGACCCATTGATAACCTCGACGTCTAGAGGTGTCCAAGTCCCTCTCCTTTTCTATATTTTCCTTGTTTTTTTCCTTATATCCTAAAAATCAGTTGAAAATAACATATATATTTCAACATTACAAGCCAATAGACATTCTCAAAAACTTGATTATATAATATGTGAACTTTTTGCTTACCAGGAATTCAATGGTGGCTCGTGATAGTGTTGATGTATTTGTAACTTCGGAATGTATTCACTTCTATATTTTATGTATTGTACCCTGATGTTTATTCTGGGAAGTATTTGTAATGTAATTGAGTCATTTCATGCCCCGATGTTCCTATCAGCAGATTCAATAATGTAAAAAAGTCATGTAAATTCATAGAGGGTAACCCTTCCTACTGATCAAGGGTTAACGTCCCCACAGTTGTGTGGCCCTAGGGTTATTAAAATATCCTAGAGAATTCGTCCCTAGTGTGTTATTGTCAAGTCAAGAATTAGTATAAATAGAGAGTGAGTCTCTCTATTTATCACAAATTCACTCACACTTAGTTGTAGTGCATAACTGAGACAAAAGAAGTTGTTGGGACAAGAGAGAGAGAGACCATTGCTGTCGGGAGATCATCTTAGTATTTTTTGGGTTTTTCTTTTGGTGTTGATTCTATCTCTGAGGAAGTTGTGGGGTTTTTCTCCTTTATGGTTTTCTCGAGGAAAATCTTTGTGTCTATTGTCTCTTGTATTTGATTGTTGTGCTTTATATTATCTCAGTTAAAGATCCTAAGATAATGCTAGCTTCAAAGATAAAAATCTAACATGGTATCAGAGCTAACCTAAGAAGAAGACACTGTGCAGCTATGAAAACTAGGGATTCCTACTTTTTTGATCTCTCTCCATATATTTTCAGAAAAAGAAGGTTGGGCTGACTCTCCTCTCTAGGGCGCATCTTTCTGTCGAAGAAGAATCTAATTCTAAGCATTTTCATTTTTTGACCCGACACTGCTACCGAAAATTAGGGATTTCCACAGAAGTAGAATTTTTGAGTGAGCCCAAGCTTGGATTGATCTCCTTTTCAAAATAAAAGTTTAGAGATCAAGATCAAATTTTTTGGTTGGGAAGAACTCCGGGAAAGTTAAACCCTAATCTGCTCCTGAACCAACTCTACAAAAGTTCTTCTCAACATCCAGTTCCGACATCTTGACCTGGTAAGATCTAAATATTTTGTATTTCCATTTGAGTTTCTTAGTTAAGATGTCCCTTCATACCAAGCTTGATGAAAACCTTGAGGGAGATGATAACTTTCAAGCCTGGAAGTATAGGATCTACCTGGTCCTGGAACAAAATGAGCTGGACTCTTACATCAATGAAGAGGTTCTAGTTCCAGAGGGAGATGAGGCTAAGGCCTTATACAAGAAAAAATTGGTCATGGTTAAGAGGATTATTGCTGATTCAATCAAGGATCACCTCATACCAAAGGTGTCCTCTCTAAATACACCTAAAGCTATGTTTGATGCCCTGACCAAATTGTTTTAAGGGAAGAACATAAATCGAAAGATGACTCTCAGAAACCAATTGAAGAATGTAAAGATCCAGAATGTAGAAACCATCCAGTCTTATTTTTCAAGAGTCTCTCAGATCGATGAACAACTTGAAGCAGTAGATGAAGAAGTGGAGAATGCATAAATTGTGATGACCACCTTGAATGGTCTCACTAGATCATGGGACTCCTTTATTCAAGGGATCTATGATAGAAAGAAGATATTCAATTTCAGTAGACTGTGGGAAGAATGATCACAAGAAGAAGCTCAGATAGTAACTTAAGAAGAAAAGATGGAAATTTAAGATCAAGCTCTTACACTCCAAGAAAAGCAGAATAAACTCTCATCACCCCAAAGGTAAGCACTTCCACCAGAAAGATAATAATAGAACATATTTATCCAAATTCAGATGCTATACATGTGATGAAATAAGACACTTTGCCAAATATTTTCCTAGAAACAAAAATAACTCTCATAAGAAGAAGAGAAACAAGAGAAGACATCATGCTCATGCTGCAGAATATGATGAACCTTCCACAAAGAGAATCAAGCAAGAAAGTGATGATTCTTCAAGTGATGAAGAATATGTCTTGATTTTTGATCTCATAGGAAACATCACACATGGAAGCAATGATTGGATTATAGAAAATGGGGCTTCCAAACATATGATGGGATTCAAAGAATCCTTTGTGAAACTATCATAACATGAATCACCCCACAAGGTGAAACTTGGATATGACTACCAATATCCAATAAAAGGTAGCGGGGAATCCTCCTCTGGAAAGTATATGACGATGAAGGATGTCTTGTTTGTACTAGGACTTAAGAATAACCTCCTCTCCATATCTGCATTGGATGCAAAAGGAATGAGGGTTGCATTTGTAGATGGCCAAGTTCTCATGTGGCCAAAGGGAAAGACTATTGATGATGCAGTAGTGATAGGGGAACAAGAGGGAGGTCTATACAAATTGAAGGGCCAACCAAACCAAGATTTGTTTCATGACTCAATAGAACCAAATGGACTTTGGCATAGAAGGATTGCACATGTGCATTACAGAGCACTACCACTTGAAAGCAAAGTTGTTGAAGGTCTTCTAGAAATTTAGGCAAAACATGATGGTGTCTGCAAAGGATGTGCGAAAGGAAAGAACACAAAGAAGACATTTCCAAGTACCGAGAGCAAGGAAAAATGAATCTTGTAAATAATCCATTCTGATGTATGCACTCTGATGTAATCCAGTTCATTAAGTGGGTATGTATACTATGTTTCTTTTATTGATTATTTTTCTAGGAAGACATGGATATACTTCTTGAAGAACAAAGATGAATTATTCAGCAAGTTCAAGGAATTCAAAGCCTTGATCGAGAACCATACAGAAAAGAAGATCAAAACCTTTCGATCAGATAATGGTGGAGAATTCACATCAAATGAATTCAAAACATTATGCAAAGATTCATGGATTAAGAGGGAGTTAACCACTCCATATAATCCACAATAGAATGGGGTTACAGAAAGGAAGAATAGAACAATCATGGAAGCTGCAAGGGCCATGTTTCATGATAAAGATCTTCCCATGCATCTATGGGTAGAAGCTGCCAGAACAGTGGTGTATGTACAGAACTGTACTCCAAATAGAGTACTCGAGAACAAGACACGTGAAGAAGTCTTTTCCGGAAAGAAACCAAAAGTCATCCATCTCAGAATATTCAGTTGTCTACTGTACATACACATTCCGAAAGAAAATAGGACAAATTTAGATCCTTCAGGAAGGAAGGGTATATTTGTGGGATACTCTGAAAGCTTGAAGGCTTACAGAATATACTTCCCGGGATTCAAGAATATCGACATCAGTAGGGACGTAACATTTGACAAAGACTCAGCTTACAATAAATCTAGAAAGATACCTGCTGAAGAAACTGAAGTACCGAGAATTCATGACACAACCATGAACGAAAAAATTCAAGAAGAAGATTGAGAAATAGAAGAACCCCAAGAACCTGTAGATCCACCTCAGGAGAAGAATCCTCACAAGAGGAAACCTACTTGTGTACGAGAAGCTATCCAAGGTGCAAAGAGATATGGGGATCTAGAAGAAAATCACAGAGAAAGGAAAAGAACAAGGTCCTGCTCCGGTTATGTATCCTTATTATGTGACTTCATCGATAAACAAACTTCCAACTATGAAGAAGTAGCAAAAGAATGGAAGGATGCTATGATCGAAGATTATCAATTGATCATGAAGAATGGTGTCTGGTTTGTTATCCCTAGACCAAAGGGGAAGTCTATTGTAACTTCCAAATGGATCTATAAGATCAATCATGTTGCACATGGCAGCATAGAAAAATATAAAGCAAGATTTGTGGCTCATGGATTCTCCCAGAAAGAAGGAACAGATTATGAAGAAACTTTTGCACCTGTAGCCACATAAACTTCCATCAGATCAGTACTTGCTCTAGCTATAGTGATGAAATGGAAGATACACAAGATGGATGTCAAGACTGATTTCTTGAATGGTGTAGTGGGAGAGGAAGTGTATGTGGAGCATCCAGTATATTTTGAGACACATGATAGGGAGACTCATGTCTGTAGATTGAAGAAATCCATGTACAGTTTGAAATAGGCACCTAGGAAATGGTATGGCAGAATTGATAGCTTCCTATCTAGTTTGGGATTTACCAAAAGTAAAGCGCATTCCAACCTTTACTACAAGGTTGAAGATGGGAACCCAGTGATACTCCTATTGTATGTATATGATCTGTTTGTAATAGGTATGGATGAGTTGATTGCTGATACAAAGAGGAAGCTTATTGTTGAGTTTGAAATGAAGGATTTGGGTATGATGCACTATTCTCTAGGCATGGAGGTGTGGCAGAATGCAGATGGAATCTCCCTTGGACAAGGGAAGTATACTGAAAGGCCATGACCACACCCATTACATTGAATCTGAAGCTTCTAAGTGATGCTTCATTAGAGATGGTTGATGCTACGATGTATCTTCAGATGATTCGGTCCTTGATGTACCTGACGAATACGACAATGGATATTTTTCTTTCATATGAACACCTTGAGCCAATTCCTGATGGATCCAAGACATGTTCACTTTATTGCTGCAAAGCATATTCTGAGGTACCTAAAGGGTACAGTTGATTATGGGCTCAAGTATAAGGATGATCAGAAGATTAACCTGGAAGGTTATGTTGATTCAGATTGGGAAGGCAGTGCGACCGATTGAAAGAGCACTTCAGGTTGTTGCTTCAGTATGGGATCAGGTATGATCTCTTGGTTTAGTAGTAAACAGTCTTGTGTGGCACTAAGTACAACTGAAGCATAGTATGTCACAACTTGTTCATCTAGTTGTGATGCAGTATGGCTGAGGAAGCTACTATCTGATTTATTTGATCTCCAGTTGGATACTACTTGTATATATTTTGACAACCAAAGTTGTGTGAAGTTGTCTGAGAACTCGATGTTCCATGACAAGTCAAAGCATATCGAGATCAAATATCACTATATCAGGGATATGGTGCAGAGAGGATCAGTGAATCTCTAGTATGTTGCGATGAACGAATAGATAGCTGATGTGTTGACTAAGCCATTGGCCAGAGTGAAGTTTGAGTACTTCAGGGAGAAGCTTGGTGTTCTCCAGATTGAGGTTCTCTCCAAGGGGAAGTGATGAGTCCATGAGCCTTTCTGACATGGTGAGAGGATTGGTTCCTTCCATGGTTAGATGTAAGTTTTGAGCCATTCTGAGGTTCCTGTGGGATGTGTTCCCACATGATCAAATATAAGCACTGAAGGCCATTCTCTGGGAGAATGGAGGCACCTGGTCAGTTACCAAGAATACTCAGCCAAGAATTGAGGGCCATTCTGATGTGACTATGGGATGTGTTCCCACATGATCAGATGTAAGTGCAGGGCCATTCTGATGTGATTGTGGGATGTGTTCCCACATGATCAGATGTAAGTGCAAAGCCATTTTGATGTGACTGTGGGATGTGTTCCCACATGATCAAATGTAAGTGCAGAGCCATTCTGATGTGACTCTGGGATGTGTTCTGACATGATCAGATGTAAGTGCAGAGCGATTCTAATGTGACTATAGGATGTGTTCCCACATGATCAGATGTAAGTGCAGAGCCATTCTGATGTGACTATGGGATGTGTTCCCACATGATCATATGTAAGTGCAGAGCCATTCTGATATGACTGTGGGATGTGTTCCCACATGATCATATAAGTGCAGATCCATTCTGAGGAGACTATGGGATGTGTTCCCACATGATCAGATATAAGTGCTGAGCCCTTCTAGCATGGATACGGGATGTGTTCCCCACATGGCTAGATATAAGTGTTGATCCCTTCTAGTATGGATGTGGGATGTGTTCCCCAAATGGATGGATATAAGTGTTGAGCCCTTCTGACATGGTTCTTGGATTTGTTCCTCTCATGGTCAAATATAAGTGCTAAGCCCTTCTGCCATGGTTGTTGGATGTGTTCCTCCCATGGTTAGATATAAGTGCTAATCCTTTCTGATATGGTTCTTGGATGTGTTCTTCCCATGATCAGATGTGAGTGTTGAGCCTTTCCGATATGGTTCTTGGATGTGTTCCTCCCATGATCAGATGTGAGTGCTAGACCTTTCTGACATGGTTCTTGGATGTGTTCCTCCCATGGTTAGATGTGAGTGTTGGGCATGCCTTTTTGACATGGTTGTTGGATATGTTCCTCTCATGGTAAGATATAACTGCTGGGCAGGCCATTCTGACTTAGGCTCAGATATAAGCACTGAAGAAGACCTACATGGAGGCTAGGCCTACAACCAACATGAAAAAGGGCTAGCTCTGTAGAACTTACTATGAGGAGAAGAATCGAGAGATAGTACCAATGATTATGACCAAGTGATTATCCATATCGAGTGATGATCCAAATCCAGTGATGATAATCCAGTAATGATGATCTAGATCCATTAATGATGATCCAGCAGTGATGATCCAGATCAAGTGATGATCTAGATCTAGTGATGATGATCCAGCTGTGATGATTCAGATTGAGTGATGATCCATATCCAGTAATGAAGATGACTTGAAGATGAATATGAGTTGAATATGAAGATGAATTGAAGATGAAGATGATGAGAACTCGATGATGATCCAGTGGATACAGAGAAGAAGACCTGTGCTGATAAATTGTGTCGAAAGAATACCTTCCTAGTTAAGAGGGAGTGTTGATGTATTTGTAACTTTGAAATTTATTCACTTGTATATTTCATGTATTGTACCCTAATGTTTATTCTGGGAAGTATTTGTAATGTAATTGAGTCATGTCATGCCTCGATGTTCCTATCAGGAGATTCAATAATGTAAACAAGTCATGTAAAGGCATAGAGGGTAACCCTTCATATTGACCAAGGCCTAAAGCCCCTGTAGTTGTGGGGACCTAGGTTTATTAGACTCTCCTATAGAATTCGGCCCTAGTGAGTTATTGTCAAGTCAGGAATTAGTATAAATAGAGAGTGAGTCTCTCTATTTATCACACATTCGCTCACACTTAGTTGTAGCGCATAACTGAGAGAGAAGAAATTGTTGGGACAAGAGAGAGAGAGACTACTTCTTTCGGAATATCATCTTACTATTTTGGGGTTTTGCTTTTGGTGTCGATTCTATCTCTGAGGAAGTTGTGGGGATTTTCTCCTTTATGGTTTCCTCAAGGAAAATATTTGCTTCTATTTTCTCTTGTGTTTGATTGGTGTGCTTGTTATTCTCTCAGTTAAAGATCCTAAGATAATGCTAGCTTGAATGATAAAAATCTAACAGATAGGATGAATTCTCTCCACATTGTCTCACTTATCCCAATTGGAGGAACATTTTTTAATCTTTCCTCTGCTGACTCATAAGGGTCACAATATTTTTTGGTCAACAGGTATCTATGATTGTTTTCCTTATGGCCAATGGATTTCATACAATATTCTTTAAGGACCGGAGGGATTGTGAATGTTTCCTGCAACATACAAGAATTGCATTTTTAGATTCCATACATGGTTTGAAAATAAACTTCGAAATCATCCAAAAATAGAAATGTTGAAAACAAATACATGTAATGTCTACTACTCACTTTAATAATGTTCCACAAGTCCTCCTTTAATTTATCTGAAACCTTCCTCCAATCAAAATAATTGATTGGAACCATTTCCCTTGCGAGCACACGTAGTAATGAAGATAGATTCACAGAGTTTGGACCAATTGGTTGGTTCCTTTCATTGATATCAATTTCTATATTTTCCTCTAAGTTATTGATTTCTACACATTTAGTTGCTCATCTACCTTTCTTCTTGAATTTCTCTGTCGATGCTTGTGTAGAGGGATCTTCACCTTGTATAGTAATATCTTGTTGTTATTGTTCTTTGTGAATATCTTATATAAAATAAGGGCACATAAAGGTGTTATGGATTTACAAGTCATAAAATTGTATTTATGAAGAACTACAAAATTATACATTAATGACCTTACCTTGTTCTTCATGTTGCTCCGCCTATTTTTGTGTCAAGGGATCTTCCCCTTCTACACTGTTATCCATATGGCATGGTTGTTTGTCAACATCTTCTATAAGAGAAGGGAACATAAAGGTGTTATGGATTTCTTAATCATAAGATTTATAATTATAAGGAACTAGAAAAATCTGAATTAATGGGATTACCTTGTTCATGTTTCTCCTCCTCCTGAAAAGAGGAAAATGTATCTTTGTCATTTGCTTCTTTGTTAGGACTAGTAGAGTCATTCAAAGGCATAGAAGGTGTACTAATATTATTTGCTATTGTTTGTATTTTCCTCTTCTTTATGGTTGTAGCCAAGAATGTTATTAAACATATGCCTAACATCATCATACAAAAAAAACATTATATAACTACATAAGGAAATACATTGTTCTATTTCTAAATATTTACCTTCTGAGATGCATGTCCTTTTCTTTCCCATTTGATCATTTTGTGCATACTTTTTGAAATTTTCATAACCATATTTTTTTGATTTCGTGTCATAACCTGCTTTTCCTGTTTTTTTAAATGATTACAATATTAATTAGCCATAGCCTATTAGATTGTTATTAAAGTACAAAGTAATATGTTCTAACAATTTAAATTAAATAAAAGTAGTATTCCCATTTGTTTTGATGGGGAATTTTGTTTTTTGCAAAGAACTCATAGATGTAACCTCTTGGGTGGCTCAGCCACAATTTTATTAAAATAAAACCTATCCATTTCTGTTAAAAAAAAAAATTTAAGTTAAACAAAAATGATGATATACTTCAATCACAAACAATCACTTTCCTCCATGTCTCCACTTGTACAAAGCCTGCATAATTAACCAAAAAAATAAAGTCTATCATCACTAAATTCTTAACTGAAAGTTGTTTAAATGATTAATCTATCTAACAAGTTTCAAAAGTAAAAGGGAAGAATATCTGTAAGGACTATCTGCTAAAAGGAACAGATTTCATAACTTGAGAGAGAGAGAGGGTTAGAGTGTTGTAGGTTTAGGTTATACACGTACAATAACCAAAAAGATATCTCAGTCTCCAAGAGTGAAGACCCCTTAGCCTTAGAGGCTGCAAGTAGGAAAAGGATTATGCAGGAGGCCCCAAATATGAACACAATAATGGTATTTCAGCAATTGGAAAGCAAGTCCAACTCTAGTGCTCACAAAACAATCACAACCCAGCTAAATGAATGTCAAACAATCCACGACTCAGCCATAGAGGAAACCAAATTTTTTATAGAATTTTTAAAATTTTGTATCATGGGAACCACTATTTTTATTTCTGTCAATCCATGGTCAGCCCTAGAGGAAGAGTCACCACAATCCATAGTCAACCGTAGAGGAAACCAAAAATTTTATAGAATTTTTAAAATTTTGTAGCATAGGAACCACTATTTTGATTTTTGTCAATAAAGAAACCACATAATGTGTATTACACTTACTAAGCATATCATAAATGTTTATACAAAATGCAGCACAAAATGCATATCACACTTAAAAGTTTTTAGTAGAGGAACCATTATTTTGATTTCTATCCATAAAGAAACCATAATATTTTCAATGTTTGTTGTTTTCACGAAAGCATTGATAAATTACCTGCAATAACACAGAACGCAGAACAAGAATGCAATGAAACTTAAGTTACACCTCACGCAGTTGACCTCATTATATCCCAACATCTTAGCTTCAGCTTTCATGGTGTTGAATACCAGAATAAAAGCAAGTAAACACTGGCCTGTGCAAAAATAAAGCGCCTCCCTTTCCTAGCAAAACTATTCGTAGGAGATAAAATGTGAAAAGTTATGTTAGGGGTCCCATTTTTTTGTTTTTTTTGGTATAGATAGCAAAAACACCTGATTTTTCTCCTAATATTTTCAATGAAAAGGGGAACAACCATCGTACTGGGAGTCATGTAGGTGGGAACCAAAGAAATTCATCAAAAGGAAATGCAATATTAGCCTATTGTGGTGGATGACATGAAGTTAAATAATGTAATAATCATGGCTTCTAAGGAATTGAATGTGAGGTTTATTTTTAGAAGGATGGTGACAATGAGTTTGTTTCAATAGATTCAAGTGCACTAGTAATCAATTTTATCTTACCACATAAGGGATTTCATTTTCATATGAGGTTGCATACAAACATATTATTATTTCTAGTAGGTATCTACTGCATTTATACCTAGGGATATTATAATAATTATGAGAAGAGATATACGATGTTACATTTCATCAATATTCTCTCCATAAGTTTGAAAATTCATTAATACATTGGTTAAGGACCTACCTAGAGAAAACCTACAAGAACCTATATAATCCTTTTAAATATTAAGAATTTGTATCATTACCTCCTCCAACCATATGCAATTATTATAAAAGGAATTTGAAGCATTAACCTATGTTTTTTAGACCAGTATTATACCATTGAAACTATTATCCAAATGAAAATCTGATAACTTGTTTGATGGACCATATGAATATGATGTGACCCCCATCTCCTTATAAGTATAATTTTTAACATACAATGTCAACCCTCCATCTCTTTATAATTATCAAACAAATTATAGGTATATACCTAGTATTGTAGGTGTCAACACATGAATTAGTGAACCATGAAAATCTTGTAGCTAGATCAGATAAAAAAATGGCTATATAGATCCAAAATTTCATCTAAACTATCCTTAAGTATCCTTAACCATCATCCCCAACTGAAAATGATTGACACCAAATGAAGTAACATATACTACCTTGAATAATGGACATTGCAAAGGAGGAAAATTTGTCATTTATCTTGCACTAGTCGAGCATATGAAGGGGAATGGTTGTCATCAACCAAATATTCATACTTACATTACTAATAATTTGATAAATGGATTTCACAAGTAAAATGACTTGATACAAATAGGGAGGTTGAGAGGGTATACCATGAAATCGACCATGTATATTATCCTATTGT
>LPNX010953654.1:0-41721 GCA_001517045.1 Pseudotsuga menziesii
AATCAATCTTTGATTTATTGCAATTCACTACCATCATTTTATAATAATGATATTAATCTAATGTTAAGGCCACAACCAATCCCACAAATATGTACATGCCAATACACCCCTCCACGTTTAAACCTATAATCTTTTAAAAGGAAACATGGAGAGGAAAACCATCGCTTAAGCGACACTTAGGAGGACAACCGTCGCTTAAGCGACACTTAGGAGGAAAACCGTCGCTTAAGAGACACTTAGGAGGATAGCAATTTTAGCGCCGTCGCTTAAGTGACGCTTATGCCCATTATTTCAAAAAAAAAATTAATCTTTCTGATTTTTGGCACGGTTAAAATAAAAAATCCACGCGCCGTCGGAAAAAACCGTCGGATTTTGGATCAAAATCTAGTAGTGATACCATATTTGTCAACAAGCCACAAAGTTATTTAATTGTATTTTAGTTAATTATATGCATGAATATGAGTGCATAAATGTGATAAATACATTTTGAAATAAAACTACATATAAACTACTATGATGCATTTTGTTTTTAAAATTTTTAGAATTTCTTGATAATCCGTGTTAAGTAGAATATTCATGCTAAATTTGGGAGAATATGGGTCATACATGAATGACTTCATTTTTTTGGTTTCCTCGAATATATTAGATAGAAAACCTGTTGCAACATAGCATGTCAAAATTAAGTTTTTTGCAATTTTTTTGGATTATTTCTTTTCAATATATCTCAAATTCTCACCGTTCTTAACATTTAATAAATTATGGTATTCATACATACATCATTATTTATGGCCAGTACCCATGTTCTACTTCTAATTGAGACAATGTTTTCTTTTGAATGTTCGACTACTAAAGTTTTAGAATAAGTAATGATAAAATTATAATTGAAGAAATAGTTTCCTCGATTAATCATGGTAAATGGGAGAGTCATTTGTCATAGATGAGTGACTTTGGATACACACTTAATCTTGAAAATCAATATCTTAAATAACTTATTTGTAGTTACTTTGAATCATTAGTAATCAAAGAACACGAGGACATACAAAGTTTGACTAAAATTCATTAAAAATGTGTTTCAACATCTATCTCTAATTCAATATATTCAAAATTCTTGTCATTTTCTCCTCTTCATGAAAGCAATGATCAAACATGGTGTTTTATAATATAAATCTTTTTAGTACTTCGGTCACCTCAAATATAGTATAGAGCATGTCTTAGAGTATTATAGTATAAAATTATGTGTGCAATTTCATTCAATTTGGATTATTCCCACATAATATATCTCATTGTCTCAAAGATTTTAACATCTACAAAATTATTAATATTCATAGACTCATCAGGATTTATGTCCACCCCATCTAGTTCTAATTGAGATGTAATATTTCCTATACTAGTTCTATTTGAGATGTAATATTTCCTTTTGAATGGTTGAATACTAAAGTTTTACTTGAAATAAATAAAAAATAATAATTGAGAAAATACTTCATTGTACTTCATTGGATTAATTATTCCAAATTTAATGGAATAGTTCTTTGAGTTGATTTTTCTAGATTTAATAGAATATGTATTTAGAGATTTACAAAAAAACTCAATGTGGATGAAGTCCTTGTAATAGAATATTTCCAAATTTAATGAAATATGTGTTGTGTGTTTTTTTAATTATAGAGAATAAATTTATGTTGATTTTTTTTCATAAATTACTATAATCATTTTAAATTTTATATTATTGAAGGTACTAATTATTTACCATATTTTAAAAGAGATTATTAATCTAGGTGTATATACTAACTTAGAATAGTTTTTCATCTTGGCACATTTTTATAGTTTTTCAAGTTTTGAACTTTTGATGCATTGTTTAGGCCCTAAATAGTGTTTTATGGCCTTGTAAAGGATAGGACTTGTCGAAGGATTGGCTTAGTCCTCATCAAAATTGCTCTCATGGAGATCTTGCCAATGGGCTATTGTGTGCCCCAAATAAAATTTGTATGTGGAAGTTGTGGTCCCAAGTTGTGTATCAACTAGACTCCTTAGACCCACATTTATTTTTCCACTCCATCTTTTAATGTTAGGGTTTTGGATCTTTATGGTTTTATCACTTTATGTTAAATTGTCATTTTCTATCCCATGTAATGGTCTTCTTGTGACTAGGATAACACTATTCTAGTTAGTTTGTATTGCTTTGCATTTACTTGGACAAGTTGATCCCACCAAATGGAGACCTTTCCCTACAAATTGTAGATAGAAATTCTATCTAATGCCCCCCTGTTTTGTCCATATTCTGTCTATACTTGGAATAAGGAACCAAGTATTTTAATTTAATTTCTTCATGTTTATGGTCTATCTAAGCATCATTTGCACAAGTTTTGAAGGCTATTCCATGAAGCTTGTGACAAGGTATTTTTTACTATTATTCATCCTCTTTTTATTCATTTTTAAAACATAAATTTAAATATCACACCCAATCAATAATTATTTGGAATATAGGATCTTTGGTTATAATGCATGTCTCTCCCTAATCTTGCACTTGATCCTGCACCTCCATTTGATCCTGAACCTAATCCTGCACCCAAACCGACACTTGTTTCGGCACTGCTACGAATGAGAGTAATTGATTCTCATACTTCCTAGTCTCTTCAATCAATTTGGAAACTTTGGGTTTTATTTTTAGGTGTCCCAATATGTATTTTTACCTATGAGATCTCATACAGAACCTTTCAAATGTGAGCAGCTCACAATTCAAAGATTCCTTAAAAAAAGGTTTTTTTAACTAGACAACGAATTTCGGGCTTGATTTTCGGGCAAATGGAGGTGAAATTTAAAATTTCGGCACATGGTTTTTGTGCATAATATGTCTAATTACGTCCCTCATGAGAATTTTGTGGAAATTCAAAGCAATTTCAGAGCAGCTTGTGATTCTTTGAAACATACTTTTTCCAAAATTGGGGTTTGGCCGGTTTTGTAAAATCAAGAATTTGTTGAAAAAAATGTTTAGTTGCAGGACTCATATTATCCATTCATCCATTTGATTTATGTATAAAATGGCCTCTTCAAGATGAGAGAAGATATAGACATATATCAAGATGTTGTAAAACTTTGATTCACACCATTTATCAAATTCCGCGTTTGTTTTACACTTTCAATCTCTGGTTTGACAGCGTTTGGAGGGGGTCCCACCTTCAATTATTGTTGGCACATTTTCTATTAATACATCTTCTTGTTTATATTGCTGTAAGAATCCTTGTTCTTTGTATATTTACTTTAGTATTGATCTGTGATTTTATAGACATGAATATAAAGGGATAGTTTAAAATATTTCTTTTATTGCTTTGTGGTTTGTAGAACAAAGTAGTATATCTACGATTTTGTTTGATTCACATGATATGCATTGATATGTTCATAGTATTGTAGATCTAGTTTTTTTATGGATCTAGACTTTTGATTTTAGTTATAGAGATTGTAAGTAGGATAGGAGGTATAACAAAACCCAAATACCTGGATAGATTCTCCAGGTGGGAAACATAAATTTTTCTTGATAAACATAACCATAACCATTATTTTTGAATTAAGAGTCTACAAAATATAATCACTTTAATACAAATCTACATAAGCAAATCTTATTGAAAATTATAATGAGATACAACAGTTACATAAGTCACAAGACTATCCTTTGAATGATTACATTTAACCCCATCTTTTAATCGTAGTTAACACCCTTCATAACAAGGTACCCTACTTTGTACTTGTTCTCTTGGACACATCCATCAAAGATGACACATGAGTCTCCTGAGTGGAGCAAACAACAAGGTTAGATAGGTTTTAGATGATAAAATGAGATAATTAAAAGGTATGCACATATATCAATGTTTTATTCTACACTGTCTTTCGAAAGTTATCCCAATGCCTTCACAGTCTCTACATCCAACACTCAATATACATATTAGTACTATATATCGGCCTATAAATCCAAGATCATAAGCTTCATAATAAACATAAAAACAAGATAAATTAAATTCATAAACCTAACTAACCATTACATATACTTCTTTAATATGACTTTAGCTTGGGTGGTTGAAAGTGTGTCTATGACTTTCCTCTCAACCATAGGCTTCATATGACATATGTTTTCCGTCTAAAACCACCCCCAAACTGGGTGACGAATCCATTAAGGTAAGGTTGCAAGCAGAAACTCCCCAATTTTTAAGTTTAAGATATCCAAATGGAATACCTTACTTCATATTATGAGACTCAGCATTCTTTGTCATCATAACAATTTTTAACCATTACTTATGACTAAACCCTCGTCATGTTTTATCCATAAACAGAAGGGGCATGTCAACATTCTTCGACACCTTTATGGTGTAGTAACTTAAGCAACCCTGTTTCTTTTAGGGTACGGATATTGCTTAATTAAAGGGATATATTTAACTACCCAAAATTTCTAGAGTGCACTTTCATTTAATAAGCAAAGTAATTATTTACTATCAAATCCTTTCATGCTTATTATAATGTACGAAACTAATTTAAGGAGTATAACTAAAGACCACAACTATACTCATGCAGACCCTATATTATATACTTATTTATAATCCAAGTTTTAAATGTGATATTTTCCACATCGAAGGCAGAAACCTAGAAGTTGTTTATAAAACGCAACATCAAAGTTAAAATCCGATCTTTTCCAGATTGTAGGCATATAACAATAATCAAACTTAGATCAATAACTAGATCTAAAAATGTGAAACGTAGGAAATCAATCATAGAGTTTCTTTTAAAATGGATCTGGTTCACTTGAAAAATTCGGTACACATATTTTAAACAATCCTTTCCATCTTAACGTCGCGGGTTCGTTTCCCATACTTTTACCTTTCCTCTCTATTTAAATATATTTTCTGTAACAAACCAAGTCATTTATCAAAGTGTCACTTAAATATTATTCCGGTTCACATTTCTATGTCGCTACCTCGATCAAATTGTGAAATGCAGATAAACTATCCAATTACAAGAAATTGGGTTCCAATCAAAACGCATACGAGGCTAACTAGATCTTTACAACATAGAAAGACAATGCATCCAATGTAGACAAAGAAATCATGACCGGGGTACATTCCCAAATTTCAAAGTAAGCAAAGAAGATCTCGAATTTAATCATTCCACTCGTTTTAAGATTCCAAGACAGGCAATTAGTAACAAAAAATGATACTTGGAAAATATGGTATCAGTTGCATGATTTCAATGACATAAAAACACAGGCAGAAATAAAGGGAAAGTCGCCAAAATAAATCATACCTAAGTAGATTCAACCACACAGAGAATCCGATTTAATTCCCCAAAAAATTGTTTATGATTCAAACATAGGAAATCAGATATCGATATTTGAAAAGATGCAGTACCAATCATCATTCCGCGTAGATAGGGAGGGAGGTCGCAAATCGTAATGCAGATTTAGATCAGATCTTACTAAAATCTCAGCCATGGATACACAACCATAAAATATATAAATGGTTTCATCAACACTAGTAACTAATCATTCTTCAGATTTATAACCCTCAACATGTAGGATCGCAGGCATCAAAATTCAGTTCCATAACGTTTTAAAGTAAAAATCATAGGTAGTTAATATATATATATATATATATATATATATATATATATATATAAGGTAAAAATCACAGGTAGTTAATATATATATATCTACAGATCTGAAACGTTTTCTAAAATAAAGAAATCGTCGGTAATTACATGAGATCTATTCATATCCAATATATATATATATATAATACTCTAAATCATAGACCAAGTATAAATACTTGTCCATATCTAAATCGCAGATCAAGCAGAAATACTCTTCCATATCTAAATCGCAGACCAAGCAGAAATACTCTTCCATATCTAAATCACATGACATCAAAGCACATACTCCAAAACTTTAAGGGAAAAACGTAGTCAAGGGAATTTGTTCTAGATGTTTTAAGAAGGTGCAGGCATAAACCATACCTCAAATAATGAGAAACACAGTCCATGAAATTTGTTCCATCTTTTAGCATCCGACGTCTGATGCAGGAAAAAGACCTTTCATATTACAAAATCCATTCCTCAGCAAGACTCCTCCTATTGGTGGCGTGCCTTTCCTCTCAGAGATCGCGGCTTAAAATGGAAAAACCCTTTTCTCCTCTACTAGACACATGGCAGAAGTAAAGTGTCCACGTTTTCTTCCAAAAGGAACAAGTGGCGGGAGAAGTTACACCAACCTCTTACTAGGGGAACAAATCCCATGATTATCTCCAAGGAGAAATCACACCACCCACGAAAACATTTATAAAGTTAAATGTCACCCATGCATAACACCAAGCCGATTGTCAAATCCCCTTTCTTTAAGGAAATCAACATTAATCTCGGGGTGTTGTTCGAAATTGAAAAATTATAATAATTAGATTCAGTTTATTTTTATAGTGCAATTTCTTCCCTAAGCATCTTTTACTATCTAACAAATGAATAATTAGTTTTATTTATCTTATATGTTTAAACATAAGCATATGGTTGGATAAAATATTTTGCTTATTTATACTTTGCACTATTTTTCAATAGTTTTTATATGTGCCTTCCTAACCATACGAACATTTGTAACTACTTCTTGCAAATACTAGCATCCCACTCAGCCATAACACAATGATAATATTAGTACTAATATTTAATAACATTTCCAACATTAAACCAGTGCCATTACTTAGTTGCTTCTCCTTATTTCATTCTTATTTTGTTTAGGCCAATAGTCATAATAAATATTAGAGCATAATTACTTATTACTTACTTATAGGGGAAAATGACCACTATCCTTAACCTAGAACAACATTTATAAATTCAAGGTTATGAAGTGAACTTTATAGTTCACGTTTCTTCAAGTGCTAGCAGCACCAGGGTGATACTTGTCCTCATATTATTTTTTTGCAACCTCTCCCCTAATGGATTCATCCCCAAACATTGTTTGAGTCACACAATGCTTAAGTCTCCTAACATTATCAATTTCATTCACATTTGATGAAGTTAGGATTAGAAATTACAGTGGTTTACTTACACTTCGTGTTTCTCGGTCACATACTGAGGGGATGTTACATCCTTTCCCTCTTAGAATTGACACCGTCCTTAATGTTACATATTCGTCAAAGTTTTGTGTTCACTTCCCTTTAGGTTCTTATTGCTTGCTTCCACATCCTTTGCGATTGTCTTTCAACTTTGCTTTCCTCTAACCTGTTCTTTGTAAGGCATCACAACATCTAGCCAGAATATCATCATATTCATACATACTTTTAATGTCTACAGAATATTGCATACGTAAAACATGTTCTATTCGACCTCTTTTAGAGTGTCACTTTTATGAAGATTCTTCATGCGCTAGTCTTCTTCGTTTTACTTTCCATACGTACTTTAACCCTTTATATTAACAGGATTACATCATGTGTTTTTAGGCCACCAACCTGAAATATGAAACATACCAATGTATGTCTACTATGATTAAAAATCAATAGTTTTAGGCATAATTCAATAATCCAACACAGAACATAAACAACAAGTCCTTTCTGCAACACAACATTTGCAATTCACGAAACATATTTTAGCCTTTGTTTGTTCTTTTATTATCATAAGAAGAACTAATACATGATTACCCTCAAAAGAATTCATAAGTAACTCAAATTTACTTATCTTTTTGGAGGACGTCGTTTACCTCTAGTACTTGGATGATTTAACCAGTCCTCAACTTGAGATAGGAATCTCTTTCATTCACAAGTTAGCATCATCTATTTCACATAATTTCAAGCAATAACCTTTTAAAATTTATCATTCATCCTCACCCTTGAGGGAATTTTTCCTACTCAAGTATTCATAACATCTACACATTAAGACATTCAACAGTCTAGTTACCAGGAAAATCATTAATATGTGTTTTATTGTTACATCATGAAGATGAACAACTTTCACCAACACTTTTTTTGATCAACAAACTCTCCCTTAAGTTTTTCATCTTTAAGCAACTCTCTGTTGAACACATAACTCTCTCTCGAGTTCTGTCAACAATGGACTTACGGGATAAACTTTGAGGTTACTCTCCCTTTTGATTGCTAGTCAAAAGTTTTCCCCTCAAAAACATCAAACAATGTCCTGTCTTCCAGATGTCAAAGTTTGTGCCTAGGTCTTGCCATTGATATCACATACTCTCTCACATTTCCCCTCAAGCCTCCTTGCTTGAGTCTAGAAATTTATTTTCCACTCAGCCTCCTGCTTGAGTCCAGGAAAAGTTACTTTTGCAAAGTAGAGTTGGATCCTCAATTTTTCCACTTGGTGTTCACTCAGAGAAAAGTTTCTTTTCCCCTCAAGCCTTCATTCTTGAGTCAAAGAAAGTTCTTTTAAACATCAATCATTTATTGTTTCTTGCATATTTGATAATTACAACATGCAACAAAATAACAACAAATATGTTCACCTATTTTCTTACTCATGCTTTAATATATTTGTTCATGAGTCCTTGATATTTATTTAGATTCTTACCATATGCTTACCATGCATAATATATTACACTCTTGACTTTCAACAAGTTCCAAAGAATATTGACCATCTGCCAAATTCACTTGTTAGTACCACTTTGTATAAAAATCAAATTTTTGTAAGAAAATCTTTTTCCTAAGCATAATAATAAGAAATCATCCTTCTTACTACATGACCATTTGAAATAAACATCCTCTTTTGGTTCCTTATTTTCATCCTTACATCATGGTTCATCAAAAGAAAGATACAAAATAATTTTCTTGGCACATTAATTCCCAAGGAAATATATACATGCATTGCCTACAAAAAAAAGAACTACAATAGATTTCTTGACCACAAAAAAAATTCAAGATAACCTATTTTCTTTGTACACACTAACACTATGTAAGTAACACCAAAGTGTCTACATATATACTTGCATACCTTTATAAAGATAACCACATACCTTTATAAGGGTGACCACATATCTCCTTTTTATATGGCATTCATATGCCAAGGTACAAGTTTACTTGTAATAACACATGTTAGTATTACACTGAGTATCTCATGAAATCCATATATCAAAATGAAATAGATTGTCAAGGTATCCATGCCTATAACATATACCTCTATCTCATAAATCTCAATCACATTAAAGTATAACTCTTATAAAAAACACTCAAAGTATCCTAAACATCCATAGTAAAGATCATTGGAATAAGAAATATATAAAATGAAATCATGCATTTTCAGCATAAGCATCCCATGAACTATTTAGAATACACATGTATACTTTTTAAGTAATTATAACCATTATCCTTTTGTTGAATTGACAAACAAGGGTACAAGCGTGTTCCAATGTCACACATTAGTTTTATAATAACTTATCCTATACAATCACATACCAAAATGAGACAAGGAGACTCCTACCAATTATTCTCCTTTATAACCTAACAATTTACCACTCATAGAAAACCTCATACCGGTAGAATGCCCAAGTAAATCAATTAAGGTTAATTCCTTTGTTTAAAAAGAATCTAGATACCTTAGTCTAGCAAGGCTATACTTCTTGTGGAATATTAGTTTTTCTTATGTAACTAACCTATAATTCCTAGTTGATACCCCTGTAATGTAATAGAATTTGTATTAACGAAAAATCTTAACATCAACATAACTATGCATCCTTCATAACTAAAAGAATATCAAATACATCAGTTAGATCTGTATTCACGTTGAATCCTCCTCTAATCAAAACTTAATGGATCTTCTAACATATCCAAGCAATTGCTTAGATTATCCATCTGAATCTCATCTTTGGAAATCCTGACGATTGGGTCAATCAATTTTGATTAGTTATATAAAATCAACAAAATGTATCAACCGTACCCACTCAAATAAAATGATTGTTGAAACTGAAATGTATCCACTCTCAAGAATAACAAGGAACGTAGAGAAAGGTAATAAACATTTTAAATCGAACTTCCAGGTCAACAGATTTAGGAGAGTTCCTCAGTTTAGCATATAAACTTTACCTTTAAACATTCACAACTAGGATGACTTTCCATATACTCTTTTCCTCCACCTTACAAGAACCTATTTCATAAAGCCTTAAGTCTAAATATTTCAATAATTTTAACAATTACTTTCTTGTCCTTCAATGAAACTAATTGTAGAGTATGAGGAGATATTCATTGACTAGTATTTATCCATAAAAGATCATTCAGATATATAATGAAAAATATACAATGCTCACATATAGATAATGTTATGCCAATATAATGCTTCAGCAAATGGAACATACTTACTTGCAATTCAAAGACAACTTGTCAGGTACCTCTTGTCAATCATTGGAAATGAAATTTCATGCTTGCGTCTTATAGACGGAGACCCTTTTCTTGTTCAACTAATTTATATTCGTTTCCTCCGAATGAGCCCAAATAAGCCCGAGTGTTTGTAACCTATGCTCTGATACCACATATAACAAACCCCAAATACTTGAATAGACTCTCTAGGTGGGAAACATAAAATTTTCTTGATAAACATATACATTTAATCACACCAAATAATTAAACTTTTTACTTAACCATAACCATTCTCTTTGAATTAAGAATCTAGAAAATCTAATCACTTTAATGCAAATCTACATAAGCAAATCCTATTGAAAATTATAATGAGATACAACAGTAGTCTCAAGACTATCATTTGAATGATTACATATTAACCCTGTCTTTTAATCATAGTTAACACCCTTCATAACAAGGTACCCTGCTTTGTACTTGTTCTCTTGGGTGCATCCATCAGAGATGACACATGAGTCTCTCAAGTGGAGCAAACAACAAGGTTAGATAGGTTTTAGATGATAAAATGAGCTAATTAAAAGGCATGCACATATATAACTGTTTTATTCTACACTGTCTTTCGAGAGTTATCTCAATGTCTTCATAGCCTATGCAACCAACAATCAACATACATATTAGTGCTATTTATCAGCCTATAAATCCAAGATCATAAGCTTCATAATAAACTTAAAAACAAGATAAATTAAATTCATAAACATAATTAACCATTACAAATACTTCTTTAATCTAACTTTAACTTGGGTGACTGAAAGCATGTCTACGACTTTCCTCCCAACCATAGGCTTCATATGACGTATGTTTTTTTTTTCTTTTCTAAAACCACCCCCGAGTTGGGCGACAAATCCATTAAGGTAAGTTTGTGAGCAAAAACTCCCCAAGTTTCAAGTTTAAGATATCCAAATGGAATACCTTACCTAAGATTATGAGACTCAACATTTTTTGTCATCTTAACAATTTTTAACCATTCCTTATGACTAAACCCTTGTCATCTTTTATCCATAAATAAAAGGGGCATGTCAACATTCTTCGACACCTTTATGGTGTAGTAACTTAAGCAACCCTATTTCTTTTAGGGTACCGATATTGCTTAATAAAAGGTATATATTTAACTACCTAAAATTTCCAAAGTGCACTTTCACTTAATAAACAAAGTAACTATTTACCATCAAATCCTTTCATGCTTATTATAATGTATGAAACTAATTTAAGGAGTATAACTAAAGACAACAACTATACTCATGTAGACCCTATATTATATACTTATTTATAATCCAAGTATTAAATGTGATCTTTTCCACATCGAAGGAGGAAACCTAAATCGTTTATAAAACACAACATCAAATTTAAAATCTGATATTTTCTAGACCACAGACATATAACAATAACCTAACTTAGATCAATAACTAGATCTAAAAATGCAAAACGCAGGCAACCAATCATGGAGTTTCTTCTAAAATGGATCTGGTTCACTAAAAATTCGGTACACATATTTTAAACAATCCTTTCCATATTAACATCGCGGGTTCGATTCATGTACTTTTACTTTTCCTCTCTGTTTAAATAAATTTTTTGTAACAAACCAAGTCGTTTATCAAAGTGTCACTTAAATCTTATGTCGGTTCACATTTCCATGTCTCTACCTGGATCAAATTGTGAAATGCAGACAAACTATCCAATTCCAACAAGACATTGGGTTCCAATAAAAACACAAACAAGGATAACTAGATCTTTACAAAGCAGAAAGACAATGCATCCATTGTAGACAAGGAAATCATGACCATGGTACATTCTCAAATTTCAAAGTAAGCAAAGAAGATCTCGAATTTAATCATTCCACTCGTTTTAAGATTCCAAGACAGGAAATTAGTAGCAAAAGATGATACTTGGAAAATCTGGTATCAGTTGCAAGATTTCGATGACATAAAAAAACTGGCAGAAACAATGGGAAAGATGCCAAAATAAATCATACCTAAGTAGATGCAATCACATAGAGAATTCAATTTTATTCCCTCAAAAATTGTTTATGATTCAAACATAGGAAATCAGAGATCGATATATGAAAATATGCAGTACCAATCATCATTACACGCAGACAGGGAGGGAGGTCGTAAATCATAATGCAGATCCAGATCAGATCTTACAAAAATCTCAGGCATGGATACACATCCATAAAATATATAAACGGTTTCATCGACCCTCGTAACTAATAATTCTTCATATTTATAACCCTCAACATGTACGATCATAGGAATCAAAATTAAGATCCACAACGTTTTAAAGTAAAAATCACAAGTAGTTAATATATATATATATATATATATATATATATATAATACTCTAAATTGTAGTACTCTTCCATATCTAAATTGCAGACCGCGCATAAATACTCTTCCATATCTAAATCGTAGACCAAGCCTAAATACTCTTCCATATCTAAATCACAGACCAAGCAGAAATAATCTTCCATATCTCACATGACATCAAAGCACAAACTCCAAAACTTTAAGGGAAAAATGTAGTCAATGGAATTTGTTCGAGATGTTTTAAGAAGGCACAGGCATAAACCAGACCTCGGATAATAAGAAATGTTGGCTAGGGAGTTTGTTCCAGCTTTTAGCATATAACGCCCAATGTAGGGAAAACACCTTTCGTATTACAAAACACATTCCTCAGCAAGACTCTTCCTATCGGTGCCGTGCCTTTCCTCTCAGAGATATTGTCTTCCTAGGCTCTTGGGTATTGCCAACCAATTACCCTACAGATTGTATGATATTTTCAGCCCACGTGGGCCTTGATGGTGACTCATCTACACCAATGTCATCTACATCCATATCATCTTCAGGAATATCAGAAAACAGAGCAAGAATCATCACTTACATCATCAAATTATTAAGGGGAAGAGCATTCCCCCGGTGCAAGCTCAAAATATGGTACTGGTTCTTCTTCGAATTGCACACTTATTTCAACAAATGTCTTGAGTGTGGAAGTGTCAAAGAGTTTGTAAACTTTTGTTTCCTCACCATACCCATCCATGATGGATTCCTTACTTTGTGGCTGCAAGGCCTTCCTCTTTTCATAAGGGATTCGAGCCCATGCTCTAGATCCAAAAATACTAAAATTTAAGACATTTGGTTTATGGCCAAACCATGCCTCGTAGGGAGTCTTTCCTTTTAATGGTTTGTGTAAGGCTATGTTTTGTATGTGTGCAGCACAACTAATGGCCTCAACCCATAGCTTGGGACTTAGATCCCTTGCTTTAATCATGCAAGTGGCCATCTCCTTGAGATATCTATTTTTCCTCTTTGCCACACCATTTTGCTGTGGTGTGTAGGGAGTTGAGTGTTGCACTTGGATGCCACACTCCTCACAAAGGTGTTGTAGGTTATTGTTTACATACTCCTTCCCATTATCATTCCTAAGGATCTTAATCTTATTCCCACTCTGATTTTCTACCAATTCCTTCCAAATCTTCAATTGTTCAAAAACTTCAGACTTTAATTTGAGCAAGTACACCTAGCAGAATCTTGAGTAATCATTAATAAATGTAAGTACATATCTTGAAGCACCATATGATGGAGTGGGAAGAGGACCTATCAGATCTGAATGCACCAGCCCAAGTGGTTGTGTAGCTCTCCTTTCCTCTCCCTTCTCTTATATTTTCTCTAGATGCTTCCCAACTACGCACCCAATGCATGCTCCATTTGATGATTTGATTTGTGGAAGTCCTTCCACCATGTCATCTATGTGTAGTGCTTGGAGGTACTTGTAGTTCATGCGACCAAACCTCTCATGCCATAGCTTGGAAATCTCATTGGAATGTGAGAGAAGAGCTTGGTCATTGGAAGTGGGGAGGAAGTTCAAAAACTTGTACATTCTCTCATGGTGGTCTGCATACCCAATTGCAATGACTTGGTCTGATGAGATTTCTGCAATATCTACCATTTCTGGAGTGAAGGTCACTCTCTTTGCCTCTCTTGTATGGGTCATTTGATATACTGACAACAAATTTGCTGCAAGGTCCAGTACATATAGCACATCACCAAAGAATCCATGCTCTAAGTCAATCCTACCGACCCCCTTGGTCTGGATTTCTAAATCATCACCCCATTCAAAATGTTGGGCCAGCATTCAAATGCATGGAGGAGAAGAGATCTCTTGTGTCTACCATGTGTCTAGAAGCCCCCAAATCAATGATGAAAGATGAAGAGTTAGAGGTACATGCTACCACAACATGACGTTTCTCCTTGCCATATGAACTGGAGGTGCCATCCTTATTCCTTGTGCTGTTAGGGACTGAAATGTTGTTCTTCTCCAGCAGCTGCACCATCTGGTCAATGGTTTTTTTTCATTCATGAGATTTCTGGATGCCATCCCTTGTGGAAATAGGTGCATTTGGTCTTCTCTTTTCCTTCTGTGTCCTTCTCCTTAGGAAGATTTGAACCCCCATCACTGGATTTGGGTTTTTCTAGTTTCTTCTTATCTCACAGCTTCAAATTCTTTGCCAAGGCTTGATAGTTAGCCTTGATGGTTTCCATTTGGACTAGCCTGTCTTGCTCCTGATTGAGTGACTCCATGAAGCTAGCTAGACTTGGCATCTGCCAATTTTGAAGTGTTAGCTTTCCATCATGAAATGTGCTAACAAAGACTAAGAATTATGGTCCCAGCTTCGAAAGGATGGACAAAATCAACTGGTCCTCTTTCTTCTCAATCCCACATTGCTTTAGCTGCAACACAAGTGACTTAAACTTGGTGAAGAATTCCTGGATAGTTTCAAACTGTGCTGGGCTCAGGCTAATGAGCTCGTTCTCATGCTAGTGTCCACGTAGTTCATCAGTTTTCCCAAATAATGTCTCTAGTTTTACCCAGATCTCATTGGGTGTTGTTAAACTGTCAATGTGGAACAAGAGCTCTCTTGAGATACTCAGGCATAACAATCCTTATGCTTCATCCAATCTATTGAAGTACTTGGCTTTCTCTACAGTAGATTTTGGATCCACCTCTGTGCACATGGTAACTATGTAAACTTCCCTTGGATCTCAATTGAATCACCATATCTGCCTTCAAATCGAATAATTTTAAAGGTCTTATGAAGAAGTGGGAAGATTCCATTTCTGTCAACGCTAATGGTGATGAAATTGTTGAATTCCCTGCAAAAAGAATCCATGCTCTAAGTTAATCCTACCAATCCCCTTGGTCTAGATTTCTGAATCATCCCCCATTCGAACTGTTGGGCCAGCATTTGAATGCATGGAGGAGAAGAGATCTCTTGTGGCTACCATGTGTCTAGAAGCCCCCGAATCAATGATGAAACATGAAAAGTTAGAGGTACATTCTACCAAAGCATGATGTTTCTCCTTTCCATCTGAACTGGAGGTGCCATCCTTCTTCCTTGTGCTGTCAGGGATTGAAATGTTGTTCTTCTCCAGCAGCTGGGCCATCTGGTCAATGGTTTTTTTCATGCATGATATTTCTGGATTCCATCCCTTGTGGAAATAGGTGCATTTGGTCTTCTCTTTTCCTTTCTTGTCCTTCTCCTTGGGAAGATTCGAACCCCCATCACTAGATTTGGGTTTTTCTAGTTTCTTCTTATCTCATAGCTTCAAATTCTCTGCCTTGGAATTTCCCTTTGAGGAATTTGAAACTCCCATGGCCAAGGATTTATAGTTAGCCTTGATGGTTCCCATTTGGACTAGCCTGTCTTGCTCCTGATTGAGTGACTCCATGAAGCTAGCTAGACTTGGCATCTGCCAATTTCAAAGTGTTAGATTTCCATCATGAAATGTGCTAACAAAGATTGAGAATTATGGTCCATCTTCGAAAGGATGGACAAAATCAACTGGTCCTCTTTCTTCTCAATCCCACATTGCTTTAGCTGCAACACAAGTGACTTAAACTTGGTGAATAAGTCTTGGATAGTGTCAAACTGCACTGGGCTCAAGCTGATGAGCTCGTTCTCAAGCGAGTGTCCACGTAGTTCATCGATTTTCCCAAATAATGTCTCTAGTTTTACCCAGACCTCATTGGGTGTTGTTAAACTATCAATGTGGAACAAGAGCTCTCTTGAGATACTCAGGCATAATAATCCTTATGCTTCATCCAATCTATTGAAGTACTTGGCTTTCTCTACAGTAGAGTTTGGCTCCACCTCTGTGCACATGGTAACTATGTAAAGACCCTTGGATCTCAATTGAATCACCTTATCTACCTTCCAATCAAAGAATTTTAAAGGTGTTATCAAGATGTGGGTAGATTCCATTTATGTCTGTGCTAATGGTGATGAAATTAATGCCCTACAAAAACAACTCAATTTTATCTGGAATTCCTCTAAAAATGCAGCTCAAAATGCATTGGATTGATTTGCAACTCACTAAAATACCCTCAGCTCTAATACCATGTGATATATATGAGCTACAGGTAGATCTAGGATCCTTATAAAAAACTCACAAATCGAATTTGGTGCAAAACCAACAAAAAACCATTAAATGAGAAGCAATTTACACATGCAATGTGAACAAAAACAAGTTAAATTTTGATTGTCTAACATAAAAACATGCTAGTAATAGGTTTATATTACATCTGGTGTGTTTAGTGAGGATTTGGGATCCCAATGTGATTGTACAAGTGAAAATTTCCAAATTGGCATCAATCCCCCCTACGTGGGCTAATCATGCTCCAAATCAGCCCAAACAACCACAAATTTCTATGTGGACATGGCTGAGGTGATTTGGGGCAATTATTACACCTTGGCATGCGTGGGTGTGGAAATCTGGGTCGTTTAGAGTCTCTAGGTGGCATTAAATGCACCAAATCAGCCCAAAATTGGACAAAATCCACCTCTAGCACTCCTAGTCAACCAAGATTTCCACATTCAATGAATGGGAGCATACCAAAAATGATGAGGGCACACATGTGGCTGGTTGACTGAGCTGGAGTGCTCATGTAGGTGTAAATGTCCCAATTTGACTAGCTATTTGTCCAACTAAGCACCCTAAGTCCAAAACCATAGTGTATTAATGCAAAATGCAATAAAATTGACTGAGTTAAACTAAGGTACTAAAGGGTTGGATTACTTTTTTAACAGAGCCCATGCTCTAGATCCAAAAATCATGAAATTTGAGACATTTGGTTTATGGCCAAACCATGATTCGTAGGGAGTCTTTCCTTTGACTGATTTGTGGAAGGATTTGTTATGTATATGTGCAGAAGAATTAATGGCCTCAGCCCATAGCTTGGGACTTATATCCCTTGCTTCAATCATGCAAGTGGCCATCTCCTTGAGAGATCTATTCTTCCTCTCTGCCACACCATTTTGTTGTGGTGTGTAGGGAGTTGAATGTTGCATTTGGATGCCACATTCCTCACAAAGGTGCTGCATGTTTTTGTTGACATACTCCTTCCCATTATTAATTCCAAGGATATTAATCTTATGCCAACTCTGATTCTCTACCAATGCCTTCCAAATCTTCAACTGCTCAAAAAATTCATATTTTAATTTAAGGAAGTACACCCAGCAAAATCTCGAGTAATCATCAATAAATGTAAGTACATACCTGGATCCACCATATGATGGAGTGGGCAGAGGACTAATCAGATCTGAATGTACCAACCCAAGTGGTTCTGTGTCTCTCCTTACCATCCCCTTCTCATAGCTTCGCTCTGGATGTTTCCCAACTACACATCCAATGCAAGCTCCATTTGATGATTTGATTTGTGGAAGTCCTTCGACCATCTCATCTCTATGTAGTGCTTAGAGGTACCTGTATTTCATGTGACCAAACCTCTCATGCCATAGCTTGGAATTATCATTGGCATGTGAGAGAATATCTTGGTCATTGGAAGTAGGGAGGAAATTAGAAAACTTGTACATCCTCTCATGGTGGTCTACATACCCAACTGCAACAACTTGGTTTGATTCGATTTCTGCAATCTCTACCAAGTTCGGAGTGAAGGTCACTCTCTTTGCTTCTCCTATATCGGTTATTTGATATACTGACAACAAATTTGCTACAAGGTCTGGTACTTACAACACATCATTGAACTAACCATGCTCTAGATCAATCCTACCAATCCCCTTGGTCTGTATTTCAGAATCATCCCCCATTCGAATTATTGGGTCAGCATTTAAAAGCATGGAGGAGAAGAGCTCTATTGTGGCTACCATGTGTCTAGAAGCCCCTGAATAAATGATGAAAGACGAGGAATTAGAGGTACCTACTACCAAAGCATGACATTTCTACTTGTTATATGAACTGGAGGTGCAATCTTTCTTCCTTGCACTGTCTGGGACAGGGTTGTTCTTCTTCTCCATCAAGTGTGCCATCTGGTCAATGGTTTTCTTCATGCATGAGCTTTATGGATGCCATCCCTTGTGGCAATAGGTGCATTTTATCTTCTCTTTTCCTTTCTTGTCCTTCTCCTTGGGAGGATTCGAACCCCCATCACTGGATTTGGGTTTTTCTAGTTTCTTTTTCTCTGGCAGCTTCAAATTCTTTTCCTTGGACTTTCCCTTGGATGCATTCGAAACTCCCATAACCAAGGCTTGATCTTTATCCTTGATGGTTCCCATTTGGACTAGCTTATCTTTCTCTCGAGTGAGGGACTCCATGAAGCTAGATAGACTTGGAATTTTCCAGTTTCAAAGTGTTAACTTGCCATAATGAAATGTACTGACAAATACTGAGAATTATAGCCCCAACTTCAAAAGGATAGATAGAATCAACTAATCCTGTTTCTTCTCACTCCCACATTTCTTTATGTCCAACACAAGTGACTCAAACTTGGTGAAGAAGTCTTGGATAATGTCAAAGTGTGTTGGGATTAGGTTGATGAGCTCGTTCTCAAGATGGTGTCCTCTTAGTTCATCAGTCTTCCCAAAGAGTGTCTCTAGTTCTACCCAAACTTCATTGGGGGATGTTAAACTGTTTATGTGGAACAAAATCTCTCTTGAGATACTCAGGCATAACAATCCATATGCATCATCCAATCTATTGAATTACTTGGCTTTCTCTACAGCGGAGTTTGGCTCCACCTCTGTGCCCATGGTAACTCTGTAGAGACCCTTGGATCTCAATTGAATAAACATATTTTCATTCCAATCAAAGAAGTTGAGAGGTGTTAGCAAGACGTGGCTATCTTCCATATTTTCCTGCACCAATGGTGATGAAATTTCTGAATGTCCTGCAAAAACCACTCAATTTTATCTGGAATTTCTCTAAAAATGCAGCTCAAAACGCTCTAGATTGATTTGCAACTCACTAAAATCCACTCATCTATGATACCATTTGAGAATTTTGATCTACAAAAATATCTAGGAGCCTTAGAAAAACTCACTAATCGAATTTGATGCAAATCCAGCAAAAAACCATTAAAAGAGAAGCAATTTACACATGCAATGTGAACAGAAATAGGTTATATTTTGACTGCCTAACATAAAAACATGTTAGTAATAGGTTTATATTACATCATAATTTTTTTGTGAGGATTAGGAATCCCAATGTGACTGTACAAGTGAAATTGGCCAAATTGGCCTCAATCCCCCCTAGGTGGGCCAAACATGCTCCAAATCAGCCCAAATGGCCACGAATTGTTGTGTGGACATGGATGAGGTGACATGGGGAAATCATTACACCTTGGAATTCATGGGTGTGCAAAAATAGGTGGGTGCAAGGCTCTAGGTTGCATTAAATGCACCAAATCAATTCAAAATTGGTCAAATCCACCTCTAACACTCCTAGTAAACCAAATTGTCCACATTCAATGAATGGGAGTGCACCCGCAATGATGAGGGCAGACGTGTGAATGGTTTACTGAGTGGGAGTGCTCATGTGGGTGTTATTGGTCCAACTAAGCACCCTATGTCCAAACCATAGTGTAATAATGCATAAAATGCAATAAATTTGATTAAAGAGTTAGACCAAGGTACTAAGGGGTTGGATTATTGTTCTAAAAAATGGCATTTTTTAGTCACCTTTGAACATGGAACTTGTCTGCATTTCATTCAATCAGTTGGGTATTCAACTTTCTTCAAAGTCGATCCACTTTCATGAGTCATGTCACTCCTTTAAGTCTTTCAAAGAATGCATCATCCATCATCGCATTATGATCTGGTATATGTTTCCTCGAATCAATGTTTCCAAGTCTTCGATCGTGCCGCCCTATGTTCAAAGGAAAATTATGTTGAGAGTTTTCATATGTAGTCAAAAATACCTTTGAGTCAGTCCTATGGTTACTTCATACTCAAATTCTAGAACTTTATTCCAAATTTCGTGCCGTTGATGTGGGATTCATCATGGGCCTCCTTCGACAAGACTATTCTTGTCGACTTCAACTCATCTTCCCGGAATTAGTCTTAGAAACAAAAAGCAGTACCTTGAGATATATATACATCAATGACATATTTCCTCGCTTTTGACAATAGGTTCACATCATTGACCTTTGATCGAAAGATTCAACTGAGTGTTTGACATCAAATCATCTATTCACATTCGAAGTACTGTACTGGAGTACCTTGGGAATCATCGACATCAATGGTGATATCCCTCACACTCGTTAACGGTTTTTATTATTCACTGGTAATCAAGTGGTTTATACCATGTTCGACTTCAAGACTTGTATTCGCATGGATAGAATCGTACTTTGTTGAAGAGAGACGAAGACCCTAGGTGTATGTTTAAGTCATGTTTTCTTTCCCCAGTTTGCAATGGAGTATTTGTATGAGTCATAGCATGGATCCATATTTTTATGGCCATGTATGTGCTCAAATTTGCGTCTGTATGACATAGATCTACATTGTATGTATGGTAGCTATGTCAAAGTTTGAGTCTTCTTCGCATGGATCTACGATGTATTCTAGTAGCCATGACTGTTTATATCTCACATGTATTTGCAGTGTATTGGTTAGCAACCATGTTGTGAGTTGTATGAACATAAATTAAAGTGTAAATGTACTGCAGAATGAGCTTGGTTGTTTTAGATCTCTGATCAGTGGACTCTTTCCTCGAAGTGATAACTTGTTCCTAAAAAGCCTTAACATATCCTATCCTTTTAGCTTGATGCTTTAGGGGGCATTTTGTTACATACATTTCTCATCAACATCATGTAATGAGATCAAAATGTCATTTTTTCCCTAAATCCTCAAGTTTTGAAGTTAAAAATGGAAAAGGATTAATGATTTACACTTTTGTCCACCACCGCACTTTCCTTATGGTCAAGGTGTGGTACCTATTGTAACACTCTTTTTCTTTGAGTAGTAAGCGGTGCCACCGCCATTTTCCTTTATGTAATGAGCAGTGCTCCCCTAGTAACGTTATGTCTCCGTAGACAAAGAGCGGTGCTCGAGTTTTAAAGGTAAAAAGAGAAGCTTCGAGAGGCTTCTCGAAGCTTGACTTCATGGAGCCTCATCCCTAAGGTTTAGAACCACCTGTAGATCAAGATACATCATTGTAGGATCCTCCCTCCACCTCACCGATGAGATCCTCAACCTATTCTATCCTCCCATGGCTTTAAATACTGGCTCACCCCCCATGGTTAAAGGGAGGAAGATTATGTTATTGCATCTAAACTCTACCAAATTTATCCAAGGCTAGTGAGCAATTGGTAGGAAAGCTTGAGGATTTGAGGCAATATTCATTTGACAAGGGTTTCTCAACACCAAGGCTTAGGTTGTATGCTCTCCCTCTCCATTTTATTAATGCAAATAAAGGTTTCTTTCCCATAAACATCATTATGTTTGAATCACTGTGTTTATTGTTGAATTCCTTGGTCATTAACATAAGATTGTAGACTAGCTTGTTACTGTGATCTAGTGTGTGTTATTTGTTGTATATATTCCAGGACATCTGTGGAGATCAAACACTCTAAAGATCAGCCTTTAGTATGTGAGAGGTAAAAGAGTATTTTATTCAGGAAGTTTATATCATCTTAGGGGAATTTATTTTATGTTGTGACTTCTTTGTTCTAGTACTAAGTGTTTCAAGCTAGGGAAAATGTGTGTGTGAGAGAGAGAGAGAGAGAGAGAGAAAGAGAGAGAAGAAGAAGAAGAAGGAGAAGGAGAAGACGAAATTAGGTGGAAAAAACAACGTGCATGTGTTATTTTCTATATAACAACATGCATGTGTTATTAACACACACACATTTTTAATTTGAAAAATAAATTGGTGCAAATCACTATTTCCACTCATGTTGTGGATGAGTTGTCTTATTTGTCTACAAGTTCAGATCTCCAAATCTATGATTTAGGCCTACAACTAGCAAAACAAATCTAATTTTTCATTTCTTTGGTTTTTAACCTCGAACCTACATATGCTAGAATGGTTTGGTGCTAACAAAATTGCACAGACATATAGAGATTTATGTGTAAATTATATGTGTGTGTGTGTGTGTGTGTGTTTTGGGAGAACAATATTGCTTTATAAATTTTTATTTGGTCATATCTCAAATTTGTAAAAAACATAGCATTCATGTTTTCTTTGTAACTTTTGATTGGTTGACCTATTTTGAAAACAAAAAAGAACCCACACAAGTGTAGACGAAGACCTACACACTAATAATAATAAAAACCATTGATTGTGTTAATACCCTCATAACGAAGCCTAATGCTCAACCTTCTAATTTTGGGGCTTCATTGACTTTATTAATTTAAAAAATATAGAAAATTTACATTAAAAATTATAGAAAATTTCTGTTGCACAAGAACCACATGTTAACTACATTTCTGCATTTTTTTTCCCAAAAAATATTAGTGTTTACATACTAAATTTGGGGTCTAACACGAGCATATACATTATGTTTTAGAAAAAATGAACATACCAATCTTAGGAAAACATGAATTTTATTGGAGTCATAGCAATTTTTCATAAATAAAAGTTATGTATTCTTGAAGGTAACGTTTGCCTACATTTCATTTTTTAGACAGTGTTCTATAAGGTTGTGCAGATACTTCTAATATATATTTGTATTGATCAGATTTATGTTTTTCCAGATTCCATTGCAACTAATGTTTCATAATTGGGTAACATATCTTGCACTAGGCCATCATTCTCCCTAAGCAATCTAGTGAGGGCATGGCCAATCTAGCCATCACTGGCCACACTCAGGCCAACATGAGCCTCTTTAGGCACAATGTAGTTTCTCAAGACTTTAAGTATCATGCAATATCATGGGATACACAAGTACCATGGGCTCAAAAACCATGGGATACACATGCAATATCATGGGATACACAAGTACCATGGGCTAAAAAACCCATGAATTGTAGACATACATTTGACTCTTTAACCAAGTCAAATTTATGTAAGATTTATATATGTTTTTAAATTTTATAAAAAAAATATTTTTCATCTACTAAATATCTACTCAAATGTTTTATCATATTAAAATGTTTTGGTTACATATTTGTTTTGTACTTAATCATATTTATATCCATCTTCATACTTGAATCATACTGATGATGGTGGTGGTTAACCTCCACTAAGACCACTTTTGGTCTATCAAACCCTCAGAAGGATCTACCTGGAATGTTGTAAGGAGTTATTTGGATTGTTGTAAAATTTTATTCCGATTCTCAAAAAGTTTAGACAGATGCATTTTGAGGTCATGGTAATGTTGACATGTTAGAAGGTTAGGGAGGGTTGTACTGAAGAAAAGATTATGAAACTGCGATCAAATGTGGGTGTACACAAGGCACTCTATGAGAAAGTTACTTTCATCCTCAATGCTCATAGTATCACAGAGATGTGAAATTCTTTCCACCACTGTGTTTTATGAATTGTCTAATGCCCTATTTCACTATGAAGCTCATGAGAATTCGTTCTTATCTTAGATATATTAAACTTCTTCTTTGGTAGTTAAAATAAAGATATACTTTTTATCTTCTAGATTAAGATTAATGACCCCTTGTAGTATCTTGATTTTCTTTTAACCTTTAATTCTTTCATATCTCATATTTTTTCTTTAATTTCGGATGTGACATCATCTAAACGTTAACATCATTAACAATTTGCAAATTTATGATAGTGCCTCATCTAGATGTCAACGTCATTGCCAACTTCCATTGTATTTCTTAAGATTTAAACAAATAATGAGCAAAAAAACCTGTACGTTTGGAATAATATTGAAGAAGGTGAGGTTTTGAGTGCATGGTAAGGGTAAGTATATAATTCCATCTCTCTACATTTATGTATTCATGACCAAAAATAACAGAGAGAGATATCTTTTCTTTTTCATTTTATACGTGGTTTCAAGAATAAGCAATGGGATAATTCTCCTTTTCACAACCAAAAATAAAATAAAAGAAGAGACTCCATCACTTTTCTTTTTTATTTATTTTATAGGTTGCTTCAAGAATAACGATTGGGATAATTTCTCTTTTTCCAAGCATAACTTTCATTTCATGCTTGCAATTATGGTGTTAGGAAGGTTATTCTTCAAAAGTAAAGAGCAGGAATAAGCATATAAAGCGTAGCAAGGCGAACTTAGTAAACACAATAAGGATATTTAATGTAATAATGATGAACTTTTAGCCGTGGATGAACATTTTTTAAAAACAGATTCTATATATTTGCTTTCAATTTTGTAATAAAGAAGGGTCACTTTAATCATGCTAATGCACATGCCATCGCGTCTAACAAATAACACGAGTGTATGATATGTAATTTCTCATTTATTTTAATTAGGTTTAAATGAGTGATAGTCCACATGCCTTCACGCCTAACAAATAGGAGTGTCTCGTAAGTAATTTATTATGGTGGATAAGTCATATGGTGGTTACGTGAGTCATATGGTGGATAAGTGTTCATGTAAATGAGTGATAGTCCACGTGAGTCATATGGTGGATAAGTGTTCATGTAAATGAGTGATAGTCCACATGTCCCATAAGTAATTTATTATTCTTTCAAGTACGGTTACGTGAGTCATATGGTGGATAAGTGTTCATGTAAAGTGACCGTGATATTGAAAGGGAGTTTTGAGTACTAGGGTTTCTAATGGCACGTATTAATTTTAGGGTTAGATTAGTTGCAGCTTGCTTTGCAGTTTTAATTTTCTTTTTTAATAGAATGAATGAAATGTAACTAAATTAATATGAAAATTTAAATGTAAAATGTTTAAGCTATGACAAAGTATTGTAAAATAGAGTTCAGAGGATGAAGATAACTTATTAGCATAGTACTTCAACTAATATAAAATTGAAACAATAAAGTGGAAAATTAAATACTATGTGAGAAAATTCTACAACAAAAAATATCATTTCCATGGTTTATATTAATTGCATCTCAATATTGTTCACCTAGTCTTTATTTTTCCAAAGGGGAAAATTTCTTTATTCTTTTCCGTCATTACATTTATAATATTTTTCTTCTTCATGACTATTTCTCTTGCCATGTGGAAACTTAAGGTGTTAGCCAAGAAACCATTTTACCTTTTTGATGATCTATTTCAAATAATTAGGAATATTATAAAGCATTTTGCACAAATTATTGAGATCATAGAAAATAAAAAAACATATAAATGAGATTTTAAAATATAAGAAGTGTTTATTTTTTTTAGGTGTGTAGGTTCCACATTCTTGATTCTAATTTTGATGTCAGGAGTAAGTTATTAATCACAATTTGAAGTTACTTTGATAATTTGATGTTTGATATCATTTAAAGAGTAAGTTATTCAACACAATTTGAAGTTACTTTGATAAGTTCATGTTTGATATCATTTCAAGTCTGATCTCTCGTTCTCCTCTTCAATCTTCTCATCCTCCACTATCTTTTGCATATTATATTCCCATTAGTTATATTCCATTTAAACTTTGAAACCATGATAATAATCATAGGAGTTTAGATGAATAATGAAAAGTTACTCACCATAATGTTATGATGGAATTATCATACCTTACTAAACAAAGGCCCCTCAGGGCCTCAGTGACACAAACAAAGTTAGCCACTAACTTTAGTTAGGTTTCATACATGAAAAATTGAAATTTGTTTATTATTTACTTCTCAAGAATTAAACTTGCAAGGTAAAGTAAAATCATAATTTTATTGGAAATCCAAAGATTATAAGATATTGTTGTGGTCTAGAACTTTGGTCTTCATTTTACATCACCAAAAGGTTTTCTCAAAATGCGAAAAATGGAAGTTTTAAAAAATACCTTAAGGATAAATAGTGAAAAATCATGAAAAACATATATAACAAAAAGGTTAGAGATCTTAGTGTATATTTCCAATGCTATATTGTATGTCCAAAATGGAGTTCGGGGTCAAAACTTATGAGAATTTTACAAACACCAAAAACCCATATTTTTCATTCATTTTGGAACTCAAATTGGCTCAATTTCGAAGCTCGAGATGATTTTAAAACCTGTCCCAGTTTTGAAACTTGGACCAATTTCAAAACTCAAACTAATCCAATTTTGAAGCTCAGTTCATTTTTGAAGCTCAGTTCATTTTTGAAACTCAGCATGTTTTTGAACTCATTTCAACAAGGTTTTCAAACTTGATAAAAAACATTTAAAAACTCATTTTGACAAGATTTTCAAACTTAATTAGCTCAATTTGGAAACTCATTTCAACAAGATTTTCAAATTAGATTGGCAAGATTTAAAAACTCATTTCGACAAGATTTTCGAACTCAATCAACAACATTTAAAAACTCGTTTCGAGATGATTTTGGATCTCGACATAATTTTGAAACTCATTTCGGCAAAATTTTCAAACTTAATCATCAACATTTAATGTAATGTCCCTGCTTGAGACCCCTAGAGTTTATCATGTGTATAATGTAAATAATGATATGTAATGCCTATATGGAAAATCAAATATACTTTTTAACATTATTATTTAATAAAATATTGTTTCAAAACACTTTATCAATGCAGACAAAGACAAATCTCTCTAGTCTAAATGGTTTAGATCTATAACAAAACATAACAGTAATGAAAACTTTTCCCTAGATTTATCAAATCACTTGAATGTAAAGAATCTATACCTCTTTCCAAAGGTTGTCCTCATTGGCTTGAAGCTTTTGTAATCTTGTTGATGAAGAGATAACCTGCAAAATATTCAAAGGAAAGAAGAAACGAGTGGAAACACAAGATAATATGATAGATCTAAGCAATTGACCAAGGAGAAATGCTACAAATGAGATTACACATCAGGGATAATTTTAAGGAACAATACTTATTTAAAAGTGTATAAATGTTGGTGAATCTTACCAATTCTTAAAACGAAAACTGTAAAATGTTTCGTGATATTTTTCAAAAAATATTTTAATTTCTGGGGATTTTATATCGTTTATAAAATAATTTGGTGATTTTTAGGGTGAAAATTGTTTACCCCATCAAAATTGGGCGAAACAGGGCTTCAAAAAAAACAAAATGACGAATCTTTTTTTTTTAAACATGGAAAAATAGCCCATGGGCTAAATTTCGCCCCTAAAATTATCCATGTTACACATCATTTACGGGAAAGGAAAACATTAATGTATTAATATCAAAGAGGAAAGAATTAAAAACATAGCCTTGCCTCAATATACAAACTATCAAAGATCACATCTTTGGCCTAATTTCTCCAACATTTGGCTGCTATCACTCATTCTAGCTCCCTATCCCATGAGGGTGAGCTCTCATTTATAGGCCAAAAGAGATGAGGAAGAGAGGAGAGGATTAAGGGAGAAGGATGAGGTGGGATCCTACTAAGCTAGGAGGCGAGTCAGATCCACCCTAAATGGAAGGGATAAACCTCCACGAGGGTCTCCTTTGAGAGACTTTTTGAAACTTATCTTTTTTTCCTCTGTATAGGCATCGACGCACCCTATACAGAAGCAAGTGCATCAATCATGCACCCTATAGTGATGCAAAGTGTGTCAATGGGGGGTGATGCACCTTGTTAGAGAGAAAAGGGTGTCACCCTCTCAAAATAGGATTTTTTCAAAGAGAAAAATTTTCATAACCACTAGTACAAAATGAGGAATTCAATACTAAAAAAGTGACTAAAATTAATATATAAACGACTATTTTTGAGTCGGTGACTAGTAGTAGCTAATTTCCACTATCTTATAGCTTGACTAACTTAGTCAAAAATTGGTTGATATATTAGTCATTGATGTAGTCGTTGATGTAGTCATTGAGTTACTCATTGATTTACTCATTGATTTTCACAATTAATGACCAAATATACAACTAAATAAACTACTAGATGATAACATATTAATGACTAGGCTAAATACCTCTAAACGTTAGTCGCACTATAAGATACTAGAAATTAGATACTAATAGTCGTATACCTGTGAATTTAGTTGTTTTCTTAGTCACAAATTTATGATAGGGCACAGAGGAATCGAACCACCAACCTCATGCCTATAATTAGGCAGGTGCTCTACCATTGAGCTAGCACCCTTTAAGAAGTTGTTATTGCTGACAATGTTGATATTCAAACAAATTTTGCATAATTCAAGCATAGAAAATAATGATTATCGAGTTACTATAGATCCAGAATAGCTTACCTTGTACTAGTCCTTCAAGTACTTCAACTTCATTTATTAAGTGCAAAAAATATTTTTGGACTTAATAAATGCACTTGAAGGACTTGAAGGAATAGTACAAGGTAAGTCATTATGTATCTATAGTAACTTGGTAATCATTATTTTGTATGCTTGAATGATGCAAAATGAAAAAATCCCAGAAATTTATAGGTTATGCTCATACAGGTCCTTCTTTAACACCAGTTAAGGTGTTGGTTGCAATTAAGCCAATATGGATCTATAGGAATGACAAGCATGCATCCATTGCTAAACCATCTACCAATTGATCTAGATTCATGCCAAGATATCTGAATTTGACTGAAAATTCATAAGTAACTTGAAGATAACAGTGGATGATGCCATGGAAAGGATAATTTTAGTTTATATAGAAGAAAAAGATGAGAAAATGGTGTCCCAAACTCATCTTCCCCCAATGTGAGATAACCCACCATCCCCTATAAAATGAATACAAGTGTGTGTTTCTCTCAGGTTCCATGAACATCTTACACAACCTTCAGATAGTTTCAATCAGATTTGGATGTCCATCTTAACTTCAACGAACCAAAACTTGAACTAGTAGATTTCACATTTCACAACAAGAAGAATGGATGTTAACTCTAAATACTCTTAGCCACTAGATAAATGGAAATGAAATGAGATGAAATATTAGCAACAATACCTTCAATTTTAATTGTTGATAAGAAGTATGAGTACTTATGTGATCATTTTATTCGGAGGTGACTTGAAAAACCACTAACTAGCAATCAAGGAAAGAAACCATGTTCATATTGATATATAAATAAAATAAAATAAAATTTAGATATAGACTATTCCGATCCCACTATCATTTATACCTCGAAAGGGAACTAGCAAATATCCCACAACTGTTCAACTTTGTCCAAAATGCCCACTTGGAGTGCCATTGTTTAAACAAAAGAAAAAGAAATTGAAACCATGAAAGTAGTAATTTACTCTACTTGTATATTGGATGCAGAGTCCCAAAGCTACACAACAGAATTAGTCAAGCACATGCAATAAAATTATAAATGGACAAAAGAAGAAAACAATGTAGTTTAGACCCACACTCTAGCACGTCCACTAGACTATGACGCACTTCCATACATAGTAGCAGCCTCAATGAGGCTGAAAAGGAGCAAAAAAAACTTCTCTAAAGTCTAAAGAGGCTCGACATGCTACAAGAAGCTGAATAAGAACCACATCATCCCTAGTAAAGATCATGGTAGGAACCAACAACAACAACACACTCACATAAAAGACCTCAAAACAGTCAACAGACCATAGATCGAGTTAAGGAAGCCCAAGGAACAATCATGGTTCATTCTAGTAGGATCAACAAAAGTCACAACCCAACTTAGCAGCCCAAAAAAGGTCAGAGCTTAGTCCAAACAGCTCATAAAGGTCACAGCTCTCTCTAGACAACCCACAGATGTCATGGTTTTGTCCAAACAACCCATAGAGGTCATGGTTGTGTCCTATCATAAGCCATGACTCAATCTAAGGCAACCCACAAGGTCACGACTTAGTACAAGGTATCCCACAAGGTCGCAACTCAATACTAGCAACCTCATAGGTCATGGTAGGCACCAACAACAACACACTCACAGAAAATACCTTAGAACAATTAGTACACCACAGATCGATTCAAGGCATCCCAAGGAATAGTCATGGTTCAGTCTAGAAGACTCAACAAAGGTCACAACCCAATTTAACAACCACTAGTACAAAATGAGAAATTAATGACTAAAAAACTGACTAAAATCAGGCTATAAACAACTACTTTTGATTCGGCGACTAATAGTAGCTAATTTCCACTATCTTATAACTAGTCGTATTTCACTTAGTCATTAATAGCTTGACTTATTAGTCACATATTTAGTCATTGATTTAGTCACTAATTGCAACAATTAATGACCAAATATACAACTAAATAAACTACTATATGATAACATATTAACAACTAAGCTAAATATGACTAAGATACGGGAAATTAGCTACTAATAGTCATATATATGCAAATTTAGTCGTTTTTGTATCCACAAATTTATGATAGGGCATGGAAGCATCGAACCACCAACCTCCTGCCTATAATTAGGCAGATGCTCTACCATTGAGCTAGCACCCTTTAAAAAGTTGTTATTGCTTGACAATTATGATATTCAAACAAATTTATGATAGATAGAAATCTACAAACTACATAATTATTACTATTACAACTTACCTGTAACTAGTATTTATGATAAACTAATTCTTGAGAGCTATGTACAAATTTCCCTATATCTGGCATATCCATTCATGTTACCAGAGAGAAGGAAATACCTATGTGATGGATGTGATATCAATTAAGTCAACCAATTTACAGAATATCTCTTGGCGTTCCTGAATATATGAGAAAAATATCATTATATGAAATCAAGCAAAGTAAAAGTCAAATAAGGTAAGCAAACCTTGCCATTCATAAAACAGTCTATCAGTGACAATATAAAAATACATGAAAGCGAAAGATTTCAGACTGAGTGTTGCAAAGCATAAGCTACCATATCAACCAATTCTAGAAAATGAAACATATTTTTATAGAAGTATGAAGGATACCAAAATAAGCAAGCAAAAGAAATTCAACACATATTTCAAAAAGAGTTGAATGAAATAATAAAAGCATACCCAACATTATAGTTGACACATTTTATATGAAAATCAGTGTGAAACATTCAATCATGTTTGTAAGTTTATCTCTGGCCAACATGCCTTAGATATAGCCACAACTAGACTGATACAAATAATTATCAGAACCAAGGGCACTCCAGAAGTGCACCACAGACAAAGTAATAAAGATAAGAAAAAAAATCACCATGACGAAGGTAAGATTTGAGAACAAACAAATGTTGTATGGTGGTTCTATTGTATTTGGACACACAAGTTCTATAAGCAACAACAATTAGAAGATAACCAATTAGCTAATTTTCAGTTATTATCCCTTGACTCTTTTACAAGGAAAGTTGAAGAGAATGAGACAAACCTGTTCTCCCATAATTTAGCCTCCTTGCTAACACAAACTTCCTCAATATTCTTGATGGACTTCAAAGTATTTTGAACAACATTTCTATCATATCTCTCAGGCTTGTTTATTCTTCTCTCAAACTCGAACGTTGATGTCTAAACAAGAAGTTTTAGACAACACAACCCTCATGTGCACTACCCCCATGCATTTATATCCCAAGGCAACAACTGCCATTTCTTTGTTTCTCTCATATGTTAAGGCACAAAATCTGTAAAGGTAATAGAGAAACTAACCTATCAATATTTGAATCAGCATGACTATATTTCAAAATTACCTGAGAAATTTCTAAAAGTAAAGCTAATACAGTGTGCTCACATCCAGATTGACTAATGAGAAAAATGGATAAAACTTTCAACTCAAAGTCTAAGAGCTTATGAGACTTACTCATAGAGCCTGGAAGTATCTGTATACACATTCATAGCTTGAGTTGTTTCTCCATGCTTTGCATTGTCATAATTGCAAGGCTCCAATAATGAAGCACCATGAAGAAATTTTAAAGCCGCTTGAAAGTAACGACCAATGATTTCAAGGTCGCTATCTCCCATAGTTGGCAACATCTATTGCAACTATGTTAGACTTCTAAGGAAATTAGCATTTTAAACATTGGATTGCATCAAGTCACGAGAATAATTTTAGGCTATGTATAGATGGAGAAATAAGGATAATGAACATCAAGCAGACCTTCAATCTGTATGTAGAGTGTTTCAGATCCTTGGCCTCTTTCAATAAATAATTTCTTGTAGCTTTCCCATGGTCTCTTCTAATAGGACTTGCAGCGACTGCTCCATCAAGATCCCTTCTTGTAACTAAATTAGATGCAATAGGTCTCACACCACGCATCGGTGGTCCATGCACGTTATCAGATTTTCTTGATTCTCTGGGAACTGTTGACAATTCACCATTAGAGCCTGTTACCACCTAAGTTGTACTTAGTTGGTGTTATCAAGTGAGCCTGGTGAACAGGACAAAGATGATTTCTTCGGACTTCAGAAGACCTTCAGACTTGCTTCTGGAAAGTGTATTTTTTATCTACCACATGTTCATACCCCCTTGGGGGAGTTGTAATAAAATGCTCTAGCATGGTAGTGTCTATATAAGACTCTGTATCCTAGACTCATTTGTCAATGCGATCATCCCAGGGTGTTTTTTCCCTTGGTTATTATTGGTTGTTGAATAAACGACTGATAATTTGTGAGTTTTTCACTCAATACCTCCAAAGTTGGGGTGGTCGGCTTGACATTTAGGCCTATTGAGGTTATTAGAGTCCGTGTGTCAATGTATAAACATGCTAGGCATTATGGTCGAGTCATATGAACATGTGCTAAGTCCCCCTAGGTTTTGTTTTTTTTATTTTTTTATTTTATTTTTTCCGCAAAACTTAGGCTGTTTTTATTAGTCTAAATGGAAAAATTGGTCTTGTAATAAAAGTGGGGTTAAAAGTCAGTTTCAGTCATGGGGGTGCTCATTTTCTAACTCAGAGCACCCGGTAAACCCATAAACCCACTTTCCCTAAGTTTTGAGTAATTTTTCCATCACTCACGTAAGACAATCCAAAAAAAATCAAATATTAATTAATTTAATTAAAAATTAATCAAATAATGGAGCAAATCCAAGTTCCTAAATCAGTGGAATTTGCTCCGATTTGATTGAAATCAGTCTCATCGGCTTCGGATTGACTGAGAGTTATCATTCCTTGACTGAAGGCATTGATCAAGGCTAAAGAGGAGCTTAACTGGCTCACACAGGTATGAGGCATGTGCCCTCTTTCTCTCTCCTTCACATGTGTGGATCAATTTGGCAGTTGTTTGATGGGTGGGTTAGTTCACTGAGTGAGGTGTCACTCCAATTTGTAGTTCCAATCTAGTTAGACTTAGTTCATCATCATATTAGGATCGGCTTAACTCTCCATCAACTGCAATCTCTCCTTCAATTAGACATGCGCCCCTCTTAGCCAATCTGGCTATAAATTGAAGTTGTCATTCCCTTCTTGAATCTAGTTCTAGTTGGAGAGAATAGTCTTGCTATTGTAATACTATTGTAATATTTTTCATTGTTGGAATAAAGAAGCTTTGGAGGCTACATGGTGTAATGCTCTAATGTGTGTGGAATAAGCATTGTCTTGAGGCTATTGATGTTGCCGGTTTTTCTCTCAATTTCTGCATTTGAACCTTGCCTGGCTTGAATGATTCAGATAAATTAATAGGAGTGTATTTGGGCAAGTAAGATTACTTGTTTTTCTATATCTCATAGCATATGTGTTTTAAGATCTAAATTATACATGTATAATAATCTTATTTGCATGTAATTCTTGTCTCTTTTTCATATATATATCAACATTTCATAAGGTTTTGTGCAAGGTTGTGTGTTTAGCTTTCATGTGGCAAGGATTGGACGAACTATGGATCTAGTTTGACTCCACCGTACATCCAACATTTTTTGAAGGCATTGCCCCTCTGTATTCCACTAACAAGTTTCCCTTGCAGATCTATCCAACAACAGGCCTTCCCCCTTCTCTTCCTCCATTTTATTAAAATCAATATTCCAGTTACTTGTTAGTCCTCTTATGATCAGATCTACTTCTAAAAATTGATTATATATTGTTATATCTAGTTTTTAAGAGTCTTGTTGCTTAGATCTGAAATTTCATAAAGAATATCATATTTTAAAGATAGATATAGGTGAAGAAATTCCTTTTTGCAAGTAGCTAAATCGTAGATCTAAAGATTGCTCATAAGGTAGTTTCTTTTTTTTTCGCTCTTTAAAGATTTAAATTCTTTAAGAAAGTGCACATCATATTAGCTACCCAAAAATCAAGCCAAGATCCCAAGGAAATCTTGCTTTCCTTGGTTCCCTTTTGCAGAACTAAATTGTTCCTTTTTAACAATTTTTAACTTAGTCTTTTTTTCGGTAATTAGTGTGGTGACCCAAAGCACTTTTAAAGCATTTTTGGGAACATTTTATTTTAATAGATTTCTGGTTTTTAGCATTTTTAGCAAAAAAGAGAAGGAGACTCTGCCCATTTTCCAACTCTTGGGCGAACCGGAGCTTCCTAGAGGCTTCCCCCGATGCTGTGCTTCTTTTTAGGCTTGTTGTAAGCTTGTTGTAAGCCTTTGGATACCAGATAACAAGGACCAAAGTGAAATTAGTTTTCTGATATTGTAACCTTTAATAATTAAGAATCACTTCAAGTAGGCTCTTTCGATCCCACTCCCCGTTCCCCAGGGGGGATCCGTGTCCGTTTCACTTTTTTCCTTTTTTTCCATTTTTTGCTCTAGCTTAGTCTTGTCATGCAAGATTGTATACTTTGATCATATTTGTCATTATTCCATATTTTGAAATCAAAGTAATACTAATACTTACCCCACAAATCCCCGATTGAACCGAAAGGTGAAAGAGGATCATGGTAGGATTAATTAGAAAACCTATAGTGTGTGTTTTTTATTTCTATTTTCATTCTTACTTTTCACAAGCAAGCAGTAAAATTAACCCCTCCTCGATTTCCTGATTGAGGTCCACTTGGACCGAAAGAGATTCCTGGAGGGTCTTTTTTTAAACAAGAACATGCTCTTAAAATTTACTAAAATTTACAAGACTCCGGTGTGTATGATCTGCATATGGCTGCGGTTCGTTGGATTAGTCAAGCTACATCAAAAGCAACGCAAGTGACTAGAATAATTAGGATTCACTTTCCCAATTAACCACCGTAGGAGAAAATCCAATGCCTCGATTAAACCGTAAATGGTGGCAAAATAGCCAAAGGAAGTGGGAACTACTGGACAGTGACCTCTAGGCACTAATCTCTGTTACATCCTAGCATGTGTATTATGAACATAGTCTCAGAGACTCCATCCAGCCCACACATTCCTTGTGGTTATCCGTAGCGGTTGTTACTTTTGGACATACTCCAAGTACACCCGAGGTATATATGGAGTCCCCCCGCCTAATTTAATTCACTCATCTTTTCACATTAATTTAAAACATACCAATATACAATTGCACAACATTCACTTCAGCACTTGCAAGCAATCTTAATTATTTTCGACTCCATTTAAGGCACTGGTCAACTATTTATTTCTTTCAATCTATACGTGATTGGGTGTCATATCATGCTTATTTGTGATTGTCTCATCATGTTATCTGTTGTTTACAATTGTTAAATCAAAACTCGTAAAAAACTTACTCATTTAACACCATCATCATCTAAGTAACCAACCTTAGTAACTTGTAGGGTCTACCCCCCTGGCTTCGTTAGGAGTTTGCCTAAATGAAGGAGTCAAGAACAAGGTGACAGCCTTGACTCGAGACTTGCCCTCAAGGACACACTGAGTGTCTTGAATCTTTTTGCCACGTTCCCCCCTAGGTGTGTGAAAGGCGACAACATCCTCTAGCGCCGTTTTCGGGAATAAATATTTTTATTCCCGAGTACGACTTTTGTTTTCTTCCTTTTTGTTTTTTCTTTGTTTGATGAATTCTTAGAGTAGATCTTTAATTTTCATCTGGCGACTCCACTGACTTTTTTTTAGTTTTTATTTTTACAAAGAAAAGAATTTTTTTTTTTTTGTGAAAGATTTATAAATGCTTATTTTTCTTTTTCACATGGAGACTCCATTGAAGGGATAAAACCCTACTTTCTCATAATTTTGTTGAGACTTGTTGTGTGTAGATGAGCTCATACAACATAGTAAAACTTTAAATGCTCATTATTTGACAACTCCGATTCAGTACAAAATACATGGTTGATATATGCTACTGATAAGCAATTATGGATGATGAGGATTATGGTGCTCAAATTTCCAATGCATATCCTCCTATCGATTTCTCGAGCATCCCAGGTTTTCCTAACTATGAACCATATCTCCAGGATAAAAGATATTTTCAGGCTCCAATTTTTTGTGGAAATGGTGATTCAGTTGTCTGTCACATCATATCCTTTCTTTCATTTGTGAATAAAAGCAACATACTTCATAGGGATAATACGATGCGAATTTTTGCTAATTATTTGGAAAAGAAAGCTTGGATATGGTTTTGTGGTCTTCCTTATAAATGCATTACCTCCCTTGAAGACTTATGTGCTATGTTTTTTGAGAGGTGGCATAATGGTGAGGGAGATATGGTAACTATTGTAGAAAGGGCCCTCACCTACCTAAAGGAGCTAAAGGAGCCCATGACTTCCATTATAGATGAGCACACTCAAGATGATCCTATTGAAGAGCTTCACGAGGAACCCATGATTGAACACATTGTTGAAGTCTCTCCTCATGTCACCATAACTGAAAACATTGAAGATTTGAGGTATTCTCAAGTTTGTTGCAATGCTAATATTTTTCCAGAAAGCCCTCATGAGGAAACCATTATAGAGATCGGCATTTATGAAGAAATTTATGATATGTATGATGACACTCCTCTATTTTCATCACTTACGGATGAAGTTTTGGAATGTTTAACTTCTTGTAATATCTTTGAAACCAAAAATTTGAAGGATAATTATTATGAACAGGAGGAGGGTAGTTATATCTTAGGATGTGATACTAGCAAGGAAGACTATTTCATATCTGACATAGATGGGAGTGACGACTATTGGAATTTCATAGATAATCCAACTTGTGAAAATCTTATTCATGAGAATCCCATCCATGATATGTTCATCAAGGGGAGTGTCTATTCAAAAATTTGTGGAAGTCCAATCTACGATACGTCCATAGAGGGGAGCGTGGATATCTGGGAAAATCTTAGTATGGAAGAGGAGCATTCAGAATTTTCACATGATCATTCAGATTCATATCATGCAGAGCCGCACAGAGGTAACAATAATGGAAACATTGAGAAGTAGTGTTGTGAAAATTTAGATGTGATGCAGTCAGTGGAATATCAGTCTCAGCCATATTATTCACATGTAGAGGTTCCTTATGATTTGGGGCAGCTTGGGGCTTATACAATGAGTTATCATTCGGTAATCATTGATTATCAGTATGATGATGTAGTCAGTCTGCCTCATCATGTCGATTGGTATATCAGTCCTATCCAGTCATGGATAGAAGCAGCCTACGCGGGCACATACTAGTTTCAGAAAAATTTTAATGACATTATTCATGCCTATGATTTCCCATCTAGCCCGCCCTTTCTGGATCATCCCGCAAGTTTGCATTTTATGAATAAAGTATCCTTACTTTGGTTGGTAACCAAAGATAAGGCTATTTTTTTTATGTTAATAAAATACTTAGGTGGTTACATTGGATTTTTTATTACACCTAACCTTTTTATATCATGCTTAGAGTAGGAAAATAAGCTCCTTAAAAGAGAGCATTTACTTTCTGCATTTCCGTTTTGTACTTGGATATAATAAAACTTTCCTTTTATTAATTAGATACATTTATTTTGTTTAAATAAACCAGCTTAGTGGTTCATTTGTATTTTATATAAAGCTTGTGCTACTGAGGTTTTCTTGTCAAGTTGAGATGTTTTTACAGGGTATATAAACCAAAGATTCTGGTGTTCTCATATCCTCTCCTTTCCCTATAACCAAATCGAGCACACATCCCGCAGTTGGAGCAAGATGTTACCACCTAAGTTGTACTTATTCGGTGTTATCAAGTGAGCTTGGTGAACTGGACAAAGATGATTTGTTCGGACTTCAGAAGACCTTCAGACTTGCTTCTGGGAAGTGTTTTTTTATCTACCACATGTTCATACCCCCTTGGGGGAGTTGTAATAAAATGTTATAGCATGTTAGTGTCTATAAAAGACTCGGTATCCTAGACTCATTTGTCAATGCTATCATCCTAGAGTGTTTTTTCCCTTGGTTATTATTGGTTGTTGAATAAACGACTGATAATTTCTGAGTTTTTCACTTAATACCTCTAAAGTTGGGGTGGTCGGATTGACATTTAGGCCTATTGAGGTTATTGGAGTATGTGTGTAAATGAATAAACATGCTAGTCATTATGGTCGAGTCATATGAGCATGTGCTAAGTTCCCCTAGGTTTTGTTTTTTTAATTTTTAATTTTAATTTTTCCACAAAACTTAGGCTATTTTTTAATAGTCTAAATGGAAAATTGGTCTTGTAATAAAAGTGGGGTTAAAAGTCAGTTTCAGTCATGGGGGTTCTCATTTTCTAACTCAGAGCACCCGGTAAACCCATAAACCCACTTTTCCTAAGTTTTGAGTAATTTTTCGATCACTCAAGTAAGAAAATCCAAAAAAATTCAAATATTAATTAATTTAATTAAAAATTAATTAAATAACGGAGCAAATCCAAGTTTCTAAATTAGTCGGATTTGCTCTGATTTGATTGAAACCAGTCTCATCGGCTTCAGATTGACTGGGAGTTATCATTCCTATGTTGAAGGCATTGATTAGGGCTGAAGATGAGCTTAACTGGCTCACGCAGGTCTGAGGCATGTGCCCTCTTTCTCTCTCCTCCACACGTGTGGATTAATTTGGTAGTTGTTTGATGGGTGGGTCAGTTCACTAAGTGAGGTGTCACTCTAATTTGCAGTTCCAGTCCAGTTAAACTTAGTTCATCATTAGATCAGGCTCGGCTTAACTCTCCATCAGCTGTAGTCTCTCCTTTAGTCAGGCATGCGCCCCTCTTGGCCAGTCTGGCTATAAATTGAAGCTGGCATTCCCTTCTTGAAGCTAGTTCAAGTTGGAGAGAATAGGCTTGCTATTGTAATACTGTTGTAATATTTTCATTTTTGGAATAAATAAGCTTTGGAGGCTAAATGGTGTAATCCTCTCATGTGTGTCACGGAATAAGCATTGTCTTGCGGCTATTGATGTTGCCGATTTTTCTCTCAATTTCTGCATCTGAACTTTGTCTGGATAGAATGATTCAACTGAATCAATAGGAGTGTAGTTGGGCAAGTAATATTACTTGTTTTTATGTATCTCATAGCATATGTGTTTGAAGATCTATATTATACATGTTTAATAAGCTTATTTGCATGTAATTCTTGTCTCTTTTTCATATATATATCCAGATCTCATAAGGTTTTCTGCAAGGTTGTGTGTTTAGCTTTCAGGTGGTAAGGATTGGACAAGATGTGGATCTAGTTTGATTCCACTGTACATCTGACATTTTTGTGAAGGCATTGCCCCTTTGTATTCCAATAACAATTTTCCCTTGCAGATCTATCCAACAACAGGCCTTCCCCTTTCTCTTCCTCCATTTTATTAAAATCAATCTTCCAATTACTTGTTCGTCCTCTTATGATCAGATCTACTTCTAAAAATTTCTTATATATTGTTATATCTATTTCTTAAGAGTCTTGTTTATTAGATTTGAAATTTCATAAAAAATATCATATTTTAAAGATAGATCTAGGTGAAGAAATTCCTTTTTGCAAGTAGCTAAATCGTAGATCTAAAGCTTGCTCATAAGGTAGTTTCTTTTTTTTTGTTCTTTAAAGATTTAAATTTTGCAAGAAATTGAACATCATATTGGATACCCGAAAAGCAAGCCAATATCCCAAGAAAAACTTTCTTTCCTTGGTTCCCTTTTGCAAAACTAAATTGTTCCTTTTTAACAATTTTTTACTTAGTATTTTTTTTGGTAATTAGTGTGGTGACCCAAAGCACTTTTAAAGTGTTTTTGGGCACATTTGATTTTAATAGCTTGTTTGTTTTTATCAGGTTTAAGAAAAAAAATAAGGAGATGCTTCCCGTTTTTCGACTCTTGGGCAAACCAAAGCTTCCCGGAGGCTTCCCCCGCTGCATTTCTTCCTTTTAGGCTTGTTGTAAGCTTGTTGTAACCCTTTGGATCCCAGATAAAAAGGACCAAAGTGAAATTAGTTTTCTAATATTTTAACCTTTAATAATAAATAATCACTTCGAGTAGGATATTTCAAGTCCACTCCCCATCCCCCCAGGGGGGGATCCGCGTCCATTTCACTTTTTTGCATTTTTCCCCTTTTTTTCTCTAGCTTAGTCTTGTCGTGTAGGATTGTATACTTTGATCATATTTGTCATTATTCCATATTTTAAAATCAAAGTAATACCAATACTTACCCCACAAATCCCCGATTGAACCAAAAGGTGAAAGAGGATCATGGTAGGATTAATTAGAAAACCTGTAGTGTGTGTGTGTGTGTTTTTTTTTTCATTGTTACTTTTCGCAAGCAAGCATTAAAATTAACCCCTCCTTGATTTCCCGATTGAGGTCCACTTGGACTGAAAGAGATTCCTAGAGGGTCTTTTTTTAACAAGAACACGCTCTTAAAATTTTCTAAAATTTACAAGACTCTAGTGTGTATGCTCTCCACTTAGATGCGGTTTGTTCGATCATTCAAGCTGCATCAAAAGCAATGCGAGTGACTAGAATAATTAGGATTCACTTTCCCAATTAACCACCACAGGAGAAAATCCAATGCCTCAATTAAACCGTAAACAGTGGAAATCCCAAACGAAGTGGGAACTACTGGACAATGACCTCGAGGCGTCGATCATTGTTACATCCTAGTGGGTGTATTATGAACATAGCCTTAGAGACTCCATCCAGACCAAACATTCCTTGCAGGTAGCCGTAGAAGTTGTTACTTTTGGACAATTAGGGTTAAAAACGTTATTAATATTACTCCACATTATTAGGGTTAATAATGTTAATTTTCAATAGTAGTGTTAATAATAATAGTTAGCAATATTATGGTTAGGATAAATAATATTTTATAAACTAACATAGATCCATCTTAATTCCCAATATACCTGTGCCAAAATAGATCAAATCCATGGAGGTCCAAATATTTTTTAGAGCAAAAAAAATGAGAGGT
>LPNX010953682.1:1652-22924 GCA_001517045.1 Pseudotsuga menziesii
CCAAAATTAGAACCCATTGTTGAATTTATAATCTGAGTTGAATGACGCTTTTGTTTTTTGAATGCTGATTGTGGCATTTTACTTGCTTTGGAGACGATAGTTTCTAAAAACAATAAAAATCAATTATTACTATAAATAAAATGAAATCAAAATCACAAATATTACCATATAGTCTTCTAGTCTAACCATTTAGAATAATATTTAAAACCACCATACCACATGGGGGAGACGTTGTTTGTGTGTCACTTGCAATTCATTTTTTTTTCACATTATTCCTTGGAATTGTCATTGCACCAGAGTCCATAGCTTCTAAAAACAATAATAAATAGTCGACTATAAGTTTAAATTGTTTTAAAAATACATGAAATAATGAGCATTATCAAACAATATTCTATTACATGTCTTTTATTCACATGCACAAGAATAATAAGGGTCATGTGTTATGGAAACATATTAAATACTTAAAGATAAATAAAAATCCATTACATCTAGCATAAGTAGAGACTCATTAAAAAGAGAAGTTTTTCTTCTCAAAAATGCTAGAAGGAAATAAAAATCCATTGCATCTAGCACAAGTAGAGACTCATTAAAAAGAAAAGTTTTTCTTCTAAAAAATGCTAAAAGGAAATCCTTATGCTAGAAAGAAAGCTATCAGTCGCTAGCTTTCCTTGATCTTTTGCCATGTGCTTATTTCAAAATAGAGCACATGGCACAAGCTCAAGGTATAAGCTAGCAACCACTAATCACCATGGACAGGATTTTTCTATTGGAAAGCTAGCGACTGCTAGCTTTCTTTATAGCATAGGTATGTGTTATTATCCTATAAGTAAATGCTTATGCTAGAAGGAAAGCTAGTAGTCGCTAGCTTTCCTTGATCTTATGCCATGTGCTTATTTGAAAATAGAGTACATGGCACAAGTTCAAGGCTTGCCTTGATCTTGTGCCATGTGCTTATTTGAAAATAGAGTACATGGCACAAGTTCAAGGTATAAGCTAGCAACCACCAATCACCATGCCTACGGTTTTTCTATTGGAAAGCTAGCGACTGCTAGCTTTCATTCTACCATAAGCATGTGTGACATGCTACAAAAAAATGTTTATGCTAGAATGAAATGTAGCATTCGTTCAAACTAGAGTACATAGCATAAGCTCAAGGTATAAGCTAGCAACCACCAATAACCATGGACAGGGTTTTTCTATTGAAAAGCTAGCGACTGTTAGCTTTCGTTGTAGCATAAGCATGTGTGTTTATGCTAGAAGGAAATGCTTATGCTAGAAGGAAAGCTAGTAGTTGCTAGCTTTCCTTGATCTTTTGCCATGTGCTTATTTCAAAATAGAGCACATGGCACAAGCTCAAAGTATAAGCTAGCAACCACCAATCACAATGGACATGATTTTTCTATTGAAAAGCTAGCGACGACTAGCTTTCCTTCTAGCATAAGTATGTGTTATTATCCTTGAAGGAAATGCTTATGTTAAAAGGAAAGCTAGAAGTCGCTAGCTTTCCTTGATCTTGTACCATATGCTTATTTGAAAATAGAATACATGGCACAAGCTCAAGGTATAAACTAGCAACCACCAATCACCATGTCCAAGGTTTTCTATTGGAAAGCTAGCGACTGCTAGCTTTCATTCTAACATAAGCATGTAGGTTATGGTAGAAGGAAATGCTTATGCTAGAAGGAAAGCTAGCATTCGTTCAAAATAAAGCACATGGCACAAATTCAAGGTATAAGCGAGCAACCACCAATCACCACGTAAAGCTAGCAACTGCTAGCTTTCCTTCTAACATAAACACGTGTGTTATGCTATAAGGAAATATTTATGCTAGAAGAAAATGTAGCATTCGTTCAAAATAGAGCACATGGCACAAGCTCAAGGTATAAGCTAACAACCACCAATCACTATGGACAGGGTTTTTCTATTGGAAAGCTAGCGACTGTTAGCTATCCTTCTAGCATAAGCATGTGTGTTTATGCTAGAATGAAATGATTATGCTAGAGGGAAAGCTAGCAGTGTTTTTCCATGTGCCTATTTCAAAATAGATCACATGACACAAGCTCAAGGTATAAGATAGCAACCACCAATCACCATGGACATGATTTTTCTATTGGAAAGATATCGACTCTAACATAAGTATGTGTTATTATCCTAGAAGGAAATTCTTATGCTAGAAAGAAAACTAGCAGTCACTAGCTTTCCTTAATCTTGTGCCATGTGCTTATTTGAAAATAGAGTACATGGCACAAGCTCAAGGCATAAGCTAGCAACCACCAATCACTATGTTCAGGGTTTTTCTATTGGAAAGCTAGCGAATGCTAGTTTTTCTTCTAACATAAGCATGTGTGTTATGCTAGAAGAAAATGCTTATGCTAGAAGGAGAGCTAGCATTCGTTCAAAACAGAGCACATGGCACAAGCTGAAGGTATAAGCTAGCAACCATCAATCACCATGGACAGGGTTTTTCTAATTGAAAGCTAGTGACTGCTAGCTTTCCTTCTAGTATAAGCATGTGTGTTTATTTTAGAAGGAAATGCTTATGCTAGAAGGAAAGCTAGCAGTCACTAGCTTTCCTTAATCTTTTGCCATGTGCTTATTTCAAAATAGAGCACATGGCACAAGCTCAAGGTATAAGCTAGCAACCAGCAATCACCATGGACATGATTTTTCTATTGGAAAGCTAGCGACTGCTAGCTTTCCTTCTAGCATAAGTATGTGTTCTTATCCTATAAGAAAATGCTTATGCTAGAAGGAAAGCTAGCAGTCGCTAGCTTTACTTGATCTTGTGCCATGTGCTTATTTGAAAATAGAGTGCATGGCACAAGCTCAAAGTATAAGCTAGCAACCACCAATCACCATGCCCAAGGTTTTTCTATTGGAAAGCTACCGACTGCTAGCTTTCCTTCTAACATAAGCATGTGTGTTATGCTGTAAGGAAAGCTAGCATTCATTCAAAACAGAGCACATGGCACAAGATCAAGGTATAAGCTAGCAACCACTTATCACCATGGACAGAATTTTTCTATTGGAAAGCTAACGACTGCTAGTTTTCTTTCTAGCATAGGTATGCGTTATTATCCTATAAGTAAATGCTTATGCTAGAAGGAAAGCTAGCAGTCACTAGCTTTCCTTGATCTTGTGCCATGTGCTTATTTGAAAATATAGTACATGGCACAAGTTCAAGGTATAAGCTAGCAACCACTAATCACCATGCCTAAGATTTTTCTATTGGAAAGCTAGCGACTGCTATCTTTTCGTCTACCATAAGCATGTGTGACATGCTAGAAAAAAATGTTTATGCTAGAATGAAAGGTAGCATTCGTTCAAAATAAAGTACATGGCACAAGCTCAAGGTATAAGCTAGCAACCACCAATCACCATGGACATAATTTTTCTATTGGAAAGCTAGCGACTGTTAGCTTTCCTTCTAGCATAAGCATATGTGTTTATGCTAGAAGGAAAGCTAGCAGTCGCTACCTTTCCTTGATCTTTTGCCATGTGCTTATTTAAAAATAGAGCACATGGCACAAGCTCAAGGTATAAGCTAGTAACCACCAATCATAATGGACATTATTTTTCTATTGAAAAGCTAGCGACGACTAGCTTTCCTTTTAGCATAAGTATGTGTTATTATCCTAGAAGGAAAGCTAGCAGTTGCTAGCTTTCCTTGATCTTGTACCATGTGTTTATTTGAAAATAGAATACATGGCATAAGCTCAAGGTATAAACTAGCAACCACCAATCACTATGTCCAGGGTTTTCTATTGGAAAGCTAGCGACTGCTAGCTTTCATTCTAACATAAGTATGTGGGTTATGCTAGAAGGAAATGCTTATGCTAGAAGGGAAGCTAACATTCGTTCAAAATAGAGCACATGGCACAAATTCAAGGTATAAGCAAGCAACCACCAATCACCATGTAAAGCTAGCGACTGCTAGTTTTCATTTTAACATAAACATGTGTGTTATGCTATAAGAAAATACTTATGCTAGAATGAAAGCTAGCATTCGTTCAAAATAGAGCACATGGCACAAGCTCAAGGTATAAGCTAACAACCACCAATCACCATGGACATGGTTTTTTTATTGGAAAGCTAGCGACTGTTATCTTTCCTTCTAGCATAAGCATGTGTGTTTATGCTAAAAGGAAATGATTATGGTAGAAGGAAAGCTAGCAGTTGTTAGCTTTCCTTGATATTTTTCCATGTGCTTATTTCAAAATAGATCACATGACACAAGCTCAAGGTATAAGGTAGCAACCACCAATCACCATGGACATGATTTTTCTATTGAAAAGCTAGCGACTGCTAGCTTTCATTCTAACATAAGTATGTGTTATTATCCTAGAAGGAAATTCTTATGCTAAAAGAAAAGCTAGCAGTCGCTAGCTTTCCTTGATCTTGTGCCATGTGCTTATTTAAAAATAGAGTACATGGCACAAACTCAAAGTATAAGCTAGCAACTACCAATCACCATGCTCAGGGTTTTTATATTGGAAAGCTAGCGACTGATATCTTTTCTTCTAACATAAGCATGTGTGTTATGCTAGAAGGAAATGCTTATGCTAGAAGGAGAGGTAGCATTCGTTCAAAATAGAGCACATGGCAAAATAGAGCCCATTGTATTTCATGTAGGCTCGAAATGGAAAGTCATGACTTAAATGAAAAGACGTGAGTTTTCACTATAATTATGGAGAAATATATGATTAATATCATGTGAATCATTTAGAGAGGACTTGTGCCGAGTTCATTAATATGTTTGGGGTGTTCACGAACCCTCTTTCTTAAACAAAGGAGACAAATAATCAAGAGGAGGATGAGAATGAGACGAAGAGAAAAAAAGATTGACGAGTAGTGAATCTCTAATGGGATGTACTTCTCTGGATTTTTCAATATAAGTACTTGATATTGAATCACTCATAATATTTGAAATTGTAAAAAATAAAATGTAAAATTTAAAAACCTTTGTTGTTAGAAATTCTTATCAAATTCTACAAGAAGACCTTCCAAATGATTATAAGGATGTGGGGACTTGATAAACATGCAATTATGTTTGTCCTAAGTTTTACCATTTAAAAGCAAAACAAAAAAACAACTTCAAGTGCATGTTTACCTAGCTCTTCAAAACTGCACATATTGTGTGGGCAAAGAATTCTACTATGAATTTTTATTGTTCCCATTTTAATCTATCGTGGTTAATGGACTATGAACAAGACAAATCAAAAGCTACAAATAAGTGTAAAAGGTGCAACAAGTGAATGATATGTTCAAAGTCGGTTTAGTGAAAGAGTCACAAAATGTAGATTATGTTTAATTATGAGTTTGGTAGGTTGAATATATAAATATAAAAAAAGTGTATGGTTTTCCGCGGATATGTAACTGGGCCTTCCAAAAGCACAATTGATGGTGACAATGAAGTCCACACACCAATTGACTAGTGAAGGTAAGAAAGAGGCAGTTCTACTGGCGATGGGGCAAATGTTCCAATCTAGAAGACTTGACAACACCTCCCAACGGCAATAGCTGACTTCAGGAGTCAATTGCACCCACAAGTGCTCCTTGGTGATTTCCTAACTTTGGCCACTAAGATACCTTGCGTCAAGTGTGGATCAGTGGTTCGGCCTGTACGGTATAGTGTCGTCTCCCTACAACGAGTTGGGTGACTCGTAGGGGAGAGCAGGGCAACTATACCTCGGCTTTAACCTCCTTGGGCATGGCGCACTTCTAATCCGGGTTTTCTTTTAACACTTGCTTATAGCAGGATTTATAAAGCACCCTATAAGTCAACAATGCTACGTTTCAAAATATACCTAATGAAAGTAGATTGGAGGGCATTAATGGATGCCTAGCCCAATCAATCCTACCTAACTAATTTATGTTTTGTGACCTCATGTGAAGCTTGGAGGCTACACCAAGAATACAATTTTTGAGATAATTTCTATTGCTAATAACAAGTAAATTATACAAAGACACTACCTCTAGTTTTCTATTGCTAATAACAATTAAATGTTACATATAGATTACCTCTAATGCGAAAATAGACATAAACATAGTAAAATATACATAAAGAAGACCTCCTTCATTATAGCTTTTATACCAAATTAAGTTTATTGGTTTACTTAAAGACCTGTGAACAAAAAAATAAATAAATTGAACCCATATAAATGATAGACTATAAATCATCATATATTTTTTTTGAACAGAAACTAAAAAATAGTATATTATAAAGGGGCTGTGCACAACCATTCAGTACATAGCAAAAAGAGAGGAAGGATAGTCCTGCAGAGCAGAGATAGAGCATTGTAGACTAAGCCTGCAAAGGGTCCAAAAAACTATATACAGAGTTCTTCCATAAAGTCTAACAGAACGGGCAGTAAATTATACAAAGACACTACCTCTAGTTTTCTATTGCTAATAACAATTAAATTATACAAAGACACTACCTCTAGTTTTCTATTGCTAATAACAATTAAATGTTACATATAGATTACCTCTAATGCGAAAATAGACATAAACATAGTAAAATATACATAAAGAAGACCTCCTTCATTATAGCTTTTATACCAAATTAAGTTTATTGGTTTACTTAAAGACCCGTGAACAAAAAAATAAATAAATTGAACCCATATAAATGATAGACTATAAATAATCATATATTTTTTTTGAACAGAAACTAAAAAATAGTATATTATAAAGGGGCTGTGCACAGCCATTCAGTACATAGCAAAAAGAGAGGAATGATAGTCTTGCAGAGCAGAGATAGAGCATTGTAGACTAAGCCTGCAAAGGGTCCAAAAAACTATATACAGAGTTTTTCCATGATGACTAACAGAACAGGCAGTATATACCCTTATATATTGCTTACATAATAAAAGACAAAAAAACATATATCCATAAAAACTAGATTACAGGTGGCCCCTGAAGTGGACTGGCTGCACCATTGATTCTTCCTCCATCTGACGCTCCCCTTCAACAGTTACTGCATTGTTCCTGCTGCCTTGGTTCATGGAAATTAGTCGCGCAAGGTCCTCCTGGATCCTATCCACCTTCCCCATAATCTCGCGCAAGGAGCTTTCATTATCATCGATCCTGGAGTCATGGTTGCTGATTTGAAGGGAAGTGTAGCTCACAGTGTCCTCCATATTTTTTATAACGCAGGCTATCTCCCTGTTATCCATAATTCCTATGGAGACTATCTCATACAGCCGCCTCAAACTTTTCTTGATGTCCTCGATGCCGGCATTGTCCCCTGGATGAGCCATTCTGCCAAAATCAGAGGAAATAACAAGACAGTTGAACTACCTGAGCAAAGAATCAACAGTTAAATTACTACACGAACCCTCATGCGCTGAGCAATTAAGGATGCAACTGAGCACTAACAGTTCCTGATGGAGCACCGAACCCCCTTGTCTGTCAGAGAAGACCTTTAAATCATCATATTTTTATGTCATTAACCAAGTAGTTCTTTTATCATTACATTTTGTTAACTCATTAAACAACATACAACTGTATTAACTAAAAGTTATACCTAAACTTTAAACTAATTTAAAAACTATTTCTATAAAATCCATTTTCATTTTGTAAATAATATTAAAACATATCCTTATATATTATATTTTCACTTTTAAAAATATATGGAAACTCAATTTTCAAATTTTTTGATTTTCCTAATTAAAAACGGAGAGTATGTCAAAGCATACATTATTTTTGTGTCTTTCCCTTTGCTTTAACTCCATACACTATAGGAAAAAAAAGACAACAGGTTAAACTATAGAATGTTGATTATCACTATTTTTATCCTGTAACAAGTAAACAAAATGACCTTACAAGTTTATATTAAAATGTTTTTTCTAAATATTTATATTAATTATTGACTATAATAAAAAATTTAATGGTTAAAAATGTATATTAAAATATTATTTTAAATATTTATAAATATTCATATTTAAGAATTAAATATAATAAAAACATATACATACCCGTCACCACTTTGTTTTGAGTGGATGTGGGAGAAGAACACAAATGACAATTTTGCAATGACAATGGAGAGAAAATTAGAGGTTCCATTTAATGAATGATTAAATGTGTATTCTTTATTGAAAAATATTTAAGTAATAAAAAAAATTCTTTTAACATGGATAATCAAAATTTTAAAAAATGATTCAACCAATTTAAATAATATTTAATATTATAAACTTTGTAAGAGTTTAAGACCATGTTTATCCTAACCAAAACATAATAGACTAAAAATCAAAGTTTAAGGTATAAGCTAGCAACCACCAATCACCATGCCTAGGGTTTTTCTATTGGAAAGCTAGCGACTGCTAGCTTTCCTTCTACCATAAGCATGTGTGACATGCTAGAAAAAAATGTTTATGCTAGAATGAAAGGTAGCATTCGTTCAAAATAGAGTACATGGCACAAGCTCAAGGTATAAGCTAGCAACCGCCAATCACCATGGACAGGGTTTTTCTATTGGAAAGCTAGCGACTGTTAGCTTTCCTTCTAGCATAAGCATGTGTGTTTATGTTAGAAGGAAATGCTTATGGTAGAAGGAAAGCTAGCAGTCGCTAGCTTTCCTTGATCTTTTGCCATGTGCTTATTTCTAAATAGAGCACATGGCACAAGCTCAAGGTATAAGCTAACAACCACCAATCACAATGGACATGATTTTTCTATTGGAAAGCTAGCGATGACTAGCTTTCCTTCTAGCATAAGTCTGTGTTATTATTCTAGAAGGAAATGCTTATGTTAGAAGGAAAGCTAGCAGTCGCTAGCTTTCTTTGATCTTGTACCATGTGCTTATTTGAAAATAGAATACATGGCACAAGCTCAAGGTATAAACTAACAACCACCAATCACCATGTTCAGGGTTTTCTATTGGAAAGCTAGTGACTGCTAGCTTTCATTCTAATATAAGCATCTGGGTTATGCTAAAAGGAAATGCTTATGCAAGAAGAGAAACTAGCATTCGTTCAAAATAGAGCACATGGCACAAATTCAAGGTATAAGCGAGCAACCACCAATTACCATGTAAAGCTAGCGACTGCTAGCTTTCCTTCTAACATAAACACGTGTGTTATGCTATAAGGAAATACTTATGTTAGAAGGAAAGCTAGCATTCGTTCAAAATAGAGCACATGGCACAAGCTAAAGGTATAAGCTAACAACCATCAATCACCATGGACAGGGTTTTTCTATTGGAAAGCTAGCGACTGTTAGCTTTCCTTCTAGCATAAGCATGTGTGTTTATGCTAGAAGGAAATGATTATGCTAGAAGGAAAGCTAGCAGTTGCTAGCTTTCCTTGATATTTTGCCATGTGCTTATTTCAAAATAGATCACATGACACAAGCTCAAGGTATAAGCTAGCAACCACCAATCACCATGGACAGGGTTTTTTATTGGAAAGCTAGCGACTGTTAGCTTTCCTTATAGCATAAGCATGTGTGTTTATGCTAAAATGAAAGCTAGTAGTCACTAGCTTTTCTTGATCTTTTGCCATGTGCTTATTTCAAAATAGAGCACATGGCACAAGCTCAAAGTATAAGCTAGCAACCAACAATCACAATAGATATGATTTTTCGATTGGAAAGCTAGCGACGACTAGCTTTCCTTCTAGCATAAGTATGTGTTATTATCCTAGAAGGAAATGCTTATGTTAGAAGGAAAGATAGCAGTCGTTAGGTTTCATTGATCGTGTACCATGTGCTTATTTGAAAATAGAATACATGGCACAAGCTCAAGGTATAAACTAGCAACCACCAATCACCATGTCCAGGGTTTTCTATTGGAAAGCTAGCGACTGCTGGCTTTCATTCTAACATACACATGTGGTTTATGCTAGAAGGAAATGCTTATGCTAGAAGGGAAGCTAGCATTCATTCAAAATAGAGCACATTGCACAAATTCAAGGTATAAGCAAGTAACCACCAATCACCATGTAAAACTAGCGACTGTTAGCTTTCCTTATAACATAAACACGTGTGTTATGCTATAAGGAAATACTTATGCTAGAAGGAAAGCTAGCATTCGTTCAAAATAGAGCACATGGCACAAGCTCAAGGTATAATCTAGCAACCACCAATCACCATGGACAGGGTTTTTCTATTGGAAAGCTAGCGAATGTTAGCTTTCCTTCTAGCATAAGCATGTGTGTTTATGCTAGAAGGAAATGATTATGGTAGAAGGAAAGCTAGCAGTTGCTAGCTTTCCTTGATATTTTGCCATGTGCTTATTTCAAAATAGATCACATGACATAAGCTCAAGGTATAAGCTAGCAACCACCAATCACCATGGACATGATTTTTCTATTGGAAAGCTAGTGACTATTCTAACATAAGTGTGTGTTATTATCTTGAAAGGAAATTCTTATGCTAGAAAGAAAGCTAGCAGTCGCTAGCTTTCCTTGATCTTGTGCCATGTGCTTATTTGAAAATAGAGTACATGGCACAAGGTCAAGGTATAAGCTAGCAACCACCAATCACCATGCTCAGGGTTTTTCTATTGGAAAGCTAGCACTAGCGAGTGCTAGCTTTTCTTCTAACATAAGCATGTGTGTTATGCTAGAAGGAAATGCTTATGCTAGAATGAGGAAGGAAATGCTTATGCTAGAATGAGAGCTAACATTCGTTCAAAATAGAGCACATGGCACAAGCTAAAGGTATAAGCTAGCAACCATCAATCACCATGGACAGGGTTTTTCTAATTGAAAGCTAACGACTGTTAGCTTTCTTTCTAGTATAAGCATGTGTGTTTATTTTAAAAGGAAATGTTTATGGTAGAAGGAAAGCTAGCAGTCGCTATTTTTTCTTGATCTTTTGCCGTGTGCTTATTTCAAAATAGAGCAAATGGCACAAGCTCAAGATATAAGCTAGCAACCACCAATCACTATGGACATGATTTTTCTATTGGAAAGCTAGCGACTGCCAGCTTTCCTTCTAGCATAAGTATGTGTTCTTATCCTAGAAGGAAATGCTTATGCTAGAAGGAAAGCTATCAGTCGCTAGCTTTCCTTGATCTTGTGCCATGTGCTTATTTGAAAATAGATTGCATGGCACAAGCTCAAGGTATAAGCTAGCAACCACCAATCACCATGCCCAAGGTTTTTCTATTGGAAAGCTAGCGACTGCTAGCTTTCCTTTTAACATAAGCATGTGTGTTATGCTAGAAGGAAAGCTAGCATTCGTTCAAAATAGAGCACATGGCACAAGCTCAAGGTATAATCTGGCAACCACCAATCACCATGGACAGGGTTTTTTATTGGCAAGCTAGCGACTATTAGCTTTCCTTCTAGCATAAGCATGTGTGTTTATACTAGAAGGAAATGCTTATGCTAGAAAGAAAGCTAGCAGTCGCTAGCTTTACTTGATCTTTTGTCATGTGCTTATTTCAAAATACATCACATGGAACAAGCTCAAGGTATAAGCTAGCAACCACCAATCACCATGGACATGATTTTTCTATTGGAAAGCTAGCGACTGCTAGCTTTTCTTCTAGCATAAGCATGTGTGTTATGCTAGAAGGAAATGCTTATGCTAAAATGAGAGCTAGCATTCGTTCAAAATAGAGCACATGGCACAAGCTGAAGGTATAAGCTAGCAACCATCAATCACCATGGACAAGGTTTTTCTAATTGAAAGCTAGCGACTGTTAGCTTTCCTTCTAGTGTAAGTATGTGTGTTTATTTTAGAAGGAAATGATTATGCTATAAGGAAAGCTAGCAGTCGCTAGCTTTTCTTGATCTTTTGCCATGTGCTTATTTCAAAATAGAGCAAATGGCACAAGCTCAAGGTATAAGCTAGCAACCACCAATCACTATGGACATGATTTTTCTATTGGAAAGCTAGCGACTACTAGCTTTCCTTCCAGCATAAGTATGTGTTCTTATCCTAAAAGAAAATGCTTATGCTAAAAGGAAAGCTAGCAGTTGCTAGCTTTCCTTGATCTTGTGCCATGTGCTTATTTGAAAATAGAGTGCATGGCACAAACTCAAGGTATAAGCTAGCAACCACCAATCACCATGCCGAAGGTTTTTCTATTGGAAAGCTAGCGACTGTTAGCTTTCCTTCTAACATAAGCATGTGTGTTATGCTAGAAGGAAAGCTAGCATTCTTTCAAAATAGAGCACATGGCACAAGCTCAAGGTATAAGCTAGTAACCACCAATCACCATGGACAGGGTTTTTTTATTGAAAAGCTAGCGACTGTTATCTTTCCTTGTAGCATAAGCATGTGTATTTATACTAGAAGGAAATGCTTATGCTAGAAGGAAAGCTAGCAATCGCTAGCTTTCCTTGATCTTTTGCAATGTGCTTATTTCAAAATACATCACATGGAACAAGCTCAAGGTATAAGCTAGCAACCACCAATTACCATGGGCATGATTTTTCTATTGGAAAGCTAGCGACTGTTAGCTTTTCTTCTAGCATAAGTATGTGTTCTTATCCTAGAAGGAAATGCTTATGCTAGAAGGAAATCTAGTAGTCGCCAGCTTTCCTTGATCTTGTGACGTTTGCTTTCCTTGATCTTGTGATAAAATCTGTCTCAGGTACTGTCGGCTTCCACGATAGTCACCTATAAGGAATGACATCCTAAGTTGGTCACTAAGTACCTTCGTCAAGTGGAGAAAGAGTAGTTATCCCTCGAACAGTATTGGGTCGTCTCCTTTTCAACAAGTGGTGGTGAGCCCACTTGAGAGAACATACACCCGCAACCTTGGGTTTGACCTCCTATGGCGCGACGTCGCTCTTTCACTTGCCCCATGTGACTATACACGACCACTTGATTTAGAAGGATTTTTATAGCACCCTAAGGACAACAACTATGTTTTTGGATGCCTGGCCCCAAAATCCTACCTAAACTACAAGATTCTTTTGTGCCCTCCTATGGAGGTATTAAGTGAGTAGATTTAAGCTATTTTTTAACTTAGTGAGTGACGAGAGAGTTTCTTGTGTGTGTGTGTGTGTACATCAAAGAAAGTGACGGTTTTGAGCGCACATGAGTAATTGCATATAAATGAAAAGACTTTTCTTTCAAAATGAAAATAATGCAACTCAACCTAATAGAAAAACAACTAAATAAACCATGTAAACCATGTAAAAAAAAACTAAATAAAATAAATTGTAAAAATAAAAAAAAAATCTATAGAAAAAATTGTAAAAGTAAAAAAAAATCTATAAACTTACGAGGATTTTCAACCTCTTTTTAATCCAGTCTTCTTTTTTACTTTTTGTTTGGCTAAAACTAAAGCTAATGCCAATGCCAATGCCATTTTTTCCCATAACTTCATCTTCATCTTAGTTGGTCTTGCTTCTTTGATAGACAATAATCTAGAAGCTATGAAGCCAAGACTACTTGAATGGAAACTGTACAATATATTGAAACTATCTGTAAGTTACAAACTTATATCAAATAATTAAATATAAAAAACACTAGCTATTTAGCTATTTTTATATACAAGTAATGCTATATATTACATGTTATATACATTCATAGAGTTGATAACTATTTTTATGTACAAGTAATGCCATATACTTATATACATTCATAGAGTTGATAGCTATTTTTATGTACAAGTAATGCCATATATTACATCCTACATACATTCATAGAGTTGATTATACCATGGAGGTTTACAAAATGAAATTTAGAAATACAACATTCAAATAAATTATTGGCAATTATTTAAAATAGTTATTTAGGATTAGATAGAATGTTTTTTATTTTGAAAAAAATTTATTGTAATTTTTCAAAATCTAGATTATAGTTGTTAAGTGGAATTTTTGGATGTTTCAAAATTTTAAAAAAATGCTGAATCTATTTATACCATTAAAATACAGATTAAAATAAAGCTAATTCTAAATTTACAACATCAAAAACTATAAATTTCAAAAAAAATATAAAACCATATTTGAAAATAAAGGACAATTACAACCATTTAAACTACGGAATTAACAACTCAGTTTCGAATTGCTGCTGGACTTTGTGAAACTAGCGAAGATGGGTATTCCTATTTTTTTGACATCAACTTGACGAAAAATGTTCATATTCAAAGAAAAATGTTTATGACAATCATTATGACGAGTAATGTGTCAATGAGAAGTGTTCTTGATAACCGGAAATTCCTTTTAAAAGCAGGAAGAAATGAATTAAAACAAACCGATGGCTTCCATGATAGAAATGTTCAAGTACAATGCAGGTTGAGAATGACAGATGAATATAAGTCCATCATAATAGTAAGCCAGATCTGAGATCGTCACGAAAGTACTCAAAAGGGCCACTGGATTAAGATCTGGTTACATGGATTGTAAAACGTGTTGTCTATTCACAAATTTGGTCAAGAATTTGAGAGTTTGTGGTCGTTAATAATATAACGTCTATGAATTGACAATGTGTTTTATCTGAGAATTTCAGCAATGACATTTGTTCAAGGAGAAAATCATTGCAGAAGAGTTCCATTATCCCTGCATCATTCTATTTTAATTGTGGTTTGATAGGGTGGGCTACACTTTTTTGCATTTCTTGCAATGTTCTTTCGCAATTGGCGAAATTAAAATCTCAAGTTGTAAGGATTAAGGCACTCATGGGAGAAGGCTCATGACGAGGGAGAAGCGTCGGTGGCAGTGGGAGGCTCAGGCTGAGGGAGCAGCCATGGAGGGAGGCTCAGGCAGAGGAGGCAGCAGGGGGTTTGAATGATCCATCCGACTAGGTTTTATTTTGTAGTTATGTATTTATTCAGTCACATAGTTTGTTTCGCTGGTTGTTATGATGTATTTAGATTAGTTGGTTTTGAGATTGCAGATGCTTACAAGTACATATTTCCTAGTTGTTAGTTATTATGATGTATTTAGAATAGGTGGTTTTGTAGTTGGTTTTGAGATTGCAAATGGGTACAAGTATTTTTTAATAAGTGGGCCTTAATGAATCAAAGCTTCTAAGGCCACCCCTATTATAAACTAAGTGTTTTTAATACGTACTTAGTATACTTGGTTCCAAAAAGTTGTTATTACGTATATAATAGTTGTTATTACCTATATAATAGGTGGCTGAGGTGATTGCAAAATAACTATGTTGCAACAATAAATTGGTTAATTTAGTTAAAAAATAATAAATGTGATCATAGCAATAATCATGTAAGAAAAAAGAAAAGAAAAAATTGGGGACTTTTGCACACTATACTGAACTAATTCCAGAAGAATATGGATAGATTTTGAAATATTTCATATTAAGGCTGTTTGAAATTCTTTTATTTTCCGACCTAAATATATTATTGTTTCATATTTCATGTTAAGGCTGTTTGAAATTCTTTTATTTTCCGAAAGTTAAATATATTATTGTTTCATATCGTAGGTTGATGAGGGGATGAACGTTGTAGCAGCATTGTAAAAGAAAACGTTAATTGTTCTGATAAAATCCAACTAGCAGAAACTTGAGAAAGGCTGGCCGTGCATGAATATCGATATCTAGTGACAAATAAAAATAAAGGTGGTCCATAGGAATCATGGAGGTGTCATACGCAACAGAATCTTGTTCAATGTTTGGAGTTTTGTTTCACAATTCCAGGGTAATCTTCGCTGGAAATAAAATATAGATAAGAATGTCTGAGCCCAGGTTCGAACTGGGGACCTTTAGTGTGTGAGACTAACGTGATAACCAACTACACCACCCAGACAGCTGCCTTGATTTACAAGGTGAACACCAAATTATCTATGCGCATACCGGTCAGTGTCGTGAAAGGGGAATCATACCACTACACCAGATGCGCATTTGATGTCCAAAAATGAAAACATAGATTTGTTTTCTATAAACAGAAAAACATGGAAGTGATTGCATGTGCATTTGATGTCAGCAAAAGGAAAACACAAAACACAGCTTTGTTTTCTATAAATAGAAAGACAGAGAAGTGACTGCTGTCGAAGTGTTTTTAATATTAATGATGCAACCCTCATTTTCTAAGTCGCTGACAACCACTTTTTAATGTTTACAGGAGTAGTCTAACGAGTCGACGATTTCGCTTGGCGTTAGACTACTCCGTCTACCCACGCCGTTAAATCCCGGCCTTCGGAGTCCCGTAAATCCATCCAGGAATGGGTCCCTCCAAAATATTCTTCTGATCGCAATCGTTGTCCTCCTGAACACGCGGTCTTCTAGTGGTCAACTGGTCTTCTACATGCGCAAACTGAGCTATTTGAACTGGAATTTCCTGAGCTGCAACATGCTCCCTCTCTTCATATGCAGATTCAGACAAATATAGAATAAAATTGCAGTTACTCAGGCAGAACGTGGTAAAAATTCTGCAAGATTTGCTCCTGTAATTCCTTCAGCTTGGATTGAAGATTGAACTTTCGATTTTCTGCACGACGATCCTGAATATTAGCCATCAAGTCTATGTATCTTTGGTACTCTGGCAATGCAAAATGCTCTAAAACAGAAATGAATTCGTCATTGCTGAGCCTAGTGAAATCAAGATCATAGTCTTTGCACAATTGTTCCAACTCAGACCCAAGTGCACTAACACTAAAATACTTTTTTGACTCTTTGTAATTAGCGGTGATAAAAGCACTGCGATGATATCCCTCAGCAAAGAACAGTGTATGTCGCCAGACATTCAGGAGGTGGCCTAATACTGATATAACTCCTTATGTTTAGGTTGAAACAAAAGAAACCCTGACATCATTCTCAGAATTTTGAACATGGCTTATCTTGAGTCTTTGTGTTCGTCTCTGTCTATGAGAAGTGGAGACGAATGAAGCAGCCAGAGCTTCAAGAAGGTTATACTCTTCAACGCACACATAAATATCATCACACAGGTCCACTACGTAACCTATCAAATTACAGGAAACCTCTTTCCTTGAAGGTACAATTCTATTGCACAAAGGAAAAATTTAAATTTAAATATATATTGGGAAAAATATATGACCCTACCCTTCAACTCTCTGGATTGGACCTTGTAACCTCTTGGGCCTACCCTAGACCCTACCCCTTCTGGAGTCCGGGCCATATAACCGAGCTGTATAGGAACCTGTGGACTCTATAACCTCTGTATAGGAACCCATGGACCCTATAACCTTTGTATAGGAACCTATAACCTGCAAGGTGGTGGAAAGAAAAAACACATGTTCACATTTTCTTAACCATTATTGCCCCTCCAGATCATTCTTATCCCTCCCGGGTTCTTACCACTTAGTTTAGACTATTTCTGAGTACTAAGTTTAATTTATGGACATTTTCATATCATGATCCGGATTCCAACCTTCTACTTCCAGATTAGATTGGAATCTGTAACATGGGGATTGGAATATGAATATGTAACCTTCAAGGTGGTGTAAACCCATGTCTTTCTTAATCATTATTCGTCCTACAAGATATAAAGCCAGTGGAGTGGATTACTGTTTATGAATGTTGAGTGAATCGGTTTAGCGTTTATGAATCTTAGAATGAAATTGTATGCAGGGACCATATATAGCTGGGAAGAGGCCTACAGATTCAGATTTTGCATTGGCACCTAAGCTTCGCCATGCCCGAGTGGCCTTATCCCACTTCATGGACTTTCACTTTCCCCTGGAGCTCAGCGCACTTCAGAACTACATGAATGTATGTATATGTAGACAACATCATCCTTGCTTATGCCCTTCAATTATTTTTAAATTACGTTAGTCTGTTATTTATCTATTTATTTCTCAATTACGTTGCAGCTGATGGAATCTAGAGAGAGCTTTGAGAAGAGCAATTATCCCAATGACATGATCATTCAAGGGTGGCGCAAGAAATTTAACTTACCAGATAAAATCGCCAATGCTCTATGATGACCAACCTTCTCAATGCATATCCATTGACCACTCTGTAATTAGCTTAGTTTTATTCAGCTGCTTAAACATGAATGATCTCTTTGTAAACATATACTCTTTTGAGTTTTGGGTATATGAAGTGTGTATACAGCGGAGTTTCTCCAAATCGTTGTTAACCAATAATCTTACAATGAGGATGATGAAGATTCTCAGTACCCGTGTTACTATTTCTATATTTTTGTCAATAAATTGTGTTACTGTGGACGATGATAAAGATCATCAGACATGCAACTATGACCTCTCATTGTTTAAATGAAATAATTGGTATGTTTTATTAAATCTTTTATTTCAATATGAATTTTCTTACTTATGGTTTTTAGTATTTATAAACATTGATTCAACGTAATTAAGCATTCAACGTAATGCAGGAGCAGTATTTATCCCTCTCGGGACACTTGACTCTACGCTTGATTATTTTTTTATAAACATTGATTCTATTGGGCACCATAATTCGTTTGCAGTGGCACTTGATTAATATTTTATTAACATTGGTTCTATTGGGCACCAATGCACCATAATGCATAATGCAGTGGCAAGGTAGGGGCAGGATCAGGATTTCATCCCTCTTTCACATTTGATAGAGATTGGAGGAATAACCGATAGACACTTTATAGAGTAAATGGAGAATTAACTAATTTTTTTTTTATACGTGATGGATTTTTTATGCATTTTTCTGAGGATGAAGTTAATGTGATTGGAATAGATTCTGAGTGGGTGTTTGGGCCGAGAAGGGTTTCGATATCAGAGATTGCTACTGCAAAAAAGGATTTTATATTTGAGATGGTGAATTTATTTAACAAAGAACCAGGTGCACTGGACTTGTGCCTTAAAGTTGTATTTCATTCAACTAGCATTTTGAAGTTAGGGTATGCTTTGCACTCTGACCTGAAGCGTCTTTCTGATTCCTATGGAGAGCTGGAGTGTTTTCGCTACTGTGAAGCGCCTAAATTAGACCTTCAAAAGGTTTTTCCATTTGTTCCAGGGGGGCTTTCCGACCTTGCAAAGATTGCGCTGGGAAGTGCTTTAAACAAAAGTACTAGGATGAGTGACTGGAGGGAGCGTCCCTTGAGCAATAGTCAGGTACACTAAATATAAATCCATGCTACGGTATAACAACCACTACAAAGTATAAGAACCAGTACAAACCTCTAAAAACTGATAAAGTTTGAAATAAGAACATACAAACTACAAAACGTTGCTACAAAATTTAGAATGGGAATGTTCAGATCAAGATTTTCAAGCATACAACAGACTCGCAGATATCTCCAGTAACTGAAATATGCAACCTTTTATAACTTGAAGAAGGCACAAAAATACCCATACCCCATGGGCCTTGTACAAAATACAGATACTAAACTAAATGGACGAGAATTATAGGAATTTGTAGGACGAGGAGTACCTGAAGTTCTAATTTACAGGAGGACGATTCAGCCGCTCCAGCTGCTCGCAATAGGATTCAGGTTCTAATTTGCAGAGGACAAGAACAATGTTTCACCAGCTCCAGCTAGGAATTTATAGAAAGAGAATGATAGGAATTTGCAGGACGAGAATGAGGACCAGGTCTCTTGGCATTTTGCAATGGACTGCACTGCCTTGAATGCAGGTAGATGGGCGTTGAATGCAGGTAGATGGGCATTGAACCTTGAGGATATGGCGGCAGCGAGACTGTGCATGATGAGATCTCGAGGATATGGCTGCAGCTGGTTCATGATCAACCTGCAGGTTTGATGGGACTGTCAAAAATATGGCGGCAGCGAGACTGTTCGATGGGACCATGGGTAAATTAACTAGTTCAAACCTGGCCTTGCTTACGGGTTCCCTTTAAAGGGCAGTCATTCCATCTTTCGAAGATAGGTGCCAACCTTTTAGTTATTCCTATGATTTGACCGGATAAATAAAAATTGATTGATCTATACATAAAACCTTGGCTTTCGGTGCTCTTAAATCGAGAGAGATACGGTATCATTCTAGCTTTCAATATACCTATGTTACGCTTCAGATTTATTATAAATGGTTCAATGCTGAGATGAAGTCTCATTACTTCCGCACCGCACCGAGGATGCGCAAGCAGGCTCGTCCCAAAAAGGACGAGGAATTTATTGCTCACCTGAAGAATGAGGATATGGCGGCAGCGTACGATGAGATATCGAGCTGGATGTGAAATATAGCGTGGACATCTAGTGTGCCTTACGGCGATACCAAATAATAATTTCACAGGTTTAGAAGGGAGATCAAATAATACTTATGAAAATATAGTTTTCATAATTTGAAAGACATTAAAGATCTTCACAGGAACATATATGCAGGCTGATCATTCAAAAATACTGACATGGATATTAAATAATAATTTCACAGGTTTAGAAGGGACATCAAATAATAATTATGAAAATATAGTTTTCATAATTTTAAAGACATTAAAGATCTTCACAGGAGCATTTATGTGGGCTGATCATTTAAAGACCTTGACAGGAATACAATTAAAGATTCAGATTAACCATTTTCAAGATTCATGTGAATGATTCAACCTGCAGGTTCGATGGGACTGTCAAAAATTCAAAATTTCATAAAAGAGATTTTCAATTTTAAAATATTCATTCAATTATTTCAAAATTATTTCAAAATTTTACAGGAAAAAGATTTTCGATCATGAACATAAAATATGTATTATTAAATTTATTATATACAAAATAGTAATATCCATATGTAATATAAAACAAACCTAAGGATGTTAATGTTTTGTAAAACAGACCTAAGTTATCAAAATTATAAAAAATTAAAAATAAATGTAAAGACTTGAGAATTAAAAGCTTCTCAAAATATGATAAAAGTATTTAATAAATAGAATATGAAGAGATGTGTAAAATTATTTATAAAAATAATATTAAGGTTCAAAGCATGTAAATTTACACACTTAACCATGTAAATTGTGGTGAGTTGTTGTTGGGATTAAACTATGTATATACATTTTGAAATGCAACACCATAAAACTATGTAAGATAAAACAAAGTGAAGATGTGGGTGGAATATTTCAATGAAATGCAAAAAGATATGACAAACATTATGCCTTAAAAGAGAAACATTTAACACCATTGTAAACATGGAGGGCACTTTCTATGTAACCCCATTTAGAATCTATTACAAGAAATCAAAATTGACTTTGACTTGTGAATACATATTCTTTATTTTTTACATTAAAATTTAAGAAATCAACTATACATCTTAATACGATTTCAAAGATTCCCATCAATGTTTATGAAAATAGATACATCTTAATACGGCAATTATTTCCTATACCTACTTATGAATGTATATGAATTCTTAGAAATTGAGACTGTCGACTTGACTCTTTGTACCATTCTAGATGTTTTAGAGAAATCAAGATTACAAGTTGGCTAGTCTTATCCAAAGTCTTATCCTCTGCTTGAAGGT
>LPNX010953720.1:0-25140 GCA_001517045.1 Pseudotsuga menziesii
AAATAAGGCCCACCTGACAAATATTGTTGAGGAAATTTTATGCTTGAAAACTTTTGAGAGGCTTTAAAGTGGGTTGACAAATGATTGTCCTGTCACTATCTAAAGAGCAATAGAGGTTGGTATCTCCATTTTAATCTCATTTAGATATGGAAATTCTAGGACCAATGCACCTCTAAAATTGCATTCTTTTAAGCTAGAAGAATGAGAAAGAAATAGTTTTTTAGTTGGAAGATTCATGGTACTTTTACAAAGGGCATAACTGAACCACAGGACTTTAATAAATATAAAGAGCCTCCTAGCCTCTAAATTTAACTCAACTTACCTTGAAATAAAATATCAATAAGTGGACGCTATATCCACTTTTCTCTCCAATAACCAATAATAAAAGTAAAACACATTTAGCAGCTTTTAGATCCATGCTTCAAGGGCCACTAAAAGCCTCCTCAAAACTGGCTTCTCCTCATTGAAGGGAGAAAATTGCATACAATAGGGTTTGAATGCTTTCTTGCCACCACTTGTCACTTTCCAATTTACAGTGTTCCCTTGAGTCATGGTATTTGATCTTATCTTTGGAGAGAAAATGCCATTGACTTATGAAGGGAGTTCCTCCTCTTTTCTTTGTAAATCATGCCAATAATCAATTAGATGATTTATCATGCCTCCAAATATGCAAGACATACCTTGAACCATGTGAAATATCTCATGATATCCCTCCAAATGTCCTCTTGTGTGGGACATCCTTCTTTTACAGGCTATATCCATGCTTCCTCCAAAAATAACCATATTAAAATATATAGAGAGGCCCCTTCAATTTAGACTATCCTCATAATAGGTCTTCTTAGCCTTAGGGAATGTGCTAGCTGTCAGTTATATTTTATTAGCCTAGGGAGTTCCACATATAAAGCATCTACACCTTGACATTTCATTTTTCACCATGATACAAGCATTGGAGGCTTCCCTAAGTTGAGAGTTATTCATTGATGCATGTGCTTCTTAAATATTGCATAAAACCTTCTGAATGGTCTGGGAACAATGGTTTCCTAGAGGATGGGTGTTTATTTTTAGCTTGATCGGTTCCTATCTCTTCCCAAATGGCCCAAATGACCTTTGCAATAGAAATACAAGTGGTGTTAAGATTTGATATCAAATAGTTGGATATATTCCTTGCAAACTGCATGGAGTGAGCTCAAGTAGTACATTTTAATCTTGTTATGAATGAACCAGGTATCTTCATAAAGGAACAATCATTTTTTCATTTAAAATATGAATAGGTCCTTGAGGTACAATTGAACCACAAAATATTCATTAACAAGAAAGCCAATGGACTAATCCAAACAACGACTGATATCATTATACAAAAGACAAAAAAATATTGAAATATGAGAAGAATTCAAATATGATGCTTATTCTCCTTAACCCATAATCGTTGCAAGCTGAGAATCGTGACAACAGAGAACCGACAAATTCAGGTCCAGATCAACGCCGACAAATCAGGTAAGCTTTGTAGTGATCACATGCCAAAGGAATGGTTAAACAATATTATGAATCAAGTTTAAAATTAAATATGGCTTTTTCAGGATTTGGGTTGAATAATGTCTAAAATCCTAAATTTGTCACTGTGTATGTCGTGGTAGGATGTTTGGTTGATGTTCACCAAATGTTTGACAAAATGCGCAATCAAGATGTGGTGGCATGGACTGCCATAATTGCAGCCTCTTCAAGATATGGACATAAACAGGAGGCGTTGGCTTAATTCTATGGAATGCTACAGACAGGTATGCACCCCAATTATTTCATCTTTGCCACTATTATGTTATTCCCTCCTATAAGTTGTTGTAGATCCCAAGCATGCCAACGAGATTCCGCAAGAAGAAGCCATCTCTGCTTTAGTAGTTTCTAAATCCGTTCAGGCTTAAGTCTACCATTGCTGGAAGTAAGGCTTGGTTGTTAATTGTGGTGGTAATTTGTTTTATGCTCAGTCTCAAAAATGAAAGAAAGCAACCCTGCAATTTTTTATAAAATGAATGAATTACTTTGATTTAAAACCGTGATAATAGAGACGAGAATTCCAAGATTGCAGAGACAGGTCTAAAATTCAAGATTTTGCATCAAGGTACATGGTTACATTATTATTCTTAGAATGGGATTTGATCTCCAGGATTTGTTCGGGTAACGCACTCACGGATATGTACGCAAATGTGGGATTTTAGAGGATGTATGCAAACTGTTTGACAGAATGACTGAAAGAGATGTGGTGTCGTAGAGTGTGATTATTACAGGATATTCATACAGTTGGCAGTGTGACGAGGCCTTGAATCTCTTTCATCGAATTGAAGTAGAAAGTGCTCAGCCTAACCTGATTAGTGATTACAATTGATGCGATGATATCAAGGTATGTCCTTAAAGGCATCCCTGACAAGGCTTTGAAATTCTTTCTTCAAATGCAACTGGCTAGCACAAAGACCTGGTATACTTCATTGATCTTGCTAAGATTCTCACCATCAATCTTGCCATCCAAGGGATGGGAGATAGGTAGGCGGTCCACGTTTTTTCATGATAGTGTAGTTAACACAGACAAGGGTGCAAATAATGACCAAAGCATGCCATCCATTGATAGTGGCTTTCATGATTTCATGGGATTTGGAAATTTGGTGATCTCAAATCTTCAGGAGTTTGAGAAAGTTGCTATAGAAATAGGTGATAGGCAATTCGGTGACAATGGATTCAATACTTTAGAAAAAAAAATTCCATCCAAACCCAGAAATTTGTGGCTATACCCTGACTAACTCAAGGTGATAATCTCTTTTCTTTGTCTATTATTTTAGCAGGGGATAGTGACAAAGTTATTGATGCTTGTATGATGGGAATGATGGATGGGTTCCATCCAAATCCTAAAGACCCTAATTTACTATTCAATTATATAGATTTCATTGCTAATTCTGTCCATGAGCAGTTGTCTTTGCCAAAGAGAAAATGTATAGATACCAGGCCTACTTAGTGTATCTTGTCCTATTTCATCACCCTCATTGTCATCATTGACACCAACTCCTATTCACAAAGGAATGTTGGTGGATAGAGCTCCGGTTGGATTGTAATGGGATTCAATTAAAAATCTCATAGGATTTTTTATGTGCCAACCATTCCCCTATGTACCAAATAAATCCAAATCAAAGTAGAAAACGATAGAGTGATCATGAACAAATAAATAACGAGGACAACAAGGGCTGGAAAAAATTCCACTTCACCCATAGTTCCTTAAACACTTTTGGTGGGTGAAGGGAAGATGGCGGGTGAAACACCTTTAGTGGTTCCTTTGAGGGGGGGTGGAGGGGGAATTGAATCTCCATCAAAGATTTATACTATATACTGAAATATAACATATATAGGTTTCTAGTGTTCCAACAACCACTTCTTTAGGATTTTTCTATTGAAAAATTTACCCATGAACCTACCTACAAGTGCCTTTTCCATCAAACCCTGAACTTTTTATAGTTGCACATCATGTTCGGCCACATTCTTAACTTGTTCATGTCTAAATTTGATGCATTTCTTATTACAAAACATATAACAATATAAGGGTCCAAGGCAAGAATTACAAACTATTTAGCTCAAAGAAACTCTCCCTTTTATTATTATCATAACCATCAAATTGCACATAAGCTATGTATCCTAGGGCTTATGCTGTCGACCCCCTATCGAAGCTTTACTGCCAAAAATAATATATCTTTTACAACACTCAGCAATCATTGTCCATTAAAGGCTTAGCAATCATTATCCATTAAAGGCCATAATGCTCAATAATATAAAAATGTTTAACAAGAAGTGGATGCTAGCTTGGAAACAAAGGGTATCAAGCATAACCATGGCCATGTTGCTGCAATGAACATTTGTTTCTTCCAATCCATTTTACTGTATAGCTATTGTTTGGGTTTTGACATGAAGTTAGTGGTCATTCAGCATGCATAACATGTTATATAAAGTTACTTATTGGTTAAAATTAAAGGAAATCCATCAAATGCACATGAATATGCAGATAGATTTAGTAGGTACTTGCTGAAGACTTAACATTTATTTTCTTAATTGATTGAACCAATCACAGACCCAAAAGAACATAAACAGATCAGCAAATGAATATACACAAATCCCATTTTGGCTTACAGTTTAATATTATCTTTATCAAGTTCTTCTCTATGGTGCCCTGACACTTGAAACCGACTGGATATAGACCTGTAAGAGGTTGAGTATCGCCATCCTTTAAGCTGCCGCAATAGATTTTCCTAAAGATATAAAAGTTACTTCAGCTGAAGATTGGTCTGGTACAGTGTGATAGAGAAATATTTTATTGCTGTACAAAAGTCACAAGTCAGGTGTATTTCTAGGTCAAAATCCTCCATGTAGTGGGGTTACCTGAATATCTAAATTGCAATAAATATGCATTGGCAAGATGGGATAAAAATAGAAAACCTTTGAAGAATATGCATTTATGCTGTAGACTGTGGTCATATTGAGTTAAGCTTGGTGCTTAAATGCTTAGTAATGTCATCTCTTCTATAACCAAATCGATCCCTTATTTAGTGAGTTGATCTGTATTCATGTTGACGTATCACAAGCTAATTGGTACTGTCGTGGCTTGGTCCTCTTGTTCCTTTGATGATGTTCTATATAAAATTATTCTTGGAGGTGCTAGAAGTAGTTTTAAGGTGCTTTTTCAGGAGTGAAGGTTAACCATACTATCCTTTTCTACCTTTAAACATTGAATCAAAATTTCTTGTTTGGTCTATAGCATTTCCACAGTCGCCCCTCTTTGTTGGATCCAACTGCTATCTGTGAAAAGGAACTAGAACTGGAATTGGAATGAGAATAATTCTTGTTTAACATATATAAAGGATTGCTCTGTAGCTTATTTTTTCTATTTCAAATTTTATTATTCAAACGTTCGGAAATCAAAATGAATAGTTATTAAGCTTTACTTCTCCCAAATAAATTGGGTCATAAAAGGCGCAAGTTTTGCAAAAATAAGTCTGTTTTTCCTTTTGCTGATGTTGTTTTGGACCTTGGTTCATACACAGCCTGTAGGTGTTATTGGTGCTATTACCCCTTGGAACTTCCCGCTTGCCATAATCACACGCAAGGTATGTTGAAGAAATTGTGAAACTATATCATTTTTTCTCTAAGGCATTATATCAATTGAAGACGTATAATGTAATTTTTATATCAAATAACATTTATGCCTCTTAAGAGGGCCCTAATAGTGGAGAATTACAAATTACCTTCTCCATGAGCTCAAAGCCTCAATGTTGTAGTATGAAACATTGCAATGTGCATTTCCAAGTCAGGTGGCCATAAACAAACTACCTTGCTTTCACATTTTTTGCAAAGCTAACTTTTGTCTCACATTGATATTGGAGTGAGGAGCATTCTATGTTGTGCATCATATTTTACATTATTGTTGTATTATAAGAGGGTGTTCTATTTTATATTAGTAAAACCTTTCTTGCTAGAAATTAATACTGAGGTCAGTTATAATTAGCTTCGTAACTCATTCGTGGGAATCATTTTATCGGATGTAGTAAGATTCCCTTTCAATCTTGTAACATAGAAATCAACTAGGATGGATTAGTTCTCTATAAAGGACACTCTTTTCACCTTGTGCATATAGCTTCATTCTTGTAATACAAGCTCAGTCATTTCTGAGCAAGTACTTGTATCATACTCTTGTTCTTTTGGAGTCTTTTATGTTGCATTTTTCATCTTGTTCCATTTGAGTCAATTGGTATAGATGTTGAAACCTGTTTGGGATTGGGCGTATTACGCTTCCTCTTTGAGGTAGTTAAAAAATTAGTAATTTTATATGAGCATGAGTTATGGGGCCACATGCACCTATAAATAAAAGGAATCATATAGACAGGGTTCAGAAACACTTGTTGACATGCTTTCTTAGAGTAAAAATAAGCAGCTGGTATGAGGTACTTTTGGCAGTGTTACACCTTGTTACCCCTTGATTAGAAGGTGTGACATGTTGATCAGTTGTGGTTTGTGATCATATCATAGACATTTTTCTTGAGATGAGATATGTGACGTTCCATAGATCATTTGTCAAATATCCTTTCAGCACTCTCAGATGGTTCATGTTCCTTGGATGTACCTAGTAAAGATGTTGTTTGATGCACTAGTGACGTGATATTTCTTTCCCTCATTGACACTTGGTATGTTTCCTTATGTTGATTTGACCATGGTATGTTTATTTTATGCTTGGGTAATGGCTCGTAACCAATGTTATCAGAACCCAACCAATTTTGAAAAAACCCACCAGTTGGACCGGTTTAAAAGCTTCACAGAGTCAAATCTTGTACTCAAACCGTTTTTGGCAGGTTCCATACAAAATTGGTTGGTTTCACAGTTGAACTGGTCAGTTTTGTACAAAACCCCCAAGTTTTCTCCAAACTGGCCAGTTCCGTACAAAACTAATCGGTTCTGTACAGAAAATGCCAAGGACCCCCAAAAATAGCTAATTTCAAATTATTTCAATAAAATAAAAAATAGGGTCCTCATGTGAGCTATTTAATTGACCCACGACCCTTCTAATGTTATAAAAGGAGGCTCCCACCCTCCATATCAAGCACATTTAATTATGGATAAACTTGGGCTCTCTTCCACAACAAGAGGATGTGAACATTGATGTTGCAGTTAGACAAGTGCCTTTAGGCCTAGGGGAGTCAAGCTATGCTCATGTTGAGGATGTAGATGATGACTCTGAGTTTGAGCATGAGGACTCAGATAATTCTGATATATGATTAGAATCATTAGACCGTAGATTCTAGAGTCTAGATTATAGTCATATGCTTATATTTTGACTTTAGAGGCCATTTATAACCTCTTTGAGTCTTTGTTGATGTACTTTTCTATAGATATGTATTTGCAGTCGATGATATTTTTGTTTTATACACTCTTACTTTCTATATACATGAGAAACTTTGCATATTTGTGTATGATGGTTTGAATTCACATGGATGCACATGGATATATATGTATTTTTTGAAAATATGAATGTTTTATGTATTTTTGCTCAACCGATTTTTTTATTTGGTTTGTTTTCCATCTTTTGTTCGGTTCTGGTCTGGTTCCGGTTCCTAGGGTCGGCCGGTTCAACCAGTGGTTTGGTTCTAATAACATTGTTTGTAACACATACAATTGGTAGTCATTTTGTAGGCTTACCATGGTGTTGTTATAACTCTGCCTTAGATAAGTGTGTCATTCCAAAGGGTGAGTTAGACTCTAGTGAACTAAGAAGGTAATTCATCCATTTCATGACATTATGCCTAGCCATTTCATCCATCCCCCTTATTTTCCCGTTTTTAAGTGATTTATCATTTGTAATCTTTCAAGGTCTCATAACTATTGACATGTCTGAATGCCTAAAAAAGTTAAAAGAGTCTAGTACTCTAAGGTTGATGCCGTTAAAGTTAAATTGGAAAAAGAGTCTAGTATTTAGGTTTCTTATTTTCAATTGAGGGAATCATGTTGTCAGCTAATGAACCCCCTGATCTGTGTTGTGCCAACAACCTATTTTAAATATGCTCTCTTCTGAATTTTTGATTCCAAATAAGGATTATGCATATTCCCTAATTGCAATGGAGTAGGAAACAGTGCAACGTTAGTGCAGAATCTCGCTGAAAATAGGTCCAATTAACTTTGGATAAGCACAACAGGTTTAAGATTGCTTCCGTGTAATTGTACATTTTTCACAGGAGAATTCTAAAACAACTAAATTCCTAGACACAAAAACAAATTCTTCAAGTGGAACTGAGCAACAAATAATTAAATATGTGTCAGTTTACATATATAAACATATCCCTCTCCCCATCCTCGTTTATATGTCAAAATATGTGTCATATTCAAATCCTTTTCATACATGCCTATCGTGAAATGATGGTAAGAATTTCTCCACATAAATGGTTGAAGCTATGCCAGTATCACAAGTTTTTAGGCTTTTTGTCGCAAATTTAAATGAAGTTAGTTTTCGACATAGTTCTAAGTTGCAGAGTCCATTATTAATGGCAGTTTGTCATGTTTTATCATTTAAGGAAACATTCACACCTATGTTGTTACAAAGACAAGAAGACAGACATGCAATGCTCAAACATTGCATATTGAATGGTGATAATCATTAGTTACAACCAGTAGTTAAGAACATGGATTTACAAAAGTACAACGACATGAACCTGAGTTGGTTCACAAGGTTTTTTTGGCTTAGCAATACCCTATGTAGAACTCAATACACAAGGTAGAGCAAAACCCAGTTTAATAAAACTCTATAACTAGAGATACAAGCATTAGGTGATCTGTCATATGTGCAAAAAGAGCAGATGTTTCATCTTACAAATCAAGTTTCTGCTAAGGATATCAGCTTGTAGATGTCCCTGATCACCATGGTATGGATGAATATGCTATTTTCCCTAGGTTTTGCATAAAAAACTTGGTGAAGCAGAATATGTGGTGAATGTTTATATGTAAATGTGATTACTAGGCTACCCTGCCAGCAAAATATCAATCTTGACTGCTTACAATGGTCAAAGGCACTTGATTCCCAATACGAACAAACAAAGGCATGCCTAATCCTCTCATTAGATATTTGAGCAAGGTGATGACTGTTGACAGGCTTCAAGGTCAACAAAATGACTAATGTATCACTCTCTCTAGTCTGAACCAGATTTGTAGGCCACCTTCGAGATGTTAGTAGCTTAGTAGACTTGTTTCCATGTCCCAAGCTGGTTTGGGCTTGTATGTATTATGGCATTTCTCTTTGTTTAAACAATGAGATAAAATACAACCCACTTTTCAAACTGATACTCCAACACCATGATAAGCTCAATCTTGAATTTGGATAAAACAACTTGACCCATAGGGCATCTTTGTTGAGGGCACTGGTAGGATTCATCTTGTGAGTGGACTAGATATGGAGCACATTACCTTGAGCAAATTTTTATCAAGTTTACCAGGGACAAACAATAGAGCGACAAGTAATTATTCATTATCCTAATCAACAAATACAGGGATACAATTCAAGGCTGTCAGGAGAGGAATTTACAAACATATCAAAACCATGCCTTGCTGAAATATATGCACAGTTAGAGCTCAAAGATGAAAAGGCATTAAATCATTATGAAGAAAATCTCAATCATGGTGAGTTTGTAGAAAAGGGCGCCTTAAAAAGGATTAAAAGGCACGAGTTGAGGGTGTAGCTAGGTGGCACTTACAGTTCATTGCAAAAACTAGAAGTGACACCCAGAACAAAACATAGTTAACTAAAAGTTGGCTTCAATGTTATTTTTAGACTCGTGCAAGCAGGAGGGCAACAATAGTCACATGGGATAAGGATGCATGCATCACTTGGTTTTTAGCTTAGCTATCATTCATGCAAGGAGGCACAACTAAGGAAATACCTCTATGCTATTTTGGAAAAATAGTTAGACTGATGGCTTTCAGCTCGCCCTCCTAATATAAAATAGAACACCCTCTTATAATACAACAATAATGTAAAATATGACGCACAACGTATAATGCTCCTCACTCCAATATCCATGTGAGACAAAAGTTAGCTTTGCAAAAAATGTGAAAGCAAGGTAGTATGTTTGTGACCACCTGACTTGGCAATGCAAATTGCAATGTTGCATGCTACAACTTTGAGGCTTTGACCTCATGGAGAAGGAATTGAGTGTGATGGCTTAATTTTCTCTTTGAAATAAGTAATCTATAAAAGGAAACATGGGGCTAGTGTTGACTAAAGAGATCACCTATATAGAAATCATGAATGGTTATGGAAGGTTTGAGCCCATGGACCCTAATGAAGTAACCCAAAGTGCAGTTGGGACATTTTTCCTTTGTTTTATTTATTTATAGTGGTGTCCCCTAGCCATTGGAAGGCCATACAAAGGAACCAACTTTCAAATGAACCACTCACTCAGAACCAAACTAGCTCTTCATTCACTCAGAAAGGAAGCATGCCCATTCATAACAAAAAAACTACAACTAAATGTAAGATTAAATTCACATAAAGATAAATTTGAGCCTTGGATTGGATTTTATGGTGAGCTTTAACTTGCATAAAAGAGTCATTCAAGGACACGTGGAGAATTGGTCTCAAGACCTAAATCTAAAACTGAGCAACATAATTGAGCTATGAAATTTCCAACAGATGTGTATAGGCCTCATAGACTTGATTTGGTTGTTGACGAATGATGCTCCATCACAATATCAACGATTAGAGCACCTGGAGGATAATCCCTTAAAGCCTCTCCCGATGCATCTATAAAACATTGTTGTTGATCCTATCGTCAAGCTCCCAATTTTTTTACTTTTGGATGCACATTAATCTTTAGGCTTCATATTTCCTTTGACTCCCTTTTAATCTCTATCCCACATTGATTGTGGGAATGTCTAAACTTTTTTCTACATACATATATCAACACATTGTGCACATCATATACCATAGTGGCCATGAGATGAACTCTTTCAACACTATATTTGGTTAAGAGTTGTGGTTGGATATGGTGGACTTGCAAAGACAATAAATGTAAATATTGGGCTCAGCCAAGCCCTTAGAATCTTTTACAATTTATTTTTACAAGAAACCATATATATAACAACTAGAGGCACTAAGGACTAGAGTGGAATAGTATAGTCCCCATAGAAAAGTCCCATATCTAGAGGTATTGTGGTATTAGGAGCTTAATTAGGTGTCCTTTCGCATTGTAACCTTAAAGGGCATGTGAATGATGTAAGTCAAAAAGCCTATCCACAATACATTTTTTTTAATTGGATCTCTGACCCATTATTGTTATTTTCTTAGTAGAGTGAGTTTGATTTGTGTTGAGCATTTAGAGATTTCCCACCATATTATTCAACCATCCTCACCATGAATATAGGGCTCTAAGTTCCAATCTTTCTTTAATCACCAAGGATTGATCCTCACAACCAAGATACAAAACTTGATCTTAAACTAAAATACAGAGCGGTTAGGGAATTCATCCCCTATAGTCATAGTAGATAGTGGTGGGAGATGATATGAAACTAGATAATATGTAAGGTTGTAGGTTGTAGAGTGTACATTATTATGAGAAAGGATCACTACTCTTTATCAACATAAATCTTATCCAATATTTTCTTAAACTCTATAAATTCTTCACTAATTGACAAACAATTTTTAACACATATTGACCCTGGAAAATCTACTTCAAGAAAAATATAACAATGGATTGGCTTTGACTATGTTTTAATGATTGTTTTAAAAGAGGAGAATTATATATTACAACAACTCCAATGAGTATAGAATATTGTGTAAGTGAATCTAGTTTCTATAACATTTTTTTCCTCTGTCTTGGATTGCAACCTTCATTTAGAATGAGAATTGGCTAGACTCCAAACCTGTTTAATTGTACTAGTTTTAGTTCCAATCATTATCATTACCATGACAATGACAAGGATAAGGGTGTTGACAATGACGATGATGCCATGATGATGACAATGACAATCATCATCAAAACAATGATACAAACAATGATGAATATTGGTGAGATACGGATGGATCCACACACATCCACTGTGTGTTAGTTTTTCATCATATAAGCTAGCATTATGATCTTACGATATTTTCACTGAGAGAATAACAAGCACATCAATAAAACATAAGCACATCACAAGAGAAAAGATACACAAAGATTTTTTCTTGGGGAAACCATAAAGGAGAAAACCCCGCAACTTCCTCAGAGATAGAATCAGCACCAAAACAGTAAAACCCCAAAACAGTAAGATGCACTCTCGACAGCAGTAGTCTTCTTCTTGTCTAGTCCTAGTGTATTTCCTTCCTCACTAATGCGCCACATTTGAGTGAGTAAGTGATGTGTGTTGCAAGTGATAAATAGAGAGGCTCTCACTCTCTGTTTATATTCTTCCATTCACTTGAAGTGCACTCCAACATGTCGCCATTACTTAACAATTACTTACTAGAGACGACATCTCTAGGAGTTTCTAATAACCCTAGTGCCCCACCACTTGTGGGGAATTTTCCTCCTTCGACCAATAGGAGGGTAACACATAAGTGGGGACTATTGCCCCAACTTACAATGACTCACCTAGGGTCGACTTCACTAGGATAGTCTAATAACCCAAGGGCCCCACAACTATGGGGACTTTAACCCTTGACCAATAGGAGGGTTACCAACAATGACTTGACATGACTTTATCAGTATAGAAACTTCCCAGAATAAACATCGGGGTATGACATGACTCAAATGCATTACAATACATCCCGGAATGAACATCGGGTTACAATATATAAGAAATACAAGTGAATACATTCCGAAGTTACAATTACATCAACACTCCCTCTTAACTAGGAAGGTATTCTCTCGACACAATTTATCAGCATAAGTCTTCTTCTCTGTATCATCTGGGTCATCGTCAGTTCTTCGTCATCCTCAAATTCATCTTCATCTTCATGTCATATTCATATGTAAGTCATATTCACTGGATCTGGATCATCTGTCGATCTGGATCATCATGGAGCATCATCACTGGATCTGGATCATCACTCAATCTGTATCATCACTACTGGATCATCATCACTGGATCTCGATCATCACTCGATCTAGATCATCGCTGACTATCATCACTGGATCTCAATCATCACTCGATCTGGATCATCCCTGGTGCTATCTCATGATTCTTCTCGTCACAGGAAGTTCTACAGAGCCAGCCCTTTTTCATGTTGGTTGTAGGCCTACCATCATGTAGTTCTTTGCCCAGCACTTACATCTGACCTACTCGTCAGAAAGGCATGCCCAACAATTACATCTTATCATATAGGAACCAATCCTATAATCACATCAGAAAGGCCCAACACTCACATTCACCGGCATGATAGGACACCACATCACTAACATCTGTGAAAAGGATCAGCACTTACATATGACCTACTCGTCAGAAAGGCACATCCATCCAGACAAGAACACATCCTATCACAGTGATGGGAGACTCCCATCCAGACAGGAACACATCCTATCATAGTGATGGAAGATTTCAGCACTTACATCTGCCCTACTCGTCAGAAGGGCACATACATCTAGACAGGAACACATTCTATCGCAGTGATGGAAGACTCCCATCTAGACAGGAACACATCCTATCACAGTGATGGAAGGGATTGCACTCACATCTGATCCTACAAGAACACATCCCAATAGTCATATTAGAATGGCCCCCAGTCCTCAATTGATCTACCTGGTAACTGACCAGGCACCTCCATTCTCCTAGGGAATGGCAGTTGCCCTTACATTTGACCTGCTCGTTGGAATGGCCAACACTCACATTTGACATGGAAGGAACTTAATCATTTAGCCATGACAGAATGGTTCAGCCCTTACATCTGATCAAGTGGGAACACATCCATCTATCACATCAAAATGGCTACTCAGTCCTAGACTGAGTGTTCCTGGTAACTGACCAGGTGCCTCCATTCCTAGAATGGAAATTGCCCTTACATCTGTCCTACTCGACAGAATGGCTAGCACTCATATATGACATGGAAGGGAGAAACCCTATCACCATGAAAGAATGGCTCAGCCCTTATATCTGACCTACTTGTCAGAATGGCTATGGATCTCGGCACTCATATCTGACATGGAAGGAACCAATCCTCTCACCATGATAGAATGGCCATGAAACTCATCACTTTCCCTTGGAGGAAACCTCGATCTAGAGAACACCAAGTCTCTCCCTAAAGTACTCGAACTTCAGCCTAGCCAATGGCTTCATCAATACATCAGCTATCTGTTCCTCCATCGCAATATACTGGATCTTCACTGCTCCCCTCTGCACCATATCCCTAATACAGTGATACTTGATCTGGATATGCTTCGACTTGTCATGGAACACTGGATTCTCTAACAACTTCACACAACTGTGGTTGTCACAATGTATACAAGTAGCATCCAACTGGAGAACAAATATATCAGACAGTAGCTTCCACAGCCATACTACCTCACAACTAGCTGAACAAGCTATGACATACTCTACTTCAGCTGTACTCAGTGCCACATAGGATTGCTTCCTACTAAATCAAGAGATCACACCTGATCCCATACTGAAGAAACATCCTGAAGTACTCTTTCTGTCAATGGAACTGCCTGCCCAATCTGAATCAACATAAACCTCTAGGTTAATCTTTTGATTCACATTGTACTTGAGCCCATAATAAAATGTACCCCTCAATGCTTTGCAATCATCAGGTGAACATGTCTCAATGTGTTCACAGCAAAGCAAATATCTAGTCTCAAGTACATCAAGGACCCAATCATCTGACGATACATCGTAGCATCAACCATTTCTGATGAAGCATCATTCAATAGATTCAGGTTCAATGCCATAGGTGTGGCCATATTCTTGCAGTCCATCATCCCAAACCTCTTCAAGATCTCTACTGCATACTTCCCTTGTCTAAGGAAGATTCCATCCACACTCTGCCACACCTCCATGCTTAGAAAAATAGTGCATCGACACATAACAGGAACATCATTGGTCTTCCGCCTTCAACCTTGAAGCAAAGGTTGGAATTCACTTTACTCTCAGTAAAGCCTAGAGTCATCAGTAATCTTCCCATCCTATCGTACCATGTCGAACCTCAAGATATTCTGTAGTCACTCCCTCTGAAGCGAAGCATCTTACTCCCTTTGTCTTCTGTACTCTATGCACTGAAAACATTATGTACCAGAGTGACAAGTAGCTTCCTATGCTACTAGTATTCTATGTATCCATCTAGTGTATAGAATTTCATCTTCAACCTTGTAGCAAAGGTTAAGATCTTCATCAATCTCATCATGTATGTGTTTCAACTCTTACTGGCTACAAATGTCTCTTTATAGTCTGGGCCTTCCTTTCGTGAGAAGCCTCGTGTCACGAATCTTGCTTTGTATCCCACGATGTTTCCATCTATTGCATGATGGAACTATGAACTTCTCTTCAGGTCTCGATACTGCGCCCTGACATCATTCTTCTTGAACTGGCCTTCCCTTTCTTCTTGGTGGCTGGAAGGTTCTGCATCAATGATGTCACTACACTCGTCATATTATTCTTTGTCTTTGAATTGTCGTCACTTGTTCTTCGGAACAAGTCTTCATTCTTCTTTGCTTGTAGGTGATTATGTATCCGATCTTTCCTACAAGTCAAATGCAGTTGTATGGTTAGAACATTTCATAAGGAATATTTATACTGGCAAATTCTTATGCATAAATATATGATCATGCAACTACTTTAGCCAATACAACATTCATCCATATCTCACTGAAACTTTCTAGATGCCTTCCATCTCTACCAGGACAACATTGAGATTGTGCACTAATCCAATATGTCAGCAAAGAGGTTTCATTCTAGATAAGTAGCAATGGATAGTTGTATAGCACCATGAGATACTTACCCATCATATGCATATTAGTAGTATACTATCGTTAATGCAAACATCCTATCATGCATAATACATCAATTGAATATAAACAAATGCATAACAAAATAATATCATGAAATGGCAATTGAATACTTATCTTTATTTGTTTCATGGGTGTACTCCTTCTTGAGTCTTCAGCTTCATCATCTTCTTCATTCATGATAGCATCGTTTCTTATCCAAATGCTAAGGAGGATAAGAAATGCTTCAAGAGTTGATTTCTTCATATTCCTCATCGATTGAGGGATCTTATTTGGATGTGAGAGCTCGATCTTCAATTGTTCCCATCTTCTCTTTTCTTCTTATGAGTCAAGCTTCTTCTTCTTCTCAAAGTATGCTGAAAGTAATCACTTCCTTCTGACACACATTCCTTGAATGAATGAATTCCACGATCCTGGGAGGCCATTCAAGGTGGCCATCACCACTTCTGCATTCTTCACTTTTTCTTTTACCGCTTCAAGTTGTTCTTGATTTGAGAGACTCTTATGACTGCATGGTCTCTGCATTCTGGATATTCACTTCCTTCAACTGGTTTCTTAAGGTCATATTCCGATCTATGTTCTTTCCTTCAAATAGCTTGGTCAAGGAATCAAACATCATCGGTGTCTTTATGGAAGACACTTGTAGTAAAAGTTGATTCATGACTGAATCAGCAATGATCTTCTTGGCCTTGACCAAGTTCTTCTTGTGTAAGGCTTCTAGACTCATCTCCCTTTGGAACTGGAACCTCTATACTCATGTAGGTGTCCAATCCATTTTCTTCAGAGAGATCATATACTTCTAGCCTTGGAATTTGTCAACTTCACCAAGTTTATCATCCAGCTTATGTGATAGATCACTTTGAAATGAGAACCTCAAATAAAAATAGCAAAGGATTAGATCTTACCGATTTAAGGTGTCCGTCCTGGTTCCGAAGCTAGCTGATCTAGGGTTTGTCACATAAACCCTAATTTTCAAAACTTGGAATATTTTAGATATGATTGGATATACAGATAGATATCTTCAAATGGAGTTGTCTAATGTAATCCTTTTCTGAAAACAGTGGAGGAAAGCTCCCAAAACAGGAAGCCCTAATTTTCCAATTTCTTCTGCAGAAATGCCTGTTACTGTTTCTATGATATCTCTGAAATTACTACTCCTATGTATCTAAAATTTTTCACTGAGGTAACCTCACATGTCCTTGATCCAACTCCACATGTTTCATCAGAATTAGTTTCACCATTTTGGATTTATGATCCTTTTCCCAAGGTGACATGTTACAGAACTGTTCAGAACAGCGAAGTTGTATGGCATTCCACGTGTCACTGGTTGATATTCTAAGTCTGTTATTCAGACCAACAAAAGTACAGTTTGTTCCCTTTCTGGAACATCTTCAGGAATTTCATTTGGACCTCTGTATCCCAAGATATTGCAATTCTCCCCAGGTATCCTGTTTAGGGATGAATTGTAGAATTTTTAGCTTCTGAGACTTTGCCAAACTCGGAATATAGCGCATCTACCAAAATTTAGTAGTTTTAGTATTTAGTATTTTTCCCAGCTCGGGGTCAAAATAGGGTTTAACTTTCCCGGAGTTTCACCCAACCAAATTTCTTGATCCAGGTCTCTAAACTTCGGTTTTGATGAGGATAAAAATCCTATGCTGGTCTCATGCAAAAATTTCTCTTCTGTAGAAAGCCCTAATTTCCGCATCGAAAATTGAAAATGCTCAGAATAGAATTTTGCTTCAACAAAAAGATTCGCCCTTCAATGGAGAGTCATCCTAGCATACGTTTGCTGATAGATTGTGGAGAGAGACCCAAAAACTAAGAAGCCCTAGCTTCTGCAACTGCACAATGTCTTCTTCTCAGGTTAGCTCTGATACCATGTTAGATTTTCATCATATAAGCTAGCATTATGATCTTAGGATCTTTTCACTGAGAGAATAACAAGCACAACAATAAAACATAAGCACATCACAAGAGACAAGAGATAGAAAGGGTTTTTCTTGGGGATACCATAAAGGAGAAAACCCTGCAACTTCCTCAGAGATAGAATCAGCACCAAAACAGTAAAAGCCCGAAACAGTAAGATGCACTCTCAATAGCAATAGTCTTCTTCTTGTCTAGTCCCAGTGTATTTACTTCCTCACTAATGTGCCACACTTGAGTGAGTAAATGATGTGTGTTGCAAGTGATAAATAGAGAGGCTCTCACTCTCTATTTATATTCTTCTGTTCACTTGAAGTGCACTCCAACATGTTGGCCTTACTTAACAATTACTTACTAGAGCTGACATATCTAGGAGTGTCTAATAACCCTAGTGCCCCACCACTTGTGGGGACTTTGCCTCCTCCGACCAATAGGAGGGTAACACAATGGTGGGGACTATTGCCCCGAATTACAATGACTCACCTAGGGTCGACTTCACTAGGATAGTTTAATAACCAAAGGGCCCCACAACTGTGGGGACTTTAACCCTTGACCAATAGGAGGGTTACCCACAATGACTTGACATGACTTTCTCATTATAGAAACTTCCCGGAATAAACATCGGTGTATGACATGACTCAAATGCATTACAATACATCCTGGAATGAACATCGAGTTACAATAGATAATAAATACAAGTGAATACATTCCGAAGTTACAATTACATCAACACTGTGAAGGGTATAATTGCCAACATGTCAAAGTTTAATGTGATGGTTTTGGTCATTCATTTTGGTGGTAGGAGTTTAGGTTGGACTTGCAGAGTATTATGTTGAGGTTTCTTACCTTGTATACCATTGCAGTGAGACCAAAACAAAACCATGAATTCAATGAGATTTTTTTTGCACCCTATTTCAAAGAGCTAACACACATAAGCTTTTCATAATGGTGTAACGAGCTAACACACATAAGCTTTCATTCGCAGTGCCATGTTAAAAGGAAAGCTAACTCCAGCTAGATTTCCATCATGGTTTAATGTATTTGATGACAATGTGGCAGTGTTAGATGGAAAGCTACCTTATGAAAGCTAACACACATTAGCTTTTACTCATCGTGCAATGTTTTAAGAACAAAAGCTAACTTCAGCTAGATTTTAATCATGGTGCATTATGATTGATGACAATATCGCCGTGCTAGATGGAAAACTACACTATGAAAGCTTACACACATTAGATTTCATTCACCGCGCAACGATTTAAGGATGAAAGCTAACTTCAGCTAGATTTTCAACACGGATCAATATCATTGATGACAATGTGGTTGTTTACATGGAAAACTACCTTATGAAAACTAACACACATTAGCTTTCACTCATCATGCCATGTTGTTAAAATGAAAGCTAACTCCAGCTAGATTTATATCATGGTGTAATGAGCTAACACATATAAGATTTCATTTATAGTGTTGTGTTGTTAGAAGAAAAGATAACTCCAGCTAGATTTCCATCATGTTGTAACGTATTTGATGACAATGTGACCATGTTAGATGAAAAACTATCTTATGAAGGCTAACAAACATTAGCTTTACTCACCGTGCAATGTCTTAAGAAATAAAGCTAACTCTAGCTAGATCTCCATCATGGTGCATTGTTATTGATGACAATGTGGTTGTGCTCGATGGAAAATTAAATTATGAATTCTAACACACATTAGATTTCACTCACTATGCAATGATTTAAGGACGAAAGCTAACTCCAGTTAGATTTCCATCACGGTGCAATGCAATCGATGACTATGTGGTTGTGTTAGATGGAAAACTACCTTATGAAAGCTAACACACATTAGCTTTCACTCATTGTGCCATGTTGTTAAAAGGAAAGCTAACTCCAACTAGATTTCCATCATGGTGTAATGTATTTGATGACAATGTGGTTGTGTTAGACGAAAAAATACCCTACGAAAGCTAGCACACATTAGCCATTACTCACTGTGCAACTTTTTAAGAACGAAAGCTAACTCTAGATAGATTTTCAACATGGTGCATTTTGATTGATGACAATGTGGTTATGCTAAATGGAAAACTACATTATGAAAGCTAACACATATTAGATTTCACTCACCGTGAAACGATTTAAGGTTGAAAGCTAACTCTAGCTAGATTTTCATCACAGTGCAATTTGACAATGTGGTTGTGTTACATGGAAAACTACCATATGAAAGCTGACACACATTAGCTTTCACTCATCGTGCCATGTTGTTAAAAAGAAAGCTAACTCCAGCTATATTTTTGTAATGGTGTAATGAGCTAACACACATAAGCTTTCACTCATAATGCCATGTTAGAAGCAAAGCTAACTCCAATCAGATTTCTATCATGGTGTAATGTATTTGATGACAATGTGGCAATGTTAGATGGAAATCTACGTTATGAAAGCTAACACACATTAGCTTTTACTCATCGTGCAAGATTTTAAGAATGAAAGCTAATGACAGCTAGAGTACCATCATGGTGCATTGTGATTGATGACAATGTGGTTGTGCTAGATGAAAAACTATACTATGAAAGCTTACACACATTAGATTTCACTCATAGTGCAACGATTTAAGGATGAAAGCTAACTTTAGCTAGATTTGCAACACAATGCAATGTGATTGATGGCAATGTGGTTTTGTTACATGGAAAAATACCTTATCAAAATTAACACACATTAGCTTTCACTCATCGTGCCATGTTGTTAAAAGGAAAGCTAACTATAGCTAGATTTTCATCATGGTGTAATGAGCTAACACACATAAGATTTCCCTTATAGTGCCATGTTGTTAGAATGAAAGCTAACTCCAGCTAGATTTCCATCATGGTGTAATGTATTTGATGACAATGCGGCTCTGTTAGATGGAAAACTACCTTATGGAGGCTAAGATACAATATCTGTATTCACCCTGCAAATTTTTAAGAATGAAAGCTAACTCCAGTTAGATTTCCATCATGGTGCATTGTGATTGATGACAATGTGGTTGTGCTTGATGGAAAAATACACTATGAAATCTTACACACATTAGATTGCACTGATTGTGCAATGGTTTAAGGACGAAAGCTAACTCCATCTAGATTTCCAACACGGTGCAATGTGCTTGATGACAATGTGGTTGTGTTGCATGAAAACCTACCTTATGAAAGCTAATACACATTAGATTTTACTCATCATGCCATGTTGTTAAAAGAAAAGATAACTCCAGCTAGATTTCCATCATGGTGTAATAAGGTAACACACATAAGCTTTCTCTTATAGTGCCATGCTGTTAGAAGGAAAGCTAACTCCGGCTATATTTTCACCACGGTGTAATGTATTTGATAACAATTTGGCTGTGTTAGATGAAAAACTACCTTATTAAAGCTAACAAACATTAGCTTTAGTGACCGTGCAATGTTTTAAGAACGAAAGCTAACTCTAGCTAAATTTTTATCATGATGCATTGTGATTGATGACAATGTGGTTGTGCTAGATGGAAAACTACATTATGAAAGCTAACACATTAGATTTCACTCATCATGCAATGATTTAAGGACGAAAGATAACTCCAGCTAGATTTCCATCACAGTGCAATGTGATTGATGATGATGTGGTTGTGTTAGATGGAAACTACCTTATGAAAGCTAACACACATTAACTTTCACTAATCATGCCATGTTGTTAGAAGGAAAGCTAACTCTAGCTAGATTTGCATATTGGTGTAATGCATTTGATGACAATGTGGCTATGTTAGATGAAAAACTACCTTACGAAAGATAACACTAATTAGCTATTACTCATCGTGCAACATTTTAAGAATGAAAGCTAACTCTATCTAGATTTCCAACATGGTGCATTTTGATTGATGACAACGTGGTTGTGCTAAATGAAAAACTACATTCTCAAAGCTAACACACATCAGATTTCACTCACCATGCAACGATTTAAGATTGAAAGCTAACTCCAGCTAGATTTCCATCACGGTGCAATGCGATAATGTGGTTGTGTTAGATAGAAAGCTACCTTATAAAAGCTAACACACATTAGCTTTCACTCATCCCACCATGTTGTTAAAAAAAAGCTAACTCTAGCTATATTTTCATAATGGTGTAATGAGCTAACACACATAAGCTTTCACTCATAGTGCCATGTTAGAAGGAAAGATAACTTTAGCTAGATTTCCATCATGGTGTCATGTATTTGATGACAATGTAGCTGTATTAGATAGATAACTACTTTATGAAAGCTAACAAACATTAGGTTTTACTCACCGTGCAATGTTTTAAGGATGAAAACTAACTCCAACTAGATTTCCATCATGGTGCATTGTGATTGATGACAATGTGGTTGTGCTAGATGAAAAAATACATTACGAAAGCTTACACACATTAGGTTTCACTCACCATGCAATGATTTAAGGATAAAAGCTAACTTCATTGAGATTTCCAACACAACGCAATGTGATTGATGACAATGTGGTTGTGTTACATGGAAAAGTACCTTATGAAAGTTAATACACATTAGCTTTCACTCATTGTGCCATGTTGTTGAAAGGAAAGCTAACTCTAGTTAGATTTCCATCATGGTGTACTGAGCTAACACACATAAACTTTTCCTTATAGTGCCATGTTGTTAGAAGAAAAACTAACTCCAGCTATAATTCCATCACGGTGTAATGTATTTGATGAAACTGTACCTGTATTAGATGAAAAGCTACCTTATGAAGGCTAACAAACATTAGCTTTACTCACTATGCAATGTTTTAAGAACGAAAGCTATTTCCAGCTAGATTTCCATCATGGTGCATTGTGATTGATGATAATGTGGTTGTGCTAGATAGAAAAATACACTATGAAAGCTTACACACATTAAATTTCACTCACCGTGCAATGATTTAAGGATGAAAGATAACTCCATCTAGATGTCCAACACAGTGCAATGTGATTGATGACAATGTGGTTTTGTTACATGGAAACTTACCTTATGAAAGCTAACACACATTAGCTTTCACTCAACGTATCATGTTGTTAAAATGAAAGCTAACTCCAACTAGATTTCTATCATGGTGTAATGAGGTAACACACATAAGTTTTCCCTTATAGTGCCATGTTGTTAGAAGGAAAACTAACTCCAGCTAGATTTTCATCATGGTGTAATGTATTTGATAACAATGTGGCTGTATTAGATGGAAAACTACGTTATGAAAGCTAACATACATTAGCTTTAATCACCATGCAATGTTTTAAGAACGAAAGTTAACACTAGCTAGATTTCCATCTGGTGCATTGCGATTGAGGACAATGTGGTTGTGCTAGATGGAAAACTACATTATGAAAGCTAGCACACATTAGATTTCATTCACCATGCAATGATTTAAGGATGAAAGCTAACTCTATCTAGATTTCCATCACGGTGCAATGTGATCGTTAACGATGTGGTTGTGTTAGATGAAAAACTACCTTATGAAAACTAACACACATTAGCTTTCACTCATTGTGCCATGTTTTTAGAAGGAAAGCTAACCCCAACTAGATTTGGATCATGGTGTATTGTATTTGATGACAATGTGGCTATGTTAGATCGAAAACTAGCTTACGAAAGCTAACACACATTAGTTATTACTCACTATGCAACGTTTTAAGAACGAAAGCTAACTGTAGCTAGATTTCCAACATAGTGCATTTTGATTGATGACAATGTGGTTATGCTAAATGGAAAACTACTTTATGAAAGCTAACACACATTAGATTTCACTCACCATGCAACGATTTAAAGTCGAAAGCTAACTTCAACTAGATTTCCACCACGGTGCAATGTGACAATGTGGTTGTGTTAGATAGAAAACTGTAATGCCCCAGTTTTGACCCCGTTACATTAGATGTATATGATGTATATATTGTAATGATCATGGTGCGGAGCTAAAGGCCAAGGCCCCACCATTGATAGGCTATGCTATGTTTTGGTTTTTAAATCGTCACCGATTGAATATCGGGGCGTGTGGTACATATTAAGTTTCAGCATCATGTAAATATGCATCTATAATTAATTAAAACGAACACAACCAGCTATGGCCGCGGCAACTAAATCGAATGGGGCATGATCTTCCAAGGGTAAGGATGTGGGGAAATTGTCCAACTTTAGCCAATAAGGGAAAATACCCATGTGACTTCTTCTTGTCTTTACCCAACCACTTTCATTGAAGAAAGACTGCTGGTGGTTGAGGCAGTTATTGCATGGAAGGGGAAGAGTATGGGCAACCAATTTCGAATTGGGCAGAGACCCATTTTTGGAAAAACGTGTTCTGACTTCCTGGGCAAGGAAAAGGCCCAAAATCGTATGCCATTCTGCTATGCATTCACGTTTTTCAGTTTTCTCACGTTTTGGGAGCAACTGGAGTTTTTCCTATGTTTTTGGATCCCACGTTTTTGGCTGTGGCTTCATTTTTCCCATGGATGGGAGGTCGTTTTTGTAATGCCAGGGCCTGGGTTTTCTTCCTCACGTTTTTGGAGCTGCTGGTGCATTTTCCATTCGCGTTTTTGTGATTTCATGTGTTTTTCACCATGGCTGTGAAGAGCCATTCACGTCTTTGGTTGTCTCACTGAATTTTGGGTTTCACGCACTGGCTATTTGGGGACGTTTTTCCCTGCTGTGAATGGTGCTCACTGATGAGCTTCAGGACTGTGTGTTTCCCCCATGTTGTGAGCCGTTTTTGCTGTTACATTGGGACTGTGTAATTCGTTTTCCCTGTTTAAGCTGTGAGAGCTGAATTTAATTGCCGGAGTGCAATTGTTGGTCCTCGGACTGTATTGGGAGCAAGGATGTGGGATGAGTTTTGCTTGATAAACCTGGTGGATGGAACCACACAGACAGAGCTAGAGGGCTGACCTTCTTCTCCATCACCCCTGAATAGCACTGGAAGAGAATGCAGGGCCTGAGGGACTGTGTAGCAGAGAAGGGACTGATTCCTTGTGTTGGGTGCGGATGGGTGTCTTAGAGGTCAGGCTAGATCTGGTGTAGGTGTCCTTGGCTCTGTAATGAGCTCACCAGCTTAGCAATTAGCCTTCTCCAGCTCCTTAATGTCCTGATAAACCCAACTGAGTTGGCTTGGCTGTGTTTTGGTTACCTTGGGCTATGTGTCAGCCTGCTAGTTCCCTTATTCCTTGGAGAATCATGCCCAGCTCGGGGGTGGCAGCGTTGCTGAGAGATTAAGGAGCACGCTGGCCTATGGTTGGGTGGAACGTTGCAGCGACGTAGCTGGTTGCGGAGCAAGGCGTTCATAAGATAAGTGATTTGTGTATTTTACCTCTGCAACTATATTTCTATTAATTAAAATGAAATGAACATGTTGGATGAATGCATGTATAAATGTTGTTATTTTCCGCTGTGTATGATTAAGTAAAATGCCTCTGTGTATAATAAACATTCTTGTGTGCATGTCTTTAGTTCAAATTCTCTTTAAGCATTCTGTTCATGAATTTTATTTAAGCCTGTACATGTTCATGGGCGGTTAGCCGGTCTGTAAAGCTCTTAGATCGCGTCCTCTTTGCTGGTCGGAGGCATGGGGACGTGACAAAAACTAATTCCAGCTATATTTTTATCATGGTGTATTGACCTAACACACATGAGATTTCACTCATCGTGCCATTTTGTTTGGAGGAACGCTAACTCCAACTAGATTTCCATCATGGTGTAATGTATTTGATGACAATGTGGTTGTGTTAGATGGAA
>LPNX010953721.1:0-117565 GCA_001517045.1 Pseudotsuga menziesii
TTAGCCTAAACGGAGGAGCTAGGAGTAGGTGACAGTACCTGGCTCTGTGCTTGCCCCCAAGGTCACACCTCTCCCACTTTCTCAAGTGAGGAGACAGCTTTTGAAATATTTCTGCTGCTGGTGTGCAATCGGCGGACAACACACCCCACAGAAAACAGTTTGGTAGCATTCCCACATTGGGTCACCTTTGTTCAGAGTACTCTGCAATGTGTCTTCCTTGGATCCCATCAATATCAAAAGTGTCAACCTCTTCCAAGTATTTCCCATCTGCAGTGACATTCCTGGTATTACAGCTATGATCCCATTCCCATGAGTCAAGTTTCATTTGCTTCCTGGTCCGCCCTTCCATCATACTTTGAATAAAGGAATTTTGAGTCCACCACTGTAATATCCCTTATATGATGTACAGATAAGAATATTAACTTTCTGCAATTTTTTTTTATTAAAATTTCTGAAATTGAATTAATTCTCACAAGGCCTTCTCGAACTGGGCAAATCAAGGATTTCTTCTGGGAAATTTTGCAAGCAAAAGAACTGAGTAGTGGGAAGCAACCAAAGATATTTCAGACATAGAATTTCCTCTTCCCTAACATATTTATATCTGATTCCATTTAGGGTTTAGAGTCCGCTCCGTGGAAACCTACTACCACGCTTCTGGGCAATCAAATCGTGAAACTAGGAAGAGTAGCTCGGTCTGTTTCAACCAGGGGCTTATAAAACTTGCAGAGGGTTTTTACAGTATTAATTTAACATAATAAACAGTTTTGGATAGTTTTCATAAGTTCTGGAAAGTTCTGAGTAGTTACGAAGAAATGTTGGTTTTTCCGACAGTTTTGGCCTAGTTAAATCCAGCGCAATGGAGGATCCAAAAATGCATTACAGACCCAAATAAAAATTGTTGTGGAGGTATGTAATGGAAGGTGAGTCTGTTAGTGACCCACAGGAACAAACGGCGCTCATTTTGAGTTAGTATAACTCATTTTACATCAAATTTGGCAAGATTAGTCAATGAAAGCTAGCAATCTAGCTAGGGTCTAGATTTAAGCAGTTAATTCGTGTAGATTTAATTTATGGGATACATATGAATTATTAAATAGGTAAATAACATCCCACTGAACATATAAAATCTCTTCATACAGTTCCCCAACCTTGCATATTCCTCATAGCACTCTGATTCATCAATTTTCCCCCATACAGTGATAAAATAAGCTTTTTTGAGGAAACTGAAGAGAAAATTATTTGTGAACAAATATGTTTCGACCTGATATATATAAATTACAGAGTAATATTCTGCTACAGATCAGAAATCAAATACCAAACTGACCATTATAGGGAGGCTCCAAAATAAGGGGCAAGAGGCACAGAACATGACCGGAAAAAGTGGTTGTGAGCACGGATGAAGCATGGGCTTCACTGGAACTCAACCAGAACTTGATGGAGGCTGTAATAAATTCTGGAATAATATTCAATGGCTGAAATTAGCGCTCCATAAACTTGAAATAGATAGAAAGGGAGATAGAAGAGAAGGGAGGAGGGGTTTGGGGACCATCACCCAATGTTCTGAGGTACAACACTCAGAAAGTATGCTCACATAGCATAACCACAATATCAAATAATCCAAACTGATTCAATGGGGTCGAATTCACCTTTAATAGAGTGTTGAGTGACCTTCTTAGCAGGTGAGTATCCAAGGTGACCTGTGAGAGCAAGTCAACCCTCAACAAACCCTAACCCTAGCCACATAGGTGCCTCCTTTGGGGAATTTAGCAAGTAGGACCATGTGGAATTATTTCTAAGTTCAATTCCTCTTTCATAATTATAAATTGCGCCCTCACTAAGTCAAAATTTGCTTCTTTTTAGTTATGACACCTTTTTTGCTTTTCCGGACTCCTAAGGAAACTGTTCTTTCCTTTGAAAACTTTCCTGCTTTTCTCTGACTACTTTTCTGAGCTCCATAAGAGGCAACTGCGCCCTCCTTTGAAAAAATTTCCTACTTTATCTTTGGCTGCTTTTGTATTTGCTTTTTTGGTACTTTCCTCTTTGTTTCCTATGACAGCTTTTGTCATAGTGTTTCCTCTTTCCTTTCTTGGCTAGTAGACTTGTCCAATGCGCCCCACCTGACTAGGCAGCTTATTTACACCTCATAAATTATCAATAATAATTAAAATGGAAAATAAAACTTAGATACATGCCTTACTTAATTAATTATTACAAAGTTTCCCTAGGGAGCATGATTAATGTCAAATTGAGCCCCTCCTAGGAGTCCAGTATGGTCAACACTTTAATGGCCACTTTGAGGGGACATGATAGTCCTCCCCTCCCAAATATGCTTGTCCTCAAGCAGAAGCACCACAGAGTGCTACAAATTTGTCCACCATGTTTCTGTTGCACCACTCTGATCATAGTCATTTCTTTGATGCCACTTCCTTTAGCAAAATTGCCAACCCAGTTAAAGTAACTAAGTATAATTCCTAGATCCCACTGCCTCCTTTGCAAGGACCCAAATTTTTCTGCCACCTTTTGAACTTTGTCATTCCTAAGAATGCCTAGATCCCATGGTTTTATCTGCCTCCTTCCACCCATCAATAAAAACAACAAAATTTTATCATTGTAGAGGAGGAAAATGAGGTTATGAAAATCATACCACCATACTGTGAGCTCATCTCTCCCCATGCCAAGCTGAACATTTTTTAAACTCTCACACCAAACATGGAATTCCTCATCTACTATCTTTGTCCTGGTGCAAGACCTCAACATTATGCTACTTGTTCCACCAAACTGACTCAAGTGGAACTTCCATTCACACCCATGCATGATGAAGACATCAAATAGATGCCTCTGATGTTTCATGTACACATAGAAAGGTAATGGTGAAATTTTCATAGCACATGGTTGAACCATTAAGTCATCAATGGAATATGTGGGAGCCTCCTGCTCCTCATGTGGCATCAATAGGAAAAATCCCTTCACCCAATTTTCATCCCTATGTGTGCCTGCTGAACTAGAAGTGTGGACTGATTTATAGTAAAACAAACCTCTGCAAAATGTGCCCACCAAAAGTGTGGATGCATAAAAACCATCATGGGCTGGTCCAACAAAAGGGATCTCTTTTGACTCTTCACTGAAAACATGACTCCTTCCATGAGGAGATTCATCCTTTCTCGGGTAATGGGCATGTGCTTGGAACTCATCATCTGCATCCCAAAATTCCTTAAGCACAAAAAATTTATAATGCACCTCATTTGCATGTGCATGGGAGGTATCCAATGGCTGCAAATTAAATCTTTGTGGCTTCCCACATGTCAATACAATGTCAGTCCAAACAAAAAACATATTGCAGAAATTAAATTCTTCACCTCCCGAGGTCTTCATTCCAAAGATGTTTCTATCCACCCAATCAATGGATGAATATAGAATTTTATTTTCTAATCCATATGAAATTTGATCAGCCATATTTATTAAGGATAAGAACACTTCATCCTTCCTCTCATTCTCAATGAGTGCTTGGCCCAGATTTTCTTCCTCATAGATTTTCACAAGCACCTGCAAATTTGCTCCTCCCTCATGGTTTTCCTCCACATGAGGTTCCTCCATTATACCCAAAACATTTCCTTCCAAGTAGCATGAAAGGTGTGACACCTTCAACTCCTTCTGAATTTGAAAGATCTGTAACTTTGAATCTTGAAGGGATCTTTGTGTGCTCTTCAATAAGTTATTGGTGATCTCCAACTTAGTAGTGATGTTTTCTGATTTTTCTTCTTCCTTCTTGAGTGCACTATGGTACATTTCAGCCACCATGAGGAGATATCCTCTATCAGATAATAAGTTCATATATCTCTCCTTCATCTTGGAAATTCCTTCTTTTAGTGCTATGCACTCCTCCAGAAAAAGATTCTCCTTCCATTTCTCCTCCAGAAGCTTTCCAACAACATCTAGCCACCAAGGCATTGATGTCAACAAAGTTTTTGATGGCTTCCCTAAGATTCTTTTTGTCCTCCTTTAGTGACCCGCTCAAATGGTGTGTCTCACCAAGAATATCCTCCATGAAGGTTTCTTCTTCTAATAGCTGACATATATGCCCATTTTTCCTGTGGCATGAATCCACCACATAAAACTCATCCTCAGCATACCGACCATCCTTTGAATTTTCTGCACACTCACTTCCATGATGTGAAGTGGAGGGTATCTCTGAATGCTGGAATGACATGTGATCTGTATAAAAATTAGAAAGGATCTCATGCCTTGCAATTTCAGTTTCATCATGCTGCAAGAGAGTCCAACATTCTGAACTGTGTCCTTCCCTTTGCATCAGATTTTTCTCCTTCAAATTTACTAGTACACATCCAGCTGGTGGGGGCTTGCCTACCACTTCATTAGGAAATTCAGATGATGGATTCAGATATGATATTTCTTGTTCTTTTGGATCTGATCCAAAATATTCCTTCACCATATTATCACCGTTGACAATATCACCCTTCTTTTCACTGATTGTGTGATCACCAACAAGGAAACTGGGAGTGAATTTATCTCCCTCACAAGTGGTCTTCCTTTTGCAGTCCTCAGATGCAAGTGAAGAATTTTTATAATTACATGGATCAAATGGTTGCGGGTGTACATGGCTGCTGCAAAAATTAGAACTATTACTATCCATGTTCTTAACATTACCATCTTCCCGTACGGATACTATGGTAGCCTGCTCTTCCAACAAAATTTCTTCTTCACACCCAAGCAGTGTGGCCTTGTTTTCATCCTCATTATGTGTCTCAAAAGGTGACTGTAAATCTGATTTGTGCACCTCTTTTGGATCTAGTCCAAAAGATTCCTCGCCACCCATACATGAGCCAAAACCTTGAGCAGTGATCTGGAGATCACCCACCAAGAAACTTGAAGTGGATTCCTCTTCAACTTCTTCTCTTATGCAACCAACTTGTGGTGATTTGCACTTCATCTCCTGGAGATCTTTGTCCACTTCATTTCTATTGTCCTCCAAGAAACTTGTGACCTTTTAATCTTTAGTGGTACTCATGTCACAATATTTAGAAGCTCCTTTTAAGGAAAACCAAACAAACTCTTAAGTCTTGAACATGTTGATGGCTTGGAGGAATATTAACCTTTGGTCCTATCTTCTTCTTCTTTTCTTAGAGAGTTGGAACAAATTGGTTCCTCTTTGGATAGCTTGCTGCTCTTTAAATAATTCTCATAATCATGCTTGAGCTGGAATCCATATGTGAAATAAATATAATCTCTAAAAGAAAGGTTTGCACAAATATTCCTACCCAAAGCTAGGTAGTCCTCGTAGTAGTGAGGCATGTTCTCCCATGCTTCAATGATCTCTGCTAAGTTTTTCTTAACCATTGAAAAATCAGATCTGATATCTTCCCTATTTGATGTCCAATAGTATTCATCATATTCATTTTTTTTGTATGCCTCCATCAACATAGAGGATTTCTTCTTCTTCATATCTTCTGCAGTATTCTTCATACTGCTCATCATAGTCATCCTCATAGTATGACATGGCTGCAAATTTCTTTAGTGAGAAATTTCTTTCCACAGGATGATCCAAGGAAAGATCTCTGATACCACTATAATATCCCTTATATGATGTACAGATAAGAATATTAACTTGCTGCAATTTTTTTTTATTAAAATTTCTGAAATTGAATTAATTCTCACAAGGCCTTCTCGGACTGGGCAAATCAGGGATTTCTTCTGGGAAATTTTGCAAGCAAAAGGACTGTGTAGTGGGAAGCAACCAAAGATATTTCAGACATAGAATTTCCTCTTCCCTAACACATTTAGATCTGATTCCATTTAGGGTTCAGAGTCCGCTCCGCGGAAACCTACTACCACGCTTCTGGGCAGTCAAACCGTGAAACTAGGAAGAGTAGCTTGGTCTATTTCAACCAGGGGATTATGAAAACTTGCAGAGGGTTGTTACAGTATTAATTTAACATAATAAACAATTTTGGAAAGTTTTCATAAGTTCTGGGAATTTTTGAGTAGTTACGAAGAAATGTTGGTTTTTCCGACAATTTTGGCCTAGTTAAATCCAGCGCAATGGAGGATCCAAAAATGCATTACAGACCCAAATAAAAATTGTTCTGGAGGTATGTAAGGGAAGGTGATTTTGTCAGTGACCCAAAGGAACAAACTGGGCTCAGTTTGAGTTAGCATAACTCATTTTACATCAAATTTGGCAAGATTAGTCAATGAAAGCTAGCAATCTAGCTAGGGTCTAGATTTAAGCAGTTAATTCGTGTAGATTTAATTTCTGAGATACATATGAATTATTAAATAGTTAAATAAAATCCCACTGAACATATAAAATCTCTTCATACAGTTCCCCAACCTTGTATATTCCTCATAGCACTCTGATTCATCAATTTTCCCCCATACAGTGATAAAATAAGCTTTTTTGAGGAAATTGAAGACAAAATTCTTTGTGAACAAATATGTTTAGAACTGATATATATAAATTATAGAGTAATATTCTGCTACATATTATAAATCAAATACCAAACTGACCATTACAGGGAGGCTCCAAAATAAGGGGCAGGAGGCACAGAACATGACCGGAAAAAGTGGTTGTGAGCACGGATGAAGCATGGGATTCACTGGAACTCAACCAGAACTTGATGGAGGCTGTAATAAATTCTGGAATAATATTAAATGGCTGAAATTAGTGCTCCATAAACCTGCAATAGATAGAAAGGGAGATAGAAGAGAAGGGAGGAGGGGTTTGGGTACCATCACCCAATGTTCTGAGGCACAACACTAAGAAAGTATGCTCACATAGCATAACCACAATATCAAATCATCCAAACTGAGTCAATGGGGTCAAATTCACCTTTAATAGAGTGTTGAGTGACCTTCTTAGCAGGTGAGTATCCAAGGTGACCTGTGAGAGCAAGTCAACCCTCAACAAACCCTAACCCTAGCCACATAGGCGCCACCTTTGGGGAATTCAGCAAGTAGGACCATGTGGAATTATTTCTAAGTTCAATTCCTCCTTCATAATTAGAAATTGCGCCCTCACTAAGTCAAAAGTTGCGTCTTTTGAGTTATGACACCATTTTTGCTTTTCCGGACTCCTAAGGAAACTGTTCTTTCCTTTGAAAACTTTCCTGCTTTTCTCTGACTGCTTTTCTGAGCTCCATAAGAGGCAACTGCACCCTCCTTTGAAAAAATTTCCTACTTTATCTTTGGCTTCTTTTTTATTTGCTGTTTTGGTACTTTCCTCTTTGTTTCCTATGACAGCTTTTGTCATAGTGTTTCCTCTTTCCTTTCTTGGCTAGTAGACATGTCCAATGCGCCCCACCTGACTAGGCAGCTTATTTACACCTCATAAATTATCAATAATAATTAAAATGGAAAATAAAACTTAGATACATGCCTTACTTAATTAATTATTACAAAGTTTCCCTAGGGAGCATGATTAATGTCAAATTGATCCCCTCCTAGGAGTCCAGTATGGTCAACACTTTAATGGCCACTTTGAGGGGACATGACAACCACACTCTCCCTACCCCTGTTGAATTATTTCCCTTCCCCTCCCCCCCCCATTCAGTAGGTCAGTCCGCAGATTGTCTCACACCTTTCGGTTATATCCCTCGTGCTCCTGGTCAAGGAAACATCATTGCCTTGACTAGGGGCAGGTCTCCCTCTATCGACGACAACACATATATTCCAGAGGATAGACCCAAAGGTCCCTGTATCTTGGTTTCATTAACCTCATTGATGAGTTCCTTGGACCACTTGAGAGGAGTCCTTAGTGCCTCTCAGGATGGCTGTTTCTCACATGCTAGACTCCAACTACATCATCGCACCATTGAGATTCATACAGGGTTTGTTCCACACAATACTTGGTCGAAGACCCTAGATGTCACCTGAATCTAGCACATTAATGAGTCTACTCAAGGGAGCTAAACAGGTTATGTCCCTTGTGATTTTCGAGTTGCATTGGAGATAGTGTTCAGAAGCCCCAGAAGTGCTTCGATATACCTTTATGATTGATGCAGCATACTTGTACCACAGACACTCTAACTGTCAATCAGCGAGTTCATACAACTATGTACCATTCTAGATCCAGCAGATTGTCAGTCATGAATATATAGCATTCCATTATAATTCCATGGGTCCAATGTAACAATTAGTATTGTATTCAGCCTCACATTGAGGCAACCATCATTGTATCATCAATTGTATATGATCAACTCTTGTATTTTAGAGCATAGATCAAATCATTCTTTTGACATTGTCATGAGTATGGGGATGCCCGCCTCGTCCATATACATGTGACACATTATTTGTATCTCACCCATTGATGGGAACCATACTAATATAAAAATAAAAAGCCACCATGCCCCAACCCCGGAAGCACCACCTTACCGCAACAAATCCTATGATGTCCGTCGGCCATACAATGAGCTCCTTCCCTCACACATTAGGGGGCAATCTGTTAACCCAAAATATCCCTCACTAAGCTCTCTATGATCTACACTACCCAAGGACACCACTTCACGACCCTCCATTAGACCCCCACACCCTAAAAAATGCTTAAGGATGAAGAAAAGGGCCTAAAACTCCCAAAAAGGAGCCTAAAATACTCTCCTAGGAGTTAAAGCCCCCCAAAAGGGGATAAAACCATAAAAGGAGCTAAAACTAGGGTGAAAGGGGCTAAAAGCCCCAAAAAGGGACTAAATCCTAGACCAAGGGCTTAAAACCCTAAAACCCCAAAAAATCTATAGAAGGAGGGTGGGGAGTCATTCTCAAAACACTTCTCCCTTGCATACTATTATGCTTCCTATGGATGCCTTGAGACCCTTTATCTCTCAAGCCACCCACACTCCCTCTCCTCCATCTTCATTGAGCCATAGCTCCCCCATCCAAGAGAGGTGCTTCCACAAGCTAGGGCATGGTGGCCCATTTCCACCCAAAAAGAAGGTATAACTATGTTTTCTTGTTTTGTTTATTTGCTTCGTAGTTTCTTTGTTTTGTAACCAATGATTTAATTTGTAGGTTTATTTCCTAACTTGTTTTGCAGGTATTTCAGTTTATAGTATCTTAATCATTGTTTGCAGGTCATTGGAAGCGGAACCCTAACCTTTGTTTGCAGAGGGGTTCTCCATTATTTCTCTTCCATCTTGCTTTTATTTCTATTCTTTACATTTTGTTTTCCCTTCCAGTCTTTTTCCAAGTAGGAACCTACCCTTCTTTCCTATAGATAGAAGGGAGCCATTCCTGCCCCTGTAGCAAGGAGAAATCCCTGCTACACTCACCACCATTGTCAGATCTGAGGATCTTGAGTTTCCTCCTAGACTGGTTTTCAACCAAGGCTTTAAAGACTTTGAAGAGGTCAAAAACTTCAGACTTATGATTTAGGAAGTAAACCCAACAATACCTAGAAAAGTCATCTATGAAGGTCAGTGCATATTTGGCTTGGCTCATGGACATATGAAGAAATGGACCAGCAATGTCACTGTGGATCAACTCAAGAGGTGCAGAGGTTCTCTCATGACTAGCTCTCTCAAATTTGTGCTCTAGCTGTTTTCCTAGTATACAACCTTGACAGACTCCCTTGGAAAACTTGATCTTTGGTAACCCTATGACCATATCTTTTTCACTCAAATCAGAAAGATACTTGTAGTTAATATGGCCAAATATTTCATGCCAAAGCTTGCTTGCCTCATTAGCATTAATCAAAAGAGGAGAGGAGTTTGAGTAGGGTAGAAAATGGGAAAACATGTATACCTTTGAAGTGTGATCAACAACACCTTTTGCTATGAATTCACCATTCGAAATATTAGTGATTTCAACATCATAAGGGGAGAAGAGATGACCTTCTTCAAAGACCCAATGTGAGTCATATGATACACTGACAATAGATTCGAGGCAAGACCTGGAACATACAAAACATTATTGAACTTACCGTGGTTAAGATCAATCCTTCCTTTCCCCAAACTGTCAATGAGAGAGTCATCTCCCAAAACTATTGGTGGACCTTTCGACATGTCAAGAGAGGAGAATGCCTCTTTTGTCGAAACCATATGTCTAGAAGCTCCAGAATCTATGATGAAGCTAGGTGAGCTTGATGTGCCAGCCACCAAGGCATGTACTCTCTCTCTCTGTCCTCTGAATTTGATCCTCCTTCTCTCTTCTGTGAGAAATTAGGAAGGGAGATATTATTCTTCTCCATGAGTTGGGTAAAAATGTCAATTTTCTTCTTCATTCAAGAGCTTTTAGGATGATAGCCCTTAGTGTAGTATGCGCGCTTGCTCATTTCTCCTTTGTTCTTCTTCTTTTGGAAGTTCTTCTTGGAACCTTGGGGCTCCTCTTGAGACTTGTTATTGTCTCTCTTTTGCTCAGGTGGTTTTTTAGCTTTTTTCTTTCTATTTGAATCTATCCTTGAATCTCCAACAACCAAAGCTTGGTCTTTGGAAGGTTTGATGGTGTCCATCATCACCAACTTATCTTGTTCCTGTGTGAGGGATTCCATGAACTCTGCAAGCTTAGGCATCTTCCAAGATCAAGATTTCAACTTGGTGGCATGGAAGGTCAAAACAAACACTAAATATTCAGGGCCAAACTTCGAGAGTATGTCCAAAACTAGTTTCTCTTCCTTCTTTTCGATCCGACACTGTTTTAGCTGCAAAAAAAGGGCTTTAAACTTGGAAAAATAGAGTTGCAAGGATTCGAAGCTACTGGGACTCAAGGAGATCATATCATTCTTGATTTGATGTCCTCTCATCTCATCTATATTACCAAAAATCTCTACAAGATTCTCCCACACTTCATTAGGTGATGTCAATCCATCAAGATGGAAGAGGAGGTCTCTTGAAATGCTTAGAGACAAAATACCATAGGCCTCATTCCTCTTGTTGTGCCATTTGATTTTCTCTGCAGCTACATTGGGATCTGCCTCAGTTTCCATAGTAACCCTGTAGATACCTTTCTCTCTCAACAATATCTCCATCTCAGCTTTCCACTCAAAGAAATTGAATGGAGTCAAGATGATCTTTTGAGATTGGTCCATAGCTCAGAAATTGTGCCCTTCAGTCATTAGAATATGCTCCCAGTCAAGATATCAAACCTACAATAGCAATATGGAAGGAGAAAAATCGATCTACAAAGGCTCTAATACCATGTGGAAATTGAACCCAAGAGATAGAACAATTACACTCACAAAATTGGTAATCATACATGCAAAATTAACATCAAAGGAGACTGAAATTGGAGCATAACACTAATATATATTGAATACGTGTACAATAGATAAACTTGTGAAGTAATAGGATGCTGCAATATATAATTACATGAGATATTTTAATGCATAAGGATGCCATTCAAAAAGGTCAAAAAGTAGGCTTACTAAATCTAGTCAAATCCCCCATAGGTGCATAAAGTAGTTTCCAAATCCACTAAGATGCTCATGAACTGGCTAAGTCAAGTAGGAAAGCTAATGAGGGATGGAAAAAAAACTCATACATGATTTTATTAGGAGAAAAGGAGGGAGGATGATGTGGGCAAAAAACAAGTCAACTACACCTATTCTAGCTTTTCCTTTTGCCTTAATTCTCAATAAAACAAGCAGCTTTTCAGAAAAACAAGATATTCACTTTGGAGGATATGGAATAAAGCAGACTTGGTAAAATGGGTTTCCAAGAAGTTTACCAAGCACTCCATGACTTAGTTTTGGCATGTGTTGACTTCTAGGACATGTAGAAGGCAACTAGCATAGAGTGGAGTCTAGGAGACTAGGTAATACGAAAAAAATGATTTAATTAATGTCTAAGGTAGGTAACTATGGGTTGATTATTCTAATAGGATTGGATAAATTGGGACTAATAGGACTCATTAACATGCCCCATTTTGGGCTGCTAAATGAGGAAAATGCCTGCGTCAAGAATATTTTGTCCTGCTATCATGGAGGGATGCTGTGGCTGGACACATAAGTTGTAATTATGGTTGACTTGATCTTAGAGATTACAGAGTTTCCAAAGGATGGGACAGATCCATCGCAATATTTCAAGGGTAAAGACAATGATAAATGGATCACCACAAGGTTGAAATAGAGGTTTGACTTGGAGCGTGATGGAAGGGCCTACCAGATAGACAGTATAAATGAACGTGCAGTCCGCATTGGGGAACGTATTCTCACCAACAAGATTGTATGAAAGAATCATCACATCTAGTGCACTTCATGGGTGATTTCATGTGCACAAAAATGTGCAAAAGGGGTACACATGAGTTGGTCCCTCTTTTTGTTGAACCAATTAACGGAGGACGTGGTCGCAATTCAGACCAGAGAGAGGCCTTTCACATATAGCTAGCTATTGATGCTCATCGCACTAGTGGCATAGATGGAACCGATGAACTACCAAAGTATGGACATAGAAGCTATCAAGGTGTGCAAGGGCACACGGTATCAATATCTGTGATAGGATGAGGAGCCTACGCCCCAAGAATATTGTGTAATTCATTTTTGGGTCTATTGGGAGGCGCTCAAGGAAGTAGCAGTGAAAGTTCCCTGTCCATTAGATGAAGCCACGATCAAGTATGAATGGATTTTGTGGTTCTCCATTGGGCCACACACCATTTATATCTAGGCGTGATGTGACCCTAACAAATAATGGCTCTCGATGCCCTATAAAGTGACATATGTAGAACTAGAGGCACAAGTCCAAGATTGGCCAATAGAATGGCGTGAACCAGTTAGCACTGAGGAACTATCAACAGGACCACCTGCGGATGCTTCTGAGGACCCGTGTGCAAAGAGCAGAGCCAGCACGAATCTGATGGAGATTCATCGACGACAACTTGGAGGAAATGTGTATCCTAACAGAAATAAGGACAAAGAAACACATGGAGTAGGAGGCAAGCAACAACACTAGATACGCCATGGAAGCACAACTACAATGAATTATAAAGGCCTTCACAGATTCACTGGATACCACAGCTAAGGAATGAGGAAGTCAGGCCAGGAAGGATTCGCTGAGGTACACACCAAGTTGGATTTTATTTATGCTATGTGAAGAAGAGCACTGGAGAGTGCTACTGTGTAGGACATAACATCAATTAGCACCGATCCATAGGTTAGGAATGTTCAAATTACCCTGACTGCAGTTAACGCTGGATAAGAGGATGTGAATTCCTCACTGCAGTAGCTATAGAACATTGTGTTCGATATCAACAAGTTGAACACATAGACCTTACTACACATGCAGTGAGTCACCAAACAGGAGTTGGCTGATCATCAAAAGGATATCGACGACCAGTACTTGCAATCACAAGTGGAAAGGAGGCATTGTGAAAATAATTTGAGGAATTACGTCGCACTCAGGAAACATTGACAGCTACCAAAGAGCTAGAAATTGCAGTGCCCAAGTAGGTACATGAGGAGCTCAAGTCGAAGACGGCGGGAGAAATAACAAAACTGAAGAAAGAGATTGGCTACCTAGTCATTGTAAAGGCACAACTATTTTCTAATTGCTTAGAAGTGGAAGAGGCCATTACAGAGGCCTGTTAGCACATCCTTGAAAGAGTTGCAGAGATGGATTCTGTAGCAAAGGAAAAATGACTTGGGGAAGTTATTGCGCAACTGCAATAGGATAACTCCCATCTTACTGATCTAGTCTACCCAGATACACCACCAGTGTAGGTCACATAACGGAAGAGTGCCATCGATGAGATTGCATCAAATTTCGATGAAATGGAGTAGGACTCTAAGAAGATTGCTGAGGCGACGACATAATTTTGGGCCAGTGTCTTCCAAGAAGAACAACTAGAGAAACTTACCAAGTAGTTGCAGGAAGTCGAGGGACTATTGGAAACATTAAATATGACATTGTGGAATATTCCACCAATTGTCTAGATCACATGGTCAGTGGAACTCAGGAAACTACATCAACACATCTGTAAGGTGTAGGAGAGGCGGGGAAATTGCATGGACTAGCTCGACAAGTTCCAAGAAATTGGCACTCAATTTTTAGTAAAAGAAGTCATGGCGCTACAGGCTGCACATGATGATAAGAAGGAAGTAAATGGAAATCTAGTATAGCGCTTGATAAAGAAATATTTTCTCGAACACCAAGACCTTGCTGAGAAGGTCAAAATAGAGGTCACAAAGATCACGCAACAGTATGAAAACTTCAAAGTCATAACCAGTGAATACACCAATGTCCAATTAACGTGGCTCAAGGGCGAGCCACAAGATTGTGTTGGGGGTCTATTGGAAAGGGGTTTTAGGTAATCCAGTTGTGCATTAGCGTGGATGTTGCACAAGCTCATAAGACATCGCACAAGGTAAAGATTGCTGGTAAGACGGAAAATAGATTATTTTTGAATATTTTTTGGATATTGGTCATTAGTTAGTAGGAGTCAGTTAGGAATTTGTTAGAAATTGTCCAAATGGACCATGAATGTAAAGGAACAAACCTATAAGTATATGAATAATTGTAAATTTGATCATCGATCATGGATAGAGAGAGATCATAGAGAAAATCAAGTTGTAGACTCTGAGTTGAGAGCTTGAGGCTCATTTGCATTATTGCCTATTTTTAATTTGTAGTTGATTGCACGGAGTTAATATAATGAGAAGGAGATTGATCTGAATCACTGTCTTGCTATTATCTTTTTATCTCTTTCATGTTTTTCTGCATTGCAAATCCAATGATGAGTATGAAGTGACTGTGTGGCATGGATTTGTGATGCAATTTTTACTTCTTATGAATGATGTTATATTCTTATATCTATTTGCGCAACAGTATGGATCTTTCTGTTATCCTTATTTCTGCTATGAATGATGCGATCTATTAAGGAAATGATGATGAATGATGTTATGAGTGATTAATCCCTTGTCAAATATGATAGGTGAAATGATAAATCGTCGATTCCCATAAGCCCTATTCTATTTGGTAAAAACTTGGTTCCGTCAGAACTCCCTCAAACATATCGGGTGAGACTTCATCTAATCTGTGGGTGTTGCCGGATAGGGTAAAACCTGTCTGGGTCAGTACTCAAGGAGATCACATCGATTTGAGTGTCAGCAGAGTGGGAAACCCTATTGACTTGGTTTTGTTGTCAGGAGTTTGCTCCAACAATAAGTATGGTAGTAGTTAAACAAATTCAAATGAGCGATTCTTAGCTTCCTCCCATTCCATTCCTTATAAGCGTTGAAAGCTAGGGTTTCACATCATTCAAGCATACATTAATCTCATACACAGCCATCAAAGACAAGTAATTTGGGAAGGGAAATCCAATTTTATGTTGCATTATCTTTGCTAATTACTTATACATTATGAGATAGGTTGGAGTAGTTGTACCCACTCCAACTACTCATTTGTTAAGCTACATTTATCATTTAAACTATATAACTACATGATGAAATTTAGGAGGTAAGTGGCCCCCTCTACATCTCCCCCACAAACAAAATGTTTCTTTGTCTCGAAGAGAACAAAGAAATATGCATCAAAATCCTAGGTCTATTCTACTACTGAATTAGTCCTCACTGTACATCAACCATGCATACCGGTCTGCATAGGTAACTCAGCTACAACAACCGCCAGCTCGATAGGAAAACACATGTGTACAAGGCTCTACTATGACTAGTTACTCTTCAGCCTCCGTCTTTGATCTGGCAGTAGTCCATCAAAGTCTAATCCTCTCACAATGGTAGGAAACCATTATTTTGCAACGAGGTCTTTTGGTTTAAAGCCTCACCCTGGCTCATCTGATTGGCATCTCCATCGATTCAGGTATGCGGGGCCTTTTGGCTCTTCGACTTTCTATGCCATTTCTCTGTCTTCTGGTTTTCCGAGGTCTGCTTGAATGTGATTGTCATCTTTTGAAATACCTATAATATTGTGTGATTCCTGCTCATGTGCATAACCGTCTACTTATAGTTTGACTGACTTAACATGACTTGACTTACAAAGGTTGGCAAGAGACCAAATTGATTTACATAAGATGGAGGGGATCGCTTGCCTCAAAAGAGACTCACGTTTAATCCCCTCTATTTTAATGACTCATGGACACAACTATGAGTTCAAAAATCTATTTACCAACCATATTAAACAATATTGAATGGAGACATCAACTTGATTATAGTGCCACCTATGACTCGACTATAATAAGGAGTTGACCATAATAGACTCAACCAAAATAGAACATGTATATCGACCTTTACAATCAACCAACCGTAAAAAAGTATATCACCCACAATGATTCATCGACCATATGACATATCAAACTAAAATGAAATTTGACCAAGTATCGATACCCATGGACCATAATTCATAAGAAAGTTTGTAAATAAAATGAATTATCAATAATTAAATAATCAACATATTTCTTCATGTATTTGTAATATAGAGGTAAGATTGCATTGAGAAGACCATTTAACGCGACGACATCCATAATTTTCCATCACCTCAAATGTCATTATCAGCTCATCGACCTTATTGGCCTGTACATAATTCCTAAACACACAGAAAATGGTTTCCATGGACATGATACCCTCATTCTTCATTACCTTAATACAATCCCACATCTCATCAACAATTTATCTTTACCAAGCAAATCCATGAGAAAATTCCACATGGTGAGGTTGTGCTTCTTGTCAAGCATCCAGCCAGCCCAACAAAAAATATTCAATGCCTCCATGTCTACCCCATACGATAATTTGAGCACATCATTGACAAATTGGACTGAAACCTCAAGCCTCAACTCGTTCAATTCACTTTCAATGCCGATTGCGGGTAGTTTCTTCAAAATGCTACTCACAATATTTTCAATTGGCGTCATTGGGGGATACTGTAGTCATTGGGGGATACTGTAAGGAGTTGAATCTGAGCTCTTTGGGAACCCGAAATGAATCTTGTGGATGGAAATGGCATGAGAGCTTCCATTTAAGGTTTCTTGTTCTATTCAAGGGGGGGTTCTTCTACCTTTTCCCGTTCCAACTTGCAATGGGAGAAGTTAATCTTCAACAATTTAGCATCAATGGGCCACTTTCTCTTCTCTATGTGCTGGGAATTACTGTGATAAATTAATTTTGAAAACTTCTTGGTTGTAGTCACGAATCAATATATATCCATCCCCCAATGGTCGACATGGTGGCAATGAGCTGCTAACAGAGTTTAACACACACACACACACACACACACACATATATCCAAGAGCACGTCATGATAACCAGTATTTTTAATATTCAAGTTTTTACCATTTTGAATGCTTGTGGCAGTGATTCAATAGTACTGTTTCGCAGTCCATCTTACAAACTAATCATTTCCTAAATATTTCACGTGACAGTATGCAATTTCATTTATTTGTCTTCTATGTGCAGTCATATACTCAGTCCCAAAAGAGCAGGTATCTTACAGCCCATTCGCTCCAACAAGGAGGCTTTGTCGAGGGATATTTTGATAGAAAATTGTTGATTACATGAACATCGTCATCAATGTTACTAGAGAGCTTGTTCCAGGTGTGCACAGCCGATGCACTCAATCCAGTACAAAAGTTATCTGTCATTCATTGCGCAAGTCTTAACATGTCGTGGGATCTCTTGGAACATTTTCTATTACTATGAGAATAGAAAGGCATTCACATTGACACTGTAGAGTTTCCAGCCAGCGCTATGCTCCAAAATCAACCCCGAAATTTAACAAATAATGGTAAATCCACGAAAGTCGATGAGAATTTACAATCACGGTAGTTGACGAGAATTTAACAACGTCTTTATAAACACCCATTTCTTCAATCCAAAAACTTCTTATCAATGAACTCTCTAGCTTTAGGCGATTTGGGCAGTCGATGTAAGAATAGAAAGAAAAATCGTTTGTAGTCCTCAGTATAGCAGCAATCGTTGATCAATTAATATAGATTTTCTTTGTGTGTAGGGAGTCGAACGAGTAGACTTATCACCAAAAATATTCAACAATGCTTTAGCGATCAAGCAACCTTACATTTTTTTTCTTACTTTTTGCAGGGATTATTTCACACGCATCCTCACATTCTCTTCCAGGTTCGAACCAGTCTCCATCCGTTGCTACTGTCACCCAGGCCGAATGAAGAAAGGCAATGGTGCCATATATTGAAAGCTAGGGTTTCACATCATTCAAGCATACATTAAGCTCATACACAACCATCAAAGAAAAGTACTTTGGGAAGTGATGTCCAATCCGATGTTGCATTATCTTTGGTAATTACTTATACATTATGAGAGAGGTTGGAGTGGTTGTACCTACTCCAACTACTCATTTGTTAAGCTACATTTATCATTTAAACTATATAATTACATGATGACATTTAGGAGGTTAGTGGCCTCCTCTACAATAAGCAATCTTTGATTATATTATTGTAATGGGAAATTGTCTTTGAACATATGTTGTTATTGTGACTATGTTAGCTTAGAACATATTTGCAAAAAAATATTCTTTGACGTGCATTGCCCTAATATTCTACTCCACTATACCATTATGCAACTGCATGATATAGTGCATGGCATGTCAATCTTAATGACATTCTATTCACATAGTGCATTTAATAATTTAGAGACATATACACCACTGATGTCACACATTGGCCTCTTTAATAGATTCCATATGACGCTTTCAAAATGTTTTTTTGAAAAATCATTAGTAAATGTTAGAAAATATTTAGCACCACAGTGTGACAAGGTTTGCATGGTTCAAAAATATCACTATCAACAATATCCAATCATTGTGGGATCTCTAGACACCACCTTTTGTGAAAGTAATTAGATGATGCTTCCTAAAAATGCATCTTTTATGAATACCAAATGAAAACTATTCAAATATTAAACTACCATCCCCTTCATTAACATCTCTAATGTATGTTCGATGGGAAACCCACTTAGGTGGTACCAAATCATCACATCATTAACCTTTACAACAACCTCCACGACAACTTCTTGCACATGAATATTTTCTTTCGAAATTGCAAGCAAACACTGAAATATTTTATGCCATTAGCCGATTTGTCTCTAGGGAAATATTTTATGGCATTGACTGATTTGTATCTAGGGAATTATTTTATGCCATTGATTGATTTATCTCTAGGGAAATATTTTATACCATCAGCAGAGTTTCTATGTTTTTTCATCTCTTGTTTTGATCACCTTTTGATCTTCTGCAGGCCCACATTGAAGTTGAATCTTGAGTTTGGGAGGGGATATTTGAATAATACAATGACAATATATTTTGTTTTAAGGTGTTTCTCCCCATAGTAATATTTCTTCATCCTTATTGGAGATTTGAATTGAAAGTGCATACCTTGCATCCTACCTCTTTATTTTATTAATGAACTAATATGCATGTGTAAATTTGAATCTTTTATTTATTTATGGATGCAATCACCTCATTTTGTATCCATATTATATCCAAAGTTGTGAAAAAATTGTTATAATTTTATTCTATTCTTAACCAAGTAAAAGGTACACATGGATGGAAATGAAGATGCACCCAACTGATGTTGTGGACTTCACAATATTTATTGGTGAAGAGAATTGTGCCCTTGGCACAATCCAGTGTCAAAAAGGTTGTACATATGTTGATATCCATTGTGAAATTGTGGATAGTGAAATCATTGAATATCCTTTTGATTTTATTGTCCCAATTGGAATTTCTATAAATACAAAGAAAGAGAAAAAAAGGAAACCTACAACAACAAATGTAGGAATTAAGAGGAAAGTAGGCATGTTGGTTGTTGAAACATTGGAATCACATGTAATGGAAGGAACACCAATCTCTGAAAACATTGAAGGGGATGTGGAAGAACCTATGCATAAACAACCAAGAGTTGATCATGCATCTGATTCAGTGGAACAAGTGGTACAAGTTGATCCTAATGTATTGGCATCTTGGGAACATAAAGTGAATAGTTTAATGGAAGAGTTTGTCAAGGAGATGCTAACACTCAAGGTAAATTCAGAAAATTGAAACCCTAATATAAAGATCCATTGTGATATTTGTGGCATTTATTATGGAATGAGGGAAGTATCCTTGGCAATGCAAATAGTTTGTAACTTCAAAAAAAATCATATGAAAACAAGGTCCCATCAACGTCACATTTCAATGTTTGCATTAATGAAATTCCTTCATGTAACAAAGTAAATAAGACAACGATGTTTAGATATCGACTTGATATTGATTAAGAAATCAAATTTATACATGATTTCAACCAAACACAAGAGCCTAATTTTTTCAAGGTGGTGGCTGAAGCAACACTTGCCAACAATGTGGAAAAGAAAAAAGTAAGAGTGGAATGTACACGATGCAATAGATAGTTCTATTTGGTGTTGACAAGTGGTAATATTGACACTTCTCTAAATGAACACATGAAATCAAAGAACCACACTACTACAACAGATGAGGGTTCACATGATACAATTGTGTTGAGTAGTGGAATAGTTGGGAGAATAAAGAAACCTACCAATGAAAATTACCAACAAAGTTTGACTAAGTTCATGATCCCATCACTATCATCACCATTACATTAGGGTTATACAAGTTCACAGAATTCTACTTCAAGTGTTTTAATTACTCAAGTTCTAATTTAATTTGAATTTTTATTTGCACATTAATTTATTTGCTATTACTTGTTGGTAACAGCTAGTTGATCATTTACCAATTTGTTTTTTCATCTTATTCTATGACAATTGCCTCCCCGATATTACTATGTTGGGGTTATTGGGATCCATATCTTGATAAAAGAGGGAAGATATTGGACACAAAGGTTCTAATGGATGACCAACGTGGTGGAAAAATGTGGGCCATAGAGAAACATACCAAGAGAACACTATGTTATTATGGTCCCGAATGTCATTTAATGGTACATACAGACATATTCATTCCAAGAGGGTTTTTGAAATAAAAATTCCATTTGATTCATTGACATGAAATTTTTGTAAGTTGATACCTAATTATGTTGAATTTCAAATGCGTTTATATCGTGAATCAAGGAGAAAAATCAAAATACATGGGATAGATACATGGAAAGGGAGAAGGATGGACCATTTGACTCAAACTGAACTCATAATTGTTATAAGGAAACAAATTCCACACATAGATTAACAATGCAATCTATTTGGTGGGAGAGGACAAAGGTTGCTACATTGTCTATTAGAATGACGTCTCTAAGGGAAAAGTTGTTTGAATCTATAGGAAGGAAGCGTGTGTTCAGGTTTTGCAAGGATGTGTGTGAGTCTCATAAGCAAGGAAAATTACAAGTTAAGGATGAAATTTGGGAATTTGTTCAAGATATATTTCACAACCTAGTTCATTTAAAGTCAGAGAGAAGGTATAGTGCATTCACTAAATCCATTTATGAGATGGTTAAGTTATGGGGAGGTCTTAGATTACATAACTTTATTAGCTTGAATTTGGACAGCCCTTCGATATCTACGACTTTAAGGCAAGTTAGAAAATCATTGAAATATATGCTAGGGAAGCAGGAATAAATTTTTGAAGCAATCAGAAAAGTTTATGCTTCCTATAAATCCAAACATGGTATAAAGGGCCCAATTCTTGGTTTCCTTGCTGAAAATGAAATTGTTTGAGAAAAACATGCCAGGTGGGTAGCAAAAAGTGATGCATTGGTGGTTTTTTCTGGTAAGAAAGAAGAAAATAAGTTCTGTATGATATCAAATTCCCTAGGAAGGGTAGAGGCTAACTGGCCTGTATGATGGCTTTAAAGTAACACAACTTCATGAGAATGATTACATCCACAATTATGCAAAAAATCTATTGAATCATTTGTTTAGTGGTCTAAGAGATTTGATTATTGGAGAAGAGTTGATTAGTTTTAACCATATAAGAATGGTTTATATCACTTTTAAAGTGGATGAGCATAAGCTTAAAATTGATTTCCAAAATGGTGGTTCAACACAACGCATTGCTTCAAGGCATGTCTAGAGGTTCTTGAAGGAAATGAGAAGTACAAGTGGCAGGACATAGAGGACATTGGGTACAAAGGACTATCTAGAATCGTTGCAGACTATATTGATACTTTTTTTGTCTCCTAGTTTGACTCTTTGGGAAAGAGAGCGAAATTATTCAAGAGTCCATCATTTCTTCATGTTATGGTTATGTTGGGCCAGAGAAAAAGAAAATACTAATGTAAACATTAATTTCATTAGAAAAGAGGCATATCAATATGTGAAATTTTTTCATCACTTTGTGGTTTTTTTGATGATATTATTTTGTGATCAATACTTTAACTTGCCATGTGCATTACTCCTGACTAGGTTAGATCTATGTCAGAAATTATTTAGAAAAGTTGATGGCATGGTTCGAGTAGAGAGGGAATATGATTTCACTAACTTACTTCATGCTATTGGAACCTTTAATAGAGTTGTTGAATATGAATCGAATCCCCAAGGGCTTCGTTTCAATAAATATCATAAGAAACAAATGAGTATCTGGAATAAATTGCATCAGTAAACAGTAGAGGAAGGTGATGTATTTTCACAATATGATTCAATATTGACAGATAATAAATTATAGAATCTCTCAAGATAGGATTGAACAATGCATAGGTAATTTTACTATGTCTTGCAATGAAACCAGAAAGACACACCAAATATTCTTTGTGGTTTAAAAACTATGGATAAAGGATCACACTTATCCAACATTCGAAGTCATGGATAAAGAAGTTGATAATTCTCCACTGGTTCATTCCACATCCATATTCCAATGTTTGTCTTTTATGGTACTCAATGATAGTTAATAGAAAATGATAGAAACTGAGTGGAGGCACGAGTTGGATGGAATTTTAGATTTTGTTGATGAAAATGTAAACATAACTACCAAACCAGTGGTGAAACTTGATGGAAAGGACATCTACAAATATTGTTTGTTTAGTCAATTGAATGAAAATATTACATTATCGAAATATAGATTGACTAAAGTGAGGAATGGATTATACTTCAAGCGAGATGAGAGGCCCCACAAAAAGGGTGTTGCAATTGGTTTTGGAATTGGATCATATTGTGTGGTGTTATTTGAGAGAAAGTATATAGATGGAGCTAAACGTACTACAATAAAAGATGTATCTTAAAGTGAAAAGAATGACATTTCTTGTGGGACTTGGTACATTGGAAGAGTTCAAAGTATAATAAAGAAGGAATGTAATAAGGTGTTTTATTACCATAATGAAATTGATATTTTGGATTGGCCTGAAGGTGTTGAGCTTCAATGTTGTTGGTACAACAGAATAAAGGGGAAACACATGTACAAGTATGATTAAACATATTTTCTATTCATACAACTTGAATATGTAATAGAAATGACAAACCAACCATACAATATCAAGAATGACACATACAAGTTAGAAGAAAGAGACCACATAATTTATGAGGATTTTATTAAAATTTTAAATAGGGTGAAGTTTTCAAAAAATTCTAATTTCTCTTATCTTTTCTACTACTGTCTTATATATTATTGTCATGTCCCCACCCCTCTACTCAACGAAGAGGATGCAACGAACATTGCTGCTAGCTATCAACTGAGGGAATCTAAGCCCCATGAACATATATATAATGCAATGAAATAAAAAAATTCACATATGGATAAAATGAAATACATAGCAAAAGAATTTACATTTCATTAAACACATTCACAACATTTAACATGTTTATCATTTTCATTAATCAAAAACTACAATTGCATAGATGAGATAGAAAAGAATACTTATCTTAACAGTAGCTTATCTTATAACCAGCTATGTCATTGCAACGTTCCACCAAGCCATACTCCAGTGTGATCATCAATCTCTCAGCAACACTGCCACGACTGAGTTGGGCATGATTCCACAGGGAATAAGGGGAACACTAGCAGGCTCACACGTAGCCAAGGATAGACAAAACTCAGCCAAGCCAACAAAGTTAGGTTTATAAAGCTAACAGGGAGTTGGAAAGGTTGGATGTTAAGCTAGTGATCTCAAACCAAGAGCTATGGACACCTGCACCAGAACTAGCTTGAATTCCAAGACATCCACACACACCCAAAACAAGGAAGCATGCCCTTCTCTGCTATGCAATCCCTCAGGCCATACCTTCCCTTCTAGTGCTATTCAGGGGGTGGTGAGAAGAAAGTCATTGCTTTAGCTCTATTTGTGAGGATCCTACACACACTAGGTTTATCAAGCAGGATCATACCCCATTTCCACTTCCAAACATAGTCCAAATACCAAAAAACTAGGTACACACAGCAATCTTGGTTTTGGAATTGAAGGGAAACACACCAGAGAGGTCAAATCAAGTATGGCAATTGGTTAAAATGGATCAGACTGAGAAAATCAAATTCCAGAGTCATTTATGGCCCTAACGTGGCCAAAACAACTCACGACACCTAAAATTCATGGAGAAAACAACAACAATTTTCCTAACCTACTTAGAATGACGAGAACAACCTGAATGTGAAGGAAAAATTACACACTAAAACAAATTGTGAAGGGAAAAACAAAACGCGTCTTCCTGAGGAAAAACTCCCTACCCGCGTGAGTGTAGAATGGGGTTCCCTGCCCACATGAGGATTTGAATTCCCCTTTCCTCTGGGCATATGTGTGTTCAAAGGACTGACAGTATTGCCACATCGACAGATGCCCATGCATATGTCCCTCATGGCAATAATTTCCCAACTAACTCCTAGGAATTAAATTGGTTGGTGGATGAGACAATGAAAGGATGAGTAAGACAAAAAGGTAGTTGGCAGCTAGATGGGTTAATCTATTGGAAAATGGTTGTTCCCTAATGGACCCAAAGGTTAAACATTCCCCCCCTTATTCATAGGAAATCATGCCCTTTCTCATTATTGTTTCATCAACATAGTCGACTATGGATTTTTAATTAATTACATATTTACATGATGATTTAAAAATCATAATGTGCCTAGCTATCACAAAATACCATCGGCACTGATTTAATCACTGAAACATAAAATGACAATCCATGGTGGGGATTTTTCCTATAGCTCCACACTGCAATTAATTACAATGTATAAATCCTATACGTTTAATACAAACAGGGTCAAAATCGGCGTGTTACATTCCCATCTCCCTTCAATAGCACTATCCTCAGTGATTTACAAAATTGAACAACAATCCTACACTGGAATCGCCTCAGTGATATGCAGAATTGAACAAAAATGGATGTGTTAATCGCATGGCATCCTCTATCTCCCATGTAGCCTCTTCAGGACCGTAGTTCTTCCATTGCACCTTTAGCTTCCCTATGGCTTGGTTCCAGAGCATTGTGACCTTATTGTTGAGGATGTGCATTGGCTCTATTTAGATCTCTCCTTTGGGTTCCACCTGAATCACATCCCAATTTATCATGTGCTTAGGATCATGTACATATTTCTTAAGAAAAGAAACATGAATAAAATTATGAGCTCTAGTGATAGCAGGCAATGCAAGTCTATATGCGACTGGCCCTATTATTTCAAGCACTTCAAACAACCCACAATATCTACGTGACAACTTGGCACAAGTTCCAAGATTCAAGGAACTCTTCTTGGCCCTCACTATGAGGTAAACATGATCCCCAACAATGAACTCTCTATTCCCCCTATTCTTATCTACATATATTTTCTGTCTATCCTCGACCACTTTCAGATTCTACCTGATCTTTACAACCTCTTGCTCCATCTCCTTGAGAAATTCTAGCCCAAGCACAACCCTGTTCACTAGATTATCGTAAGTCACTGATGTCCTACACCTCTTACCATATAAAGCTTCATATGGACTCATCCCCAAGTATGCTTGATGTCCATTTCCATAAGAAAACTCTACCAAGTGGAAATAATATTCCCACTTGGTTGGTTTTTCCATCACATACATGTGAAGCATGTCTTCAAGCACTTGATTCACTCTCTTTGTCTGCCCATCAGTCTGAGGATGGTAGGCAGTGCTAAAGTTTAACTTTGTACCCAAATCTACAAATAAACCCTTCCAGAAATTTGAAGTGAACTTGACATCTCTGTCAAAGACTATTGCCTTAGGCAATCCATGTAATTTGAAAATTTCCTTCATGAAGATCTTTCCAATGTCATCAGTCTTATGCGTAGACTTAACCAGTATAAAATATGCTACCTTTGTCAACTTTTCCACCACAACCATGATGGAATCATGTTGTCTCCAAGTCATTGGCAATTTTGTAATAAAATCCATGGAAATAAATTCCCATTTCCATTTTGGAAATGGCAAAGGCTGCAACAAACTTGCTGGGTGTTGATGCTCAACATTTACTTGCTCACATTTCATGCACCTTGAAATATATTCAGCCATGTCCTTTTTCATTTCTGGCCAAGAGTACTACTTTCTAGTTGTAGCAATTGTTTTCTGATATCCCAGATGACTAGAGTATGGAGATTGGTGGATCTCATCCATAACCATTCTCCTCAAATCTGCTACCTTTGCAATATAGAATCTGTTCTTATAAATAAGAAATCCATATTCTTCAATTTTATATCCCTCATACCTCTTCTCAAGACTTTGCTACTGCAATGTTTCTTTTACCTGCTCATACAATTCATCTCCAGCAGTATGATTAACAATCTGTTGTCTCAAATCTGATTGGAAATTACTAATGGATGCCACATGCATTTCCTACACCTTCCTACTGAGTGCATCAACTACCTTATTCTATTTTCCTTTTATGTGCTTGATTTCAAAATCAAAATCACATAAAAACTATAACCATCTTGCTTTCCTAGCATTCAAAGTAGGCTGATCAAACAAATACTTTAGACCACAATGGTCTGTTCTTAGCTCAAATCTTCTTCCCATGAAGTAATTCCTCCACATCTTTAGAGCATGCACTATGGCTGTAAACTATAGGTCATGAGTGGCATAGTTCTTCTCATTCTCCTTCATCTTTCTTGACTCATAACATATCATGTTGTTTCCCTACATAAGAAATCCTCCATGCCCTTGTCTGCATGCATCCGTACACACCACAAAATATTTTTCTAGGTCTGTAATATTCAAGACCGGTGCACTTGCGAGAAGATTCTTCAACTACTGGAAGCTTTCTTCACACCTCAATTTCCATTCAAAATTTATTCCCTTCTTTTGCAAAGAAGTGATTGGATGTGCAACGTTGGAGAATGCTTCAATGAATCTCCTGTAGTATCCTACAAGTCCCATAGAAGGTCTTACATCTGTCTCCTTTCTTGGAGTACGCCAATTCATAATGGCCTCAATCTTCTCAAGGTCTGTAGATATGCCCTCATATGAGATAATGTTACCCAAATAATGAATCCTATCTCTATAGAAGCCACACTTGCTCAACTTCGCATACAACTTATTTTCCCTGAGCAATTGCAAAGTCAACCTCAAATGTTCTTCATGCTCTTCCTCATTCTTAGAATAGATAAGAATGTCACTAAGGAAAAAAAGAACAAACTTGTTCAAATACCTGCTAAAGAAACTATTCATAAGGCGCATAAATGTAGTTGGTGCATTTGTGAGACCAAATGGTACCACTACAAACGCATAGTGTCCATACCTTGTTCTGAAGGTTTTCTTATGAATGTCTTCGTCCTTGATTCTCACCTGGTGGTAACTAGACCTTAAGTCAATATTGGAAAATACCCATGCTCCTCTCATTTGATCAAAGAGGTCATCAATCCTAGGCAAAGGATTATTGTTATTCACAGTGACCTTGTTCAACAATCTGTAATCAATACACAATCTGAGTGTACCATATTTCTTCTTCATAAATAGGACTGGTGCTCCCCAGGGAGACACACTTGGCCTGATATACTTCTTCTCCAACAACTCTTGTAGCTGTATCTTTAGCTCTAGAATTTCTAACGTATTCATCCTGTAGGATGTCTTGGACACTGGTGCTACTTCGGGCACAAGTTCAATTGTGAAATCAATGTCCCTCTTTGGAGGAAGTCCTAGAATCTCATCACGAAACACATACCCGAATTCTTGCAACACATGAAAGTCCTCCAGCCTATGATTTTAATCCTTCATTGCCTCCAAAATATGAGTTGTGTACAACTGACAGCCTTTCCTACAGAACTTGTTCAGTTGCAATGCTAAAATCTGCCTCACAGAAATCACCTTTGGGATTCCTCTTATAACCCTTGGGTTCCCTTCTTCATCCATGCATTCAAACATTTTGTTGTAACAATCAAGCTTAACTCTATGAGCTTCTAACCAATCCATTCCAATGAGGACATCATAGGAACCAAGTGGTAGAACATTCAGATCTACACACATGACCAATCCATTCATAACCAATGGATATTTTACCACCACTTTACTAACCCTTCTCTTAGTTCTAGTGGCTAGCTAAACTAACCAAGATTTTCTATGCATTACTTTCTTAAAAGCACAAATATCCAATACTCTAGGAGTAATTTAACAATGAGTAGAACCAGGGTCAATCAAAGTAGAAACAGATTGCTCAACAATCTTACCCGCAACTTCAACCCAAGTTGACTGGTGATCTTCTAGGTGGTCCTCAAGTGCTACATAGATCCTAGGTACGACCCTTGCTACTTGACTCCATGTCTCTGCCTCTTGATGGTTGTAAGATGGCCTTGCATTCTCATTCTCAAGTTGGAAATTACTCTGCATGTGGGTTCCTCCACATTTCCAACACCAAAGAGGCTCTCTGTTTTGCTGTGGGTCTATTGGATTTCCCCCATCACTCTGGCTGGCTACTTCTCAGTTTGTGATGGTTGCTTCTGTTGATTCCTGAAGTCAGAAGGTTTGAAACTTTTCTTCCTTTGTTCATATTTCTCATTCTTTTTATCCTCCAATGTCTTATAGTAATCATGTTTTCCTTTTATTTGCTCATGTCAATACTTAGATTTCTATATGGCTTCTTCCACAGATCTAGGATCATAGAAATAAATTATGTCTTTGTAGGACTGAGGAAATCCACTCAATAAATGTTGGATCTTCACTTTTTCATCCCTGATGTACCTAACATACCTCAACAATTCCAAAAACTTGTTGACATACTCTTCCATGGTTTGCTGTCCCAATCTTAGCTCATGGAACTCCTTGATTTTTTCATCATATTACCTGTTGGATAGGTACTTCTGCATGAAATATTTCTTAAACTGTTTCCACTTAAGTCTCCTTTCACTGATCCTCTTTACTTTACTAAAGTGCTCCCACCAAATGGATTCCCTTCCATTCATATTGAATATGGAAACCCTTTCCTTCAAGTTTCCTGAATAGTCTTGAACTTGGAAATACTTCTTTATCCCAAGAAGCCAAGATTCAACTTTTTTTCCAGTCTTTACATCACCATCAAACGTAGGAGGTTTATCCTTCTTTAATTCATCTCGAGAGCGATCCCTATGGCACCTATTTCTCTTTCTTTTGAGATAAGAAGAGCCTGAATCCCCACTGGATTCTTCTGAGTCAGATGATCCACTAGAAGACCTTATTCTTCTTTTGGTACTACTCTTACTACCTTCTGGTTTTGTTTTGAGAGTGATCCCTATGGCACCTATTTCTCTTTCTTTTGCGAGAAGAAGAGCCTGAATCCCCACTGGATTCTTTTGAGTCAAATGATCCACTAGAAGACCTTATTCTTCTTCTGGTACTGCTCTTACTGCGTTCTGTTTTTGTTGAACCTTGCCTAGAGTCCATCTTTCTTTGCAATTCAGTCAAACTTTGCAACATAGCAGCATTCAACTGATGATACTCTTCCTAATATTTAATCCAGCTTCTCATGGTAGCTACAATGTCTGGCAGAGTCTCTTCAAATATCATTCAATTAGACTCTATACCATCATTTCCAACTCTGGCATTTTCCTCCATAGCATCTCGTGCATGCTCGTAGGGATTCCATGCATCATATCCATCATGCGTTCTCATGGCTGAACCACAACTTACCTTACCAACTGCACTACCTAGAACACTGTATTGGAAAGTGGCTATGATTCTTCAAAATGTGTTAACACATACAACTGTTAGCCACATAAAATTCACATGAATTATACATTAATTACCTTTACTTGGTAAAATCATACATTGACAACTTTGTTAAAACATAAAATTTTCTTTCCCAAAGAATGACTGTCTGAAGGGGATGAAGGGGGCGAAGGGGGTATGAAGAATATATATATATATATATATATATATATATATATATATTGTCATGAAACTTTTGATTTCATGCAATNCTGTTTTGGCTCCATCTTTAGTTTCCTTCGGCTACGTCGGAAAGATCTTCAACTTCCATTTGCCATTGTTGCGGCTCCTTCTTTCTCTTCCAGCCGCCACCGTGGTGGCTTCTTCCTTACTTTCCATCCACCACCATCGGCTCTCTTTTCTTTTTTTTGGCCACCGCCATCAGCTGTAATTTCTTTTTCCAACCGCCGCCGTAGTGGCTCAACTTTTGGTTTTCGACTTTGGTTGCGGCTCGTTCTTCTTTTTCTAGCCGCTGTCATAGCGGCTTCAACTTGTTTTTCTTTCTGCCACTGTAGTGGCTCAACTTTTAGTTTCCAACCACCGTTGCGGCTCTCCTTCCAACATCCTAGCCATCGATGTGGCTCACTCCATCACTTTCATATGTCGTGGCCTTTTTCCATAGCAGCTCGATGCTCGACTTTCGTTCGTCGTAGCAGCTCGATCTTCCTCGCCCAGCTGCTACACATCGGCTCTATCCTACCGAAACAACCATCGTATTGAGATAATTTCTGATCTTCAGCTATCATTGCTACTCTATCTTTGTTTTCTTGCTGTCGCTATGCATAGGCTCAATTTCCTCTTTTCTGCCACCGAGGAGAACTTTTCATACTTAGACAATTTTTGAAAATTTTCTAGCGTCGACTTGCCTCCGCCGACACGAAGTGGCTCCTCGCAGCCAAATTTCATCGGCATAAATTCTGACCTTCAGCCACCACTAAATCGGCTCTCCCTAGGGTTATCTCAGTTGATATATCAGCTTGGCTTCACTAATCCCAACCCTCCTTGGCAAATAGAGGCCCAATGTTGCAACCGCTACTTTGATACCAAGCTGTCACATCTCCACCCCTCTACTCAATGGAGATGACGCGACGAACATCGTTGCTAGCTATCAACTTAGGGCATCTAATCCCCATGAACATATATATAATACAATAAAATAAAAACATTCACAGATGGATAAAATGAAATACACAACGGAAGCATTTACATTTCATTCAACACATTCACAACATTTAACATGTTTATCATTTTCATTAAGCAGCAACTACAATTGCAAAGATAAGATTGACAAGAATACTTATCTTAACAGTATCTTGTCCCGCAACTAGCTACGTCGCTGCAACGTTCCACCCAACCATAGGCCATTGTGCTTATCAATCTCTCAGCAACACTTCCACCCTCGAGCTGGGCATGATTCCACATGGAATAAGGGGAACACTAGCAGGCTCACAAGTAGCCAAGGATACACAAAACTCAGCCAAGCCAACACAGTTACATTTATCAAGATAACAAGGAACTGGAAAGGTTGGCTGCTAAGCTAGTGAGATGAAACCAAGAGCTATGGACACCTGCACTAGAAATAGCCTGACTTCTAAGACATCCACTCACACCCAACATAGGGAAGCATCTCCTTCTCTAATATGCAGTCCCTTGGGCCATACCTTCCCTTCCAGTGCTATTTACGGGGTGCAGAGAAGAAATTCAGCCCTCTAGATCTATCTATGAGGCTCCTACACACACTAGGTTTATCAAGCAGGCTCAAACCCCATTTCCACTCCAAAACACAATCCAAAGACCAAACAACCATTAAGGAAATTTTGAGGTCTAAAATGGGCCTCATAAGAGATATAATAAAATATTATGAGTTTGTCTTTTTGCGGGGAAGGGATATTTACAACTCACCTCTTGCACTACAATCTATATAACTATGGTTGAGTTAACCTAAAAAGATATCTAGAAATAAAATAAATAAAAATTTATCTTTGATATGACTAGAAATAGAAGTACTTTTAGTACCTAAATGTACAAAAATAAAAGTAAAGTACTAATCATTAAAATAAAATACTTTAGTTTTGAATTATAATAAATGAAACTTATATGAATAAGTTACATATATTCATTAAAGCCTAATTTAAGTTATATTTATTAAATAAATGTTAAATGTTAAATTTATATTTATAATTATAATTTAAACAAATAAATATTAAATAAAATTAGGTACCATGAATATTATTTTAGTTTATTTAATTTTACTNACCCATATTCATTATTCATTATGTGAAGTACGTATTATAAATGAAAGTTTGAATTTGAGTTTTTTTGTTTTTGATATTATTTTTGATATTAATATATTTATTATATATCAAAATACTTTTATTTTAAAAGTATTTAAGTATTAAGTATGGAAATATTATATTCTAAAAGAATTTATGGTTTTTTATTATTATGAGTATTTATTAACTATGGGTTTGCATTTACCATTTAGAATTTGACAAGTAAGTACTTTTAACTCAAACAATGCCATCTCAACTATAATAGATTATGCCATTCTCTGGAATGTTATTGGTTTTTCTAAAGTTGATTTTGATAGTACTTTTTTTGTTATGAGGCCCATTTTAGACCTCAAAATTCCCCCAATGTAGGTATACACAACAATCTCAGATCTGGAATTGAAGGGAAACACACCACAGAGGCCAAATTGGGTATCGAAATTGATTAAAATGACTCAGACTGAGCAAATCAAATTCTAGAGTCGTTTATGGCCCTAATGTGGCCAAAACAACTTAGAACACCCAAAATTAATGGAGAAAACAATAATAATTTTCCCAACCTGCGTAGAATGATGAGGATGACCCCAACGTGAAGGGAAAAATAGAATGCAAATGCCTGAGGCAAAAATCCCTACCCGCGTGAGTATAGAATGGGGTTCCCTACCCATGTGAGGAGTTGAATTCCCCCTGCCTTTGGGCATGCATGTGGTCAAAGGATTGGTAGTCCTTCCACACCGATGGCTGCCCATGCATACGTCCCTCATGGCAACAACTTCCCAACCAACTCCTGGGAATTAAATTGGTTGGTTGATGAGACAAGGAAAAGATGAGCAAGAGAAAAAGGTGGTTGGAAACTAGATGGGTTCATATTTTGACACATGCATGTTCCCCAATGGACCCAAAGTTTAAACATCCCCCCCTCCTTATACTTAGGAAATCATGCCCTTTTCTCATTGTTGTTGCATTGTCATAGCTGATTGTGGGTTTTTAATTAATTGCATATTTACATGATGATTTAAAAATCATAACATGCATGGCTAGCACAAAATACCATCGGCACCAATTTAATCACTGAAACATAAAATGGTAATCCATGTTGGAGACATTTACCACCATACACACTCTTTTTGGTCAAATTGGCCTAGTTAAACCACTATCCTAAGTATAATTGACATTAAATGACATCAGTGGAGCATTTATTGACATCATCCAATCACACCCATGCCTACCTACAGTTAAGGAGGCTAACTTAGCCTTCTCCTACAGTCAAGGAGGCTAACTGGAGCACTCCGGGGGTGATCTGAGTGATATTAATGCACCTAATTGCTAAGTGGTGGTTACAATCAATTAAACCAGTTAGTTAAGGTGCCTCCTCTCATTAAATATATTATTTAATGATCTGGAGTCAACAGGGGCGCCTCCACCAACTTCTGATGATCATTTCAGCTTCAGTTAACCTCATTGGGGTTCATTGAAGTCATTGAAGCACTAGCACTTGATGGTTGGCTTTCTATGACATGTGTTTGATCTGTTTCAGTTGAGATTCAGTCATTTATTGCACTTTGACTTTAGTTAGGGTTTGGTGAGTAAATTAGGGTTTTTGTCAAGTGGTTAACTGAGTGTGAACCAATGGCTTATAGTCAGTTAAGCTAGAATCACTCATTGAATTCGAATGAACTCCTTAGGTATTCGAATTCCTCATTGATTCAAGCCATTGCTTGACATTGTTATTGTAACTATTCATTGTTTATTGAATATACAGAGAGGAAACCATTATGGTTCCAATTAACACCATTTCTGAGCTATTTGTTGATTATTTCTTGATGAGATTGATTATTTGTTCCTAGATCAATGTGAAATATTAATATAGTATCAGAGCTTACAGCGGGACAAAGCTCTATCTCTCAAAAACAAGCTTTTTGATAGATTTCTGCATGAAATTTGAACAATAGCTCAAAAATCCAGCACTACACCAGAAGCCAAGGCTTACGACTTAATACCCCAAGTAAAGAACTTGTTGATCAATCTTGCTTGATTGAATATGCTGGGTGTGATGAAAGCCTAAAATGTGTAGGATGTACGACCTTATGGTGCTCCTTTTTTTTGTGATTTGTAGGTTTTAATAGGTACAACTTCAAATGGACTCATCAGTCCCTCTTCTCACCCCATTCACAAGCTATTTGGAATGGAAGTTGAAGATGATTGCATTTATGAAGAGATGAGGTCTCTATGAGGTGTCTATTGGACTTGGAAAAGAGTCTTATGAGAATGATAATGACTGGCTAAATGATGCCGATATAGCTTTTGGAGCAACATGTCTGGCCCTTTCTCCTAGATTGCACTACCTTATTGATTCTGCTGAATACCCAAAGGATCTCTAGACAAAATTGGATAGAACCTTTGGTAAGCACAATGAGGATCATAATAGCACTTTGGGGATCACATCTAGCACCACAAGAGTTCTTTACTCAAAATTATCAGCCTCTACTCTCTCTGATGAAGTTGTTCAAGATGAAGATGAAACAGAATCTTCTACACACTCAATTCGAATTGAAGAAAGTATCCATGCCGTGACTCCTTCTCCTGATGCTCTGAAAGTTCATGAGATATATGATATCTCATATCCTCATATTGTTGAAATAGAAGAATAAATTTGAATCTCTGATATTGAAGAAAAATGCTGTTGCATTTCCATGCAAACATTCACTGGTGATTTTCCTTTGAATTATGTGCAAAAAAATTTACCAGTAATTGCTTCCGAAAGTGAAGAGAAATTTGATTTTTCTGCCGCTAATGTTGCTTCTGGTGTGAAAATATGTAAAAAATTGGATTTTTTGGAAGAAATATCATATTATAAGAGTGAAGCATTGACTCCCCATAATCTATATCTTCCAGCAAAATCCTGCAGGACTGCATGCACCAAAATTCAGAATTTTGAAGAAAAAGACAACTGTGCATCCACCGTCTCAATTGACCATACTTTTGGATCTGATATGAACCTTATTGGATCTGATATGATCTTACTTGGATATGATCTGATATTTCTTGGTTCAAAACTTCAAGTTCATAAACCTTCAGTACTGCTTGTAGCTGTTCTCATCAACGGTGTGAAGAAACAAGTACCGCAAGTCTCCTTCGAAACTGCTGCTGGGGATTTTATTTCATTTCACAGTTTTGGATCTATTGTGAACTTATTTAGATTTGATTTAATTTCTGATCTGATATTATTTGGTTCATATTTTGAAATCCAATACCTTTCAGTCATGCTTGTAGTTTCTCTCACCAATTCCGGTGTGAAAAATCAAGTACCGCAGTTCTTCTTCAATTTTGCTGCTGGGGATTTGGTGTTAGTTTCCTCTTATGAGGTTTCTGATATTTTATTTTGTGAATAATTAGCTGTTTCTGAAGATATATCAAATTATGGAGCTCAATCATTCGCTCTCTAGATTCCTAGGGCTTCTCTACCTTTGATCACATGCTTATCTCCTCACAAAACTAGTAAAGAGGAAGACATTCTGCATCTGCTTGGACACTTGCTCCTAAAAATTGGGGCTGATTTTACCACTCATGGTTTTTTGTTCAAGGATGCAACATATCAGTTTCTTGAGTGTTCCACACATGGTTCGAATCCTCAAGAACCTTTTCCCTCTCTTCAGATGATTTCAGCTACTCTACATGGGTCCAGTTTTCACCGTGCAACTGTTTATATTTCTGATTAACTTGAGTGCATTGTTCTTATTCCAAAGTGGAAGATTCCTCCAGACATATTCATTTAGTTTGGATTCATAGGTTCACATGCATAGTCTCAGGATTCTGCTACATAGAAGAACCAATTCTTGATTTACTGCTTAGTTTGAGGGGGGGTATTTTTTCCATGAGGTTTTCTCCATTTCCTTAGTTATATTAAGTAGTTACTTTATTGCATAGGGTGACTTATGGCCTTTGTTTCCATGGCTCTAGCATTTTTATGCATCTATGTTTTCTAACTCTTCCTGAGTATAGCTTAAGGGGGGGTGTCGGAAACATTTACCACCATACACACTCTTTTTGGTCAAATTGGCCTAGTTAAACCACTATCCTAAATATAATTGACATTAATTGACATTAGTGGAGCATTAATTGACATCATCCAGTCACACCCATGCCTACCTATAGTCAATGAGGATAACTTATCCTTCTCCTACAGTCAAGGAAGCTAATTGGAGCACTCCGGGGGTGATCTGAGTGATATTAATGCACCTAATTGTTAACTAGTGGTTACAATCAGTTCAACCAGTCAGTTAAGGTGCCTCCTCTCATTAAATATATTATTTAATGATTATTTATTATTATTCAATGATCTGGAGTCAACAGGGGCACCTCCATCAACTTTTGAATTCGAATGACCTCCTTAGGTATTCGAATTGCTCATTGATTCAAGCCATTGCTTGACATTGTTATTGTAATTATTCATTGTTTTATTGAATATACAGAGAGGAAATGATTATGGTTCTGATTAACACCATTTATGAGCTATTTTTTTATTATTTATTGATGAGATTGATTATTTGTTCATAGATCAATGTGCAAGATTAATAATCCATGGTGGGGATTTTTCCTGTAGCTCCACAACACAATTAATTACAATGTATACATCATATACATTTAATGCAAACGAGGTCAAAACCAGGGTGTTACAATGATTTATAAAGTATTTTTTTTGTATTATCATTGATTTGTTTGTATCAATTTCATACTCATTTTATACTCGTTGGATTCATACATGATGAATGGTTCAGATGGATAACGGTTAGGATAACTCAATGTGAAGTTATCAATGTGAAGCATGGTTCTTGAGGGTTCTTCAAATTTTGGCTAATTCAACAATTATATTTAATATTACTTTTAAAAGGATGAAACAAGTTTTTGTTTGTCAAATTTTGGTTCCCATGCCCACGTTATAGTTTTCATATACATTATTTTTCTACTACAATATTTAAATTGAATATTACTTAATGTGTGTTTCTTGAAATGTGTTTTCTAAATGTTTTGTATGTATTTTTCTTCATGAAATAACATATCATTGTCACCTTTTGACTTAGTTACCTTAGGGAATCCGCCCTTAGCGGTTCAAGCCACTTAAAGAGAAGGTAAGTAGGTGTAGGTGATAGTTACCTTATTTGCATAGTTGCACTTAGATAGTAACTTTGAGTCCTTGCAATTAGGGTGTTAATTTTTGTGGCAACTTGCACCTTAAGTGTAAATTAGAGATTAGGTGTTTTGTGTTTTAGATAATTCCCTAAAGGAGACAGATTTCAACTTATAAATGTGTACATAGATGTAATTTTTGTTTTCCAGCATATAATTCTATTGCTAGTGCCACTGTTATGTCCAGAGGTTATATTCATTTTGCATGAGGAAGCATCATCTGGATACAAATCTGAAATTTTCCATGGTTTATATTGTATTGAGGAGTTCTGAATTTTTATACATATTGTTATCAACAAAGCATTCCTATTCGAGGAGTATACAGGAATTTCAGCAATTTGAAAATGAAATATTGGTTAAAGTGTTTATTAAAAATCAATATAGCTGGAATGAACAACTTGGAAGTGCTTCTATTTTTTCCTATATATTAATGAAAGCTTTTATATATTGAGTTTTATTAGGCATACATTAATAATGGTACCTTTCCATACTACAAAACATGGACATTGTATATTCATCTTTGCTGCTTCATGTAATCTCTTGTTGCACTACCTGTGTGGTTTACTTTTCCCACGTGACTGGGATTTCCTTGCTACACCTTCCATGTGGTCATTTTTCACCAGCGTGAACATGAGTTTGTTGGATTTTGGGTCCTTCCCTAGTGTGACCATCTCATGTTTCTTGGGTGTATTGTGAGTTCTTCCATGATGTAACCATGAGTCTGTTTCTTGGTGGATTGTGGGTCCTTCACCAACGTGATCATGATCTGTTTCTTGGTGGACTATAGGTCCTTCATCAACATAATGGTGATCTATTTTCTTGAGTGGACTGTGGGTCCTTCCCTAGTGTGATTGTGATCTATGTTCTTGGTGGAATGTGGGTCCTTCTTCAACATGATCATGATTTGTTTTCTTGGGTGGACCGTGGGTCCTTCACCAGTGTGACTGTAATTTGTTTCGTGGTGGATTGTGGGTCCTTCACTAGCACAAACATGATCTATTTTCTTGAGTGTATTGTGGCTCCTTCCCCATCATGACCATGATCTATTTTCTTGGTGGATTGTAGGTACTTCTCTAGCATGATCATGATCTATTTTTTTGGGTGGGTTGTGGGTCCTTCCCTAGTGTGGCCATGAGCTTGTTTTCTTGTGTGGACTGTTGGGTGTTCCTGAAAGTTAAAGTGAGTTTCACTTTATGGGTGGACTGTTTTTTTTCAATCATGATTGTGTGTCTCTACACTATGTGTTTTCATCCTTACCCAGCATGACTACGTGTCATTTTTCAGTATGATTATACTGGGTATTCGTGTTGGTGGAAAGAAACTGAAACTGTAAAGTATTGGTATTGAGCTTCACGTTGAGGTTCCACTACCTCTAGAATGGTAGAATTGTTTAGAAATTTATGTTTGTTTCCTTCTATTTTTTTCCTTTATTACATATTGTGTTTTTCTCTTATTCATGGTTTTTGTCTTTGTTGTTGTCATTGAATTCACCTTCAGGTTTGTTTACTTCATGTTTATAGAGACCACCATTCCTATAAATTTGTCATCAACCAGAACTAATGATCATCAAGCCTGCAAAATGGATCATCCTCAAGGACACTTTACTTTTCCTCAACTGCCAACAACTACTTAGGTCTATTTTAACAAGTAGTCATTTAATGGAATTTTCGTTTTTCCAAAAATTTTGCAAGCAAGCTCATTAATTCTCTCTTTTTCCTATTTTTGTAGGAAGTCCATGCTATACTTTCCTTGCGATAGAATTAAATAATGCATTATATCATTCTAGAAAGAGTTATAAAAAAGGTAATTTCAAAAATTTTGCAAGCCTCTCAATGAAAGTGTTTGCTATTTCTTTCCAAGTTACATCGTATATCTGTTACCTTCTATCAACATACAACATCCACGGTAAATCAATTGATATCCATGTTTTTTCTGTTAGAAATAATGTTGAACTGATTAACTATGGAGTAAATATGTGTCATTGATTGAAGGAAGCCTAGACAACCAAAATTTTCATGACATTTTTTAGGACAGATGTGTTTGTCTGGTTAGCAACATCTCAAGAAGGATTTGGAAACCAAACAATTTATTTGAGTCTTCTTGCACTTGTTAAAAGCCAATGTTAAAATCCAATGTTAAAATCCAATGAATGTTTGAACTAAGGATACTTGTTTATGTTTTTGTAGCTAGGATCTACTAGGTATTAAAGGACTTGATCAAGATTTATGCATATTTATTGGAAAATATGGTGTCCCTAACTATAATGTTTTGGACCTACCAAACAATTCTATGTTGAAGATGCATGTAAATCCTGAGGTATGAAGATGCATTTCAAAAATATTGAACAAGTAGTGGGATACTTCTTATTGTCTCATATGCAGGTATAACTGAAGAAATCCTCTTTGGTAAAAACATGTCATACATATCTAGTTCTTGAGATTTATTATTAGTTTTTGTTGGAGGAGCAAGTCGGTATGTTGACTTGAATGACAGCCGACTTAGTCAATCAGCCAACTAAGTCGTTCGGCCGACTAAACTAGAGATTAGGTTGGCCACCTAAGGTCATGTCGGTTCACCGAACCGACAGGTAGTTATTTTGTAACTGTTTTGTAATCATATATATTAGGCTATTGAGCTAGAAGAGAACTCGATTCAGTTCTCTGTATTGTATGGACCCATTCATGTTAATATAATTTGTTAATTCATCTACTTGTTCTTATCTATTGTCTCTGTTATGTATATATGTTTTAGTCTGTATTATTGGTAACCTTATGTGATCTGTGAGATTACAACATTGGTTCCGTTGACGGTAGTACATGTCTGAGATGTATGCAAACAGATGATATCAGAAAAGGATATTAAGGACTGGTGGGAATGTAAAATTGCAAATTATTTGCATAATTACACACAAAGAAACAAATTAATGACTGCACAAGCAAAAACAAGATTATTTATAGAGACACATGAGAAGCTTGTAGAATCAGTGCCCCAACTTTTGAAGAAACTCCTGGATGAAAAAGGTGGAAGAGACTAAAGACCAACAGTTGCTATAAAAACTGATCCGAGGGGGAAGAAGAAACTTGTCGGAGTGGTTGGAAAAAATTGCTGATGACTTCTGCGAGGAGCAAGCAGTAGAAGATAGAACTTCGGTTGAAACTATCAAGGAGAAATTTTACACAGACCTCACCAAGAAATTTCTGTGTTCCTTATTGACCTTGCTGTTTAAGTTCCTAATTGATAAGGTAGTGGGTCATATTGTCAAACCTCATCCATCACTTCATGAACAGCCATTAAACCCTAACTGGGCAGAAAAAAAAAAGATGTGGGAAAAATTGATTGCAGAAAGGGAGTGGGAATACTTACTAAGCAAGTAGACCGAACTATCTGGGATTTCTAAAGCATCGGGTAGGATATGGGGGGCTATCTCGTCACATATTGGGATAAAGTGGAGTGGATTCTAGTTGACTAGAAGTAGATACCAATCACCAGTAATGAGAAGTCGACCGAAAGGGAAATCAAGAAGATAGTATCACACAAAGGTATGTCGGACGTTCAGAAAATAGAGAGGGAAGAGAGACAACAAAGGAGGGAAGAAAGAAGAGAAAGAGCCTTAGAGCTGCACAAAGGAATGAGTACTAGGGCGATTGACCAAGAAATAAATCTGCTAGAGTCGGTTCATGACCGACAAGAAGAAGGCATGGAAGAAGAGGCATCCCTTATGGAAGAAGAATTGTGGATAGAGCAACCATAAGCTCTCCAATTAAGAGCTCCCCAAGAAGGAACAACTCTATCTCCGTTGAATCCACATACCCAGATACAAAATATTGTCGAAGAGGACCTCCGACTAGGAGCTGGTGACTTTGGTATATGGAGCCAACTAGATGACGGGACATACATTGGAAGACACCTCATTATCTGTTGACTAGAAGAAGGAAATTGGGTTACCTTTCAAGCGGTACCCTCTAGCCGAAGTATCCACTTAATTTTACCAACACATGAAGGAGCACCCCCCTGCCAAATATAGATTTGGAGGACACAGAACATTCAGAACTGCAGACAGGTAACTACAGTTGGACATCGACAGAAGAAGTCGAAATCAACCGATTGCTAGTCGAAGATGAAACAACAAAAACAACCGACGGAGATGAAAGTTCTGTTGATGATAGTTCTGCAGGGAGGAATAATAAAATAACCCCACCACCCCCACCCCCACCTCCACCACTACCACCTCCTAAAAGCAATGACAGTGATTCTGACATGGGTCATGGGTCAACACACATTCCTCTATATGAGGGGGATGAGGACCCCAGATGACTCATTTCGTTTATGAGTCGACTTGGGAGGCTAACTAAGTTACGGATGAAGACAGACAGATAGCACAGTTCACTAGTGCCTTGAGGAAAAGGGCATTAACTTGGTATATGACCTTTTCTAAAAGACAACCTCGAGCAACCAAAGCCGAGATCAAAGCACAATTTCTATCATTTTTCAAAACTCCAGATGCAAGACATTTGGTAGCAAAGAAATTAAAAACAACATCACAAAATCCAGGAGAAACTGTCTGCGATTATGATAAGTGATGGAAAGACCTTATTAGCCAACTGGACTGTGTTATAGATGAACAATTATTAATCCAGTGGTTTCTTGCAGGTTTATCTCAGACAATCCGCTGACACATAAGTCTGGAAATATTCAATTCTTACAAAGATGCACTTACAAAATCTCTCCAAGTGGAAATGGATGAGGACATACCAGCATACTCCACTGATCACAGACTAGAAGAATAGCTTGAGACCGTGCAAAATTCATTAAAAGAATTAAACCTCAAAAGTCAGGATATCTGGTGCACGAAGTGCTCGACAGCCGGACATTCAAAAGACAACTGTCAACAAGAAATCAACCAACAGGATGTTTGATTCATGCAGATGAAATGTTTTTGTGACATCTGCCAAGAGCAGGGGGGCCACTTGACAAAATATTGCCCGTTCAACATGAAGAATGACAAGGCATATTGGTGTGCAATCTGCGAAACTAAAAATTATAACATAGCCGACTGCCATCTGAACCTAAAGAACCGAAAAAATTATCATGCAGTCTATCAGACCAATGCAGTTGCACAAAATAATGAGAAAAACAACTTACCAAATGACCAGAACAATCAAAGATATGAAGGTCAAAGATATGAGTGTCAGTATGACAATCCACGTGGAGGCTACGGAGGTCGAGGTCGATTCTATGGAAATCGAGACAACTGACCACGTCGACCCATCCAATGCTTTACATGTTATAAGGAGGGACATCGATATGCAGACTATCCATACAAGGACAGAATTGACCTCAAATTTTGTACTCATTGTGGAGTAGGGGATCACTCACTAGAGGATTTTCCTACCATGCTGGATAAAATAAATAAAAAGAAAAATGTCAATGTCTTGTCATGTGTGCAAAAAAATGATGTAATAAACACAAAGAATTTGCATATTGTAACCCGACAAGGGACAAAAACAGGAAGTGATAACCCAAAAATCAGCAAAATAAAAGAGAAAAATTTCTACCCTGATCCACTTAAAGAAAAACAAACATATAAAGAGGCAACACAAGTATTCAAATAATTTGCATGACAGGAAGAGGCTAATGACAATCAACATAACACAATAAAAGAATTAATACAGCTCGTACAAAAATACAAGTCAGTATCCTAGTTCATCGATTTGCTATATGAAATAAAACACAACATTGAAAAACAAACAAAGAATATCTACAGTTTAAATAAAAAAGATAAAAGTGATTCCGACCCACTTGTCAACCTAGAAATTGAAGGATACCATGTCCGACAAGTAGTGCTCGACTTTGGATCACAAGTAAACATCATGACTCATGACACTTGGGAACAAATGGGCAGAGCTCGACTATTTGAGTCAAGTATATACCTGAAATTAGCTGACCAGGGCCTAATTGAACCTATTGGAGTCTAGAAAAACATTAATACAGCTATAAAAGGAATCTCGAACAAAGTCGACTTCGAAATCATTGACCCTAAGGAAGGATCCAGTTCCTTCCCAGCGTTAGTCGGTCAACCTTGGGGTAGAAAGATGAAAGGATCGATATCCCTAGACAAAGAGAGAATAAAATTAAAAGGAAATAGACAAAAGTTCATTGTACCGATTCATCCATCCCAAGGAGAATAATGGATAGAACCTATCGACGAAGAAGTTGATATCCAACAACTTTATTAGATACAGAATAATGAAGATTACACAAAACCTAACACATATGATGAACTCTACATGGGTAATCAAGACTCAGTCGGTTATAATTCAGATGCAAAATTATATGATTGGGAAGTCAAGAACTACAAAACACAAGCAAGAGGGTGCTGGACTATCCAAAAATTACAGAAAAATCCCACCCAACAGTGCTTCATAGTGTCGATTGTCCCAAAAATATTTGAGAAGAAAATTAGGGAATACCCTACTTTAAAACCTACCAATGTAAATAATACACAAGTGCCAAGATATAAGGAAAGAGAATCACCAGTCATGCACATAGAACAAGTGTCCAAAAATATTGGTGAACATGGCCGACTTCAAAGCCTAGTAGAAACTTTTACAGGACAAGCTGCTAGATGGTGGGATACCCATCAGACAAGACTGTAGACTTGGATAGTAGCTTCAACTTACTTTGTAGAAATATTTGGAGGAAAGAAGTTAACCAAACAGGCTCAGATACCTATATTCATTCAAGGACAGAATCCAGAAGAACATATTAAGACATGTGAAAAAGAATGCAGAAAATTTGGATACAAAGATGAACGAACATGGCCACACATGTTTCCATCAACCCTCGCTGACTTACTAAACAAATGGTATTAAAAGGAAGAAGCTAGAGGTGAAACATTCCTATGGCACGAACTCAGAGAAAATTTCATTAAAGATTTCAACTTTATACCACAAAATGAAAATTTGGTCGAAACAACAAAACATATTAAAGAATTTATTCATCCGATAGAAAAAAACCCTTAAAAGATAACCGACAGATAATGAATTGTAACAATATACAAACTGAAAATATTGACTTGACTTTTGCAGGTACATAGGTGCCAACACAAATAGAAACAGAAAAGATTAAGAAGAAGAAGGATAAACAAAAGAACGAGCATCATGGACAGCCATCAAAGGTCCATATCAAATTGAAAGATGCAACCTCACTGACTAATCTAGAGCTAGGACAACTCCTGAAAACCCTAGTAGTCGAAGAAAAGACAAGGAGCCAACAGAGACATAAGCAACTCGACAACAAGGATGAAGAACAAGTTGAGTTCCTCAACAAATGCAAAAATGTTGCACAATCAGTAATGCTAGAACCAATAGAGATCAACACTGACAAACCGCTCGAAAGATCTTATCAGCTATTTGAAAGCATGGTGTTGGAACTCCAAGCATAGATTCAGGAAACAAAGGAGGAGCAGAAAGAAGAAATTGTCTGACTACTGATGGCATAGCACACCGCCTTTTATAAAGCCTACAAAGTGTTACAAGATCACATGGAAGAGTCTGTTATCATGGAAGAAATACTACAAGACTAACCTGCTTACTACGGGTGAGTCTATCAATAAACCAGGCAGACACGACAGGAGATCCAAGTGCTTGAGAAGAGGAAGACCACTGATACAGCACTTAGAAGCACAGTTAAAGATCAAATAGTGCTGGAGAAAACTAAACTACAGAAACTCGAGCAAAAATCTCATCAGTGGGTGCACCAAGCTATCCCCAACTTGGAAAAAGTTGACATCATCTGCCCGCAGATGAAATGAATTATAGAGACTGCAGAGGAGAAGGACTAGTTTATGGGTCCCGACATGGAGAGAATAGATGAAATATCCATTTCAGAGAAGATGTCGATCTTATCAAGTCTGACTACACTCACCATCGACATACAAAAAATATTGCAAAGTTGGACAGATTTCCAACATCACCTAGCAATGACAGCCCCAACGATTGTCAAAGTCTGTGTACAGAAAAGACCGACCATCAGATTTCAAAGCCCATGAATACCAAGCACATCATAATGACCACTAAGATAGATAGGAAGATTTTTGTACCTCCTTGTTTCTTCAGGACAAAGACACGTTTTGTTCGTGGGGGAGATGTTGGAAGAGCAAGTCAGTATGTCGACTTGAACGATAGCCAACTTAGTCGATCATTCGATTAAGTCGGTCGATTGACTAAACTAGAGATTATGTCGGCCACCTAAGGTCGTGTCGATTCACTAAACCGATAGGTAGTTATTTTGTAATTGTTTTGTAATCATATATATTAGGCTGTTGAGCTAGAAGAGAACTCGGTTCAGTTCTCTGTATTGTATGGACCCATTCATGTTAATACAATCTATCAATTCATCTACTTGTTCTTATCTCTTGTCTCTGTTATGTATGTATGTTTTAGTCTGTATTATTGTTAACCTTATGTGATCTGTGAGATTACAACAGTTTTCATGAGCTTTATTATTGGGTTAAAAATAATTTGCATTAATACTTCCAATATTTTTGCACTTACTCAATGAACCACATCTAGTTTAGCATGTGATTTAAAAAATTCTCTTCAATGGATTTGAACTATTACCAAAATTTAATCAACTGATTATCTTGTATTTCTCACATTTTACATCAAATATCCAACCAATTTTTTTTGACTTGTGTTATATAGAAGTGGACCAGTCTTTCTATAATCTCATATTTGAATTATGGTCCTAATTGATTCTTAGTCTACTTAGTATGCAATTATTCTTTGATATAGAAACACATGATTCTCATTTTTGTATCTCACCCATACTTTAATAATGAGGAAATCCCATTTCATATCAATCTCAACCACTCTTAGTTGCTAAAATCAATTACAATACACATGAAAAATAATTTTATGATTTAGTATAGGAACTCAAGCAATGGCACCATTATATACTTAGTAAGGATAACCTCCTTTCCACTAATTTCTATTATCTTATTTTTCTCAATTATGATTCTAAATTATAGGAATATAACCATATATGGAACTAACATATTAAATACAAGATTTGAACAAGTCATAATTAAGTATGTGAAGAGAATCATAAACAAGGTGACTGGCATTCTTACTTACCCTCCAACACATGACATGCATATTCTCAATATTTCGTGTGTTTCCTATTAAGTTATTCCTTGATATCAAAGAAAACTACATTCCTTGATATCCAAAATCCTGATGCTGCTATAAGAGGTAGATTTATTATCATCTTTGTATATAGGTTTCTTTGAAGGAAATTTTACCCTTCTAAGCTTTGTGTGTCACAAAGCTTAGCCATTCTTTAACATTTCAAGAAAGACCATATTTCAAAACCTCTTAGATTAGTTCATCATTTCCAAATTCCTCATGCTGCTATAAGAGGATGGAAAGAGTCCATCAAGATTATAATGTTTGTTATATTATAAATATATAAATAAATTTTACTTGTATGTTTGTTTTTGTTTTAAATATTGGTTGTAATTACAAATACTTAATTGGAAAACCTACCCTAATGTACCTTATATTTGATGGGTTATTACTAGAGACTTGTATAATCTAAGAAGATGTTTGAAGACGTATCTAAGAAGAGACGATGGAGTTGGAATTAAGGGAATTCTGAACATGGTGATGAGATTGATGTCAATGGATAGAAATTGAAACTGTCAAGTATTGGTATTGAGCTTCATGTTGAGTCTCCACTGCCTCCAGAATGGAAACAATGTTTAGAACTTTGGGTTTGTTTCCTTTTTTTTCTTTATTACATATTGTGTTCTTCTTTTATTTAGTGTTTTTTTCGTTGTTGTTGTCATAGAATTCACCTTCAGGTTTGCAGATACTATGGTCGGGCTATACCCACACAAGGTTAAAAGTGAATTCAAGGTCGAACCAATCTACGAATTGATATATATTACCATTGCGATGATGTGGTACCCCATGGAAATTATAATTAAGTGACCTTTGATGCTTGTTCATGGAGAACCTAATGCCATGAATGTGGAAGATAATTAAGTTATTTTGTTGATGCTTGTTCATGGAGCACCTAGTGTGTTGGTTGTTTCTAAGAATTCATGTTGGTTGTTTAGGAAATTGTGATTGTTGTTGATTCAAAATATGTCTAGGGTGTGGAAATATCTTGTTATAAAACTCACTATTATGGTATGAACCTTCCTTATACGGTGATGATAAAATTTACTGCTATGTTATAGAACACTTATGGACTATATACCTTGAGAGAGAATATAAGAGTTTGACCCCTTGGTCTTCTGGGTGAAAAGGCTGTGTCTCCACCCTAATGGTACACCTTCATCCTATGGGTAAAAGGGTTACTCTCCCACCTTGATTAACACACCTTGGTCTTGTTGGTGTAGTGGCTATTTTCCCACTTTCTCATGACCCCTCTTATTGAGTATTGATCTTATATTAACCCCTGATTGGTGTGTTAGTGGATAAATCTACTCAAGCGAACTCAATCTAGATCTCCCTAGTCCAAGTGGATCTAGAACAAATCAAGTACACAATATAACCTACTTCCCTAGATCAAATAGAAATGCAAGCCAAAAGATAGATCACTTACCTTTAGGTCTACAAATCCTCTTTTCTCTTTGTTGGTCCAAGCTCCATACCCTTCGGATATTGAGCTGCAAAACCCTGTAAAGCAAGTGGAAACAAGCAAACAATACATGTGTATCCAAACATGAATTGGTGTAAGCTAATAGTTAAGGAAGAAAGCTCTAAACATCATCAACACAAGCAATGTTTATGGAAAGAATTTATATTAATGTACTCAAGTAGATACGTAGAATTACATAAATAAGGAATATCACAACCTAGCCTTAACGATGTAACCTTCCATCCAACAATCCAATCCAAGCCTCTAAAGAGCAATGGTATGCCCCTCTCTTCACCATGGAGAGAGGGTTCAATTTATAAGGATAAAGGGATAGAGTAGGTTGAGGATTAGGAGGATGATTCTAAGAGATCTTCCCCATAGCATAGGGAACCAAATGCCACCTCACCTAGATGATAGGGATGATCCTACACCTAATACACCTTCGACAAGGGCCTCAGAACTTCTTTTTTCCCCCTCAAAGCACCCCCGACGCACCTTTTTGCAAGAGACAGAGCACCGGAGAGGGATGGTGCACCTTACATGAGGGGAAAAAGTGTCGTTGGTGCACCTTGCATGAAGGGAAAGAGCACCGATGCACTTTTACTTAGGATAAAGAGCACCAACCCTCATAGAGGGGAAAAAAGAGCTAGGGACAATATTCAAACTCAATCAACTTTATCTAGGGAAACTTTAAGGATTAGGCACAAGGTTGACAAATGGATCAAGATGGTTGACACATGGATCAAGATGACAAGATTTCAGTGTAACATGGTCCTTATGCTAGAATCCCCTCATAGTGTGGCACATTAACCATTTTGTTATGTTTGTTATGGGTGTCACCTTCTAGCATCCCTAACCAATTCATAGCATGCTCAAGCAAGTTCACACATGTCATGATTTAGTACAACCATCCCCAAGAAGGTCACGGTTTAGTTCAAGCAGACCGAAGAAGGTCATTGTTCATTTCAGGAAGTACCAAGAAGGTCACATCCCAACTTAGGAGTTCACGGTTTAGACTTGAGGGGATTAATATCTTTGCTACACTATTTGAGTGTGCAAAGGTGTAAGAAAGCTATGGGATTTGTATGGGATACAACCTAAGCTATGGTTTGTGTGTGGAATGCCATCATTATCTCATATTTGATGGACCGTTGTTTCTTGGTATGATGTTCTAGTAATAGGGGTTTCCTTACAGTTCACTTCAAGTAGACACAAACACTCAAATGGTGCAACAGATATCTTAGTCCACTCAAATAGGGTTATTGTTTCTTCTAGCAGCCCCAAACAACTCACAACCTGCTTAAGAAATCCATGGGATTTGTATGGGCTACAAACTCATCTCTAGTTTCTGTGTGTAGTGTCATCATTACCTAATATTTTATGGATTATTATTTTTTGGCATAGGGTAAACTATTGGGTTTGGTGCTTCCCACCATCAATATAGCTAACACTACTTGAAAGGTGTCCTTAATATCTCCAACTAGGTTTCAATATATTGATCTTGTAATCAACCAAGGCCTCATCTATCCATACATCTAGTATTCAAGCCTTTCTAGAAAACAAGGTAGTCCATGGGTACTCTTTAATGAGGTAGTATTGGTAGTTTGTGGTTAGTATCGGAGACCAAACCCCAATTTTCCCCCACTCGCGCTACTTCTCCACACCTAACTCACATTGCTTCTCCCCCGTTTTAATAATAAAACCCCCTAAATATTACATTTTTTTTTACCCATAAAATAAACCCCTCAACCCTAAACATGACCCTAATATAATGTTTTTTTATAATTATTGATCCCCCAATATGAACGGATGTGATATGGTATTGGTCTGTCAATGAAACCCCCATGGTTTCATACATGGGTGGACTAATATCTATGCTACATTGTTTGAGTGTGCTAAGTTGTTAGAAAGCCATGAGTTTTGTGTGGAAGTGGCTGAAGTGACATGGAGCAATCATTACTCCTTGGCATGCATGGGTGTGCAAAAATAGGTGAGTGAGAGGCTCTAGGTGGCATTAAATGCACCAAATCAGTCCAAAATTGGACAAAATCCACCTCTAGTGCTCCTAGTCAACCAAAGTGTCCACATTCAATGAATGGGATCGCACCGACAATGATGAGGGTGAAAATGTGGATGATTGAATGAGATGGATCACTCATGTGGGTGTGAATTCCCCAATTTAACTGGTTATTGATCCAACTAAGCACCCTAAGTCCAAAACCATAGTGTATTAATGCAAAATTGAAATAAAATTGACTAGGGACTTAGAATAAGGTACTAAGGGGTTGTATTACTGTTCTAAAACCCTCCCTTAACAAACACTTAGTACAACTCATAAAATGAAGGATACCTTGCCAACAAAGGTTCAAGTCACCTCAATTACATAATCAGGAATTTTATTTGTCCATATGAAGTGAGGAAAAGAAGGAAAACCACATGGGACAAAACCTTCCATCAAGAATGGACATGGGGCTGAAACCTACAAAAAATAGCATCAATTACCATCCATCACTCACTCCAAGAAAATATCTCAAGTGAGTGAAGGTCTTCTCTGTGAAAGTATTGGTGAAAATGTCAGTAGTTTGCTTGATGGATGGGGAATACTGCAATGAAATCACCCTGTCATGCACTAAGCCCCAGATGTAGTGCATATGGATATCAATATTATTTTTTATATTCCTCTAAACTATATCAGTAGATATCTTGATGGAACTTTTATTGTCCACCCAAATTTTGGTAGGAGAATCAATTGTGGCACCAAATTCTTGAATAATTCCCTACAACCAAAGACATTATGTAGCTGCATTGACTTTTTCCCTGTACTCGGCCTATGCTGAATAAAGAGAGATGGTATGATGTTTCTTAATTTACCAAAAAATAGTACCTTTAAAAATAATTAAAACAAAACCTGAATTTTATTTTTTTTGTCAGTGGGATCTCCACACCAATCCGAATACGAAAATCCAGCTAGTTGAAGTGAAGCACTAGCTGCATAGTGCACCCCAAAATTCTTTGTTCCCTGGACATACTGCAGAAATTTTTTGGTTCCTTCCAATGGAGATCATGTGGATGGTGCATATTTATTGATACAACACTTACAGCATAAGATAAATCAGGTCTTGTATGTGTAATATAGGGCAAGCTACCAACTATCTACCTGTAGAGTGTACAATCTACCAATGGAGAATTGCGAAATTCACATAATTTGATTCCAGAAAGGAAAGTGAACTTGGATTGCTTACAAGCAACCATGTTAAAATTATTTAGAAGGACTGAAGAATAATTTGGTTAAATCATCATGATTCCCCTTTCATATTGCTCAATTTCCAATCCCAAAATTGCCTTAGCAATCCTAGATTGGTCATGGCAAATTCACTATGTAGTGATGCCTTAATTGAACCAATTGAAGTGTTGCAGCTCCCTGTAATTAAGAGGTCATTGACATAGAGAAAAATAACCTGAAAAATACCATCATGTTTCTACAAATATACATTTGGATCATATTTTGATTATAATGAAACCAATAGAGAGAAAGAAAGCATCCATTTTAGCATACCAAGCCCTTGGGGATTGCTTGAGTCGATAGAGTGATTTCTTCAACCTAAAAAAAAGTGAAGGATCCTCTTCAAAGCCTTTAGGTTTTTTCATGTATATCTCCTCCTACATATCACCATGTAAGAATGCACTCTTTACATCCATATGTTGCACTTTCCAACCCTTACACGCTGCAATTGCTAGACCTAGTCTTATGGAATCCATCTTTGCAACCGATGCAAAGGTCTCGGTGTAGTACATATCATGGAATTGAGAGTAGCCCTTATAATCTAATATGAATCTGTATTTCATATCAGAACCATAATAAACAAGTTTGGTTCGAAAGATACACTTGCATTGAACAAGCTTCCTCTTGGGAGGAAGGGGAACCAATTCCCAAGTCTCATTCTCTTGGAGAGAATGGAATTCTTCTTCCATTGTTGTTTTCCATTTTGGGTCATGAAAATATTTATTATATTACTATGGATGATATCTAATAATAATATAATAGTTATCAAAAATATCACTTTTACTAGCAAAGGAAGCATTGTTATATTGAGATCTAGTCTTTCTAGGCTCTTGGGGATTGCTAGCCAATTCCCCTGCATCTTGTATGATTTTTTAAGCCCGCTTGGGCCTTGATGGTGACTCATATACATAAATTTAATCAATATACATATTATTATCATACATATCAGAAAATAATAGAGTATGAATAATCACTTACATCATCAAATTGTTGAGAAGAAGAGCATTCCCCTGGTGCAAGCTCAAAATATGGTATTGGTTCCTCTTCGAATTACACACTTCTCTCAATGAAAGTATTGAGTCTAGAAGTGTAAAAGAGTTTGTAACCTTTTGTATCCTCACCATAACCAACCATGATGCATTCCTTTCTTTGTGGCTGCAAGGCCTTCCTCTTTCAGAAGGGATTCGAGCCCATGCTCTTGATCCAAAAATCCTGAAATTTGAGACATTTGGTTTATGGCCAAACCATGCCTCACAAGGAGTATTTCTTTTGAATGATTTGTGGAATGATATGTTATGTATATGTGAAGCACAATTAATATCCTCATACCATATCTTGGAAATTATATCCATTTCTTCAATCATGCATGCGACCTTCTCCTTGAGAGATCTATTTTTCCTCTCTGCCACACCATTTTGTTGTGGCGTGTAGGGAGTTGAATGTTGTATTTGGATTCCACATTCCTCACAAAGGTGCTAGATATTTTTTTTGAAATACTGCTTCCCATTATCATTCCTAAGTATATTTATATTATTCCCACTTTGATTCTCTACTAATTCCTTCCAAATCTTCAATTGCTCAAAAAATTCAGATTTTAATTTAAGGAAGTACACCCAGCAGAATCTTGAGTGGTCATTAATAAATGTGAGTACATACCTTGATCCACCATAGGATGGAGTGGGAAGAGTACCAATCAAATTTGAATGTACCAACCCAAGTGGTTGTGTGGCTCTCCTTTCCATCCCCTTCTCATAGCTTCGTTTTGGATGCTTCCCAACTACACACCCAATGAAACCTCCATTGGATGATTTGATTTGAGGATGTCCTTGCAGCATATCATATTTGTGTAGTTCTTGGAGGTACTTGTAGTTCATGTGACCAAACCTCTCATGCCATATCTTGGAAGTATCATTGTCAAGTGAGAAGATATCTTGGTCATTGGAAGTAGGGAGGAAATTTGAAAACGTGTACATCCTCTCATGGTGGTCTACGTACCCAACTGAAACAACTTGGTTTGATGAGATTTCTATAATCTCTGCCAAGTATGGAGTGAATGTCACTCTCTGTTCTTATCATATCACTCTCTTTTCTTCTCCTGTATGGGTCATTTTATAGAATGACAACAATTTTTCTTCCAATTCTGGTACATATAACACATCACTAAAGTAACCATGCTTCAAATAAATCCTACAAATTCCCTTGGTCTAGATTTCAGAGTCATCCCCCATTCAAACTGTTGGGCTAGCATTCGAATTCATGGAGGAGAAGAGATCTTTGGTGGAAACCATGTGTCTAGAATCCCTTGAATCAATGATGATGGATCAGGAATTAGAGGTACCTGCTACCAAGGCATGAAATTTCTCCTTGTTTTTTGAACTGGAGGTGCCATCTTTCTAGGCTTGTGTCATCTGGGATAGGGATGTTGTTTTCCTCCAATAGTTTCACCATATATTCAATGGTTTTCTTCATGCATGAGCTCTCTGGATTCCATCCCTTGTGGAAATAGGTGCATTTTTTTTTCTCTTTCCCTTTCTTGTCCTTCTCCTTGGGAGGATTTGAACCCCCATCCCTGGATTTGGGATTTTCTGATTTTCTCTTCTTTGGAAGCTTCGAATTCTTTTCCTTCTGCTTTCCCTTGGAGGAATTCAAAATTCCCATGGTCAAAGATTTATCCTTATCCTTGATGGTTCCCATTTGTACTAGCTTGTATTGCTCCTAAGTGAATGAATCCATGAAGCTAGCTAGACTTGGGATTTTCCAATTTCGAAGTGTTAACTTGCCAGAATGAAATCTGTTGACAAAGACTAAGAATTATGGCTCCAACTTTGAAAGGATGAACAATATCAATTGATCCTGTTTCTTGTCAATCCCACATTTCTTTAGCTGAACCACAAGTGACTTGAAATTGGTGAAGAAGTCCTGGATAGTGTCAAAGTGCGCTGGGCTTAGGCTAATAAGCTCATTCTCAAGCTGGTGTCCTCTTAGTTCATCAGTTTTCGCAAAGAGTGTCTCTAGTTTTAACCATACTTCATTTTGGGTTGTTAAACTGTCTATGTGGAAAAAAATCTCTCTTGAGATACTTAGGCATAACAATCCATATGCTTCATCTAGTCTATTGAAGTACTTGGCTTTCTCTACAGCAGAGTTTGGCTCCACCTCTATGCCCATGGTAACTCTGTAGAGACCCTTGGATCTCAATTGAATAACCATATCTTCCTTCCAATAGAATAAATTGAAAGGTGTTAGAAATATTTGGGTATCTCTCGTTTTTGCTTGCGCTAATGGTGATGAAATTTCCGAATGTCTAGCAAAAACCACTCGATTTTATCTGGAATTTATTTAAAAAAAGGCGTCTCAAAATGCTCATGATTGATTTGAAAATCAATAAAATCCATTAAAATATGATACCATATTATAATTTTGATCTACAACAATATCTGGGATCCTTAGAGAAACTCACAAATCGAATTTGATGCAAAACCAACAAAAAACCATTAAAAGAGAAGCAATTTACACATGCAATGTGAATTGAAATAGGTTATTATTTGAATATATAACATGAAAATATGTTAGTAACAGGTTTATATTACATATGAAGTGTTTTTTGAGGCTTGGGAGTCCCAAAATTATTGTACATGTGAAATTGGCCAAATTAGCCTCAATCCCCCCTAGGTGGGCCAAGCTTGCTCCAAATCATCCCAAATGGCCATGAATTATTGTGTGGACATGGATTAAGTGACATGGAGAAATAATTTTCCTTGGCATGTGTGGGTGTGAAAAAATAGGCAAGTGAGAGGCTCTAGGTGGCAATTAAATGCATCAAATCAATCCAAAATTGGACAAAATCCACCTCTAGCACTCCTAGTCAACCAAAATGTCCACATTTAATGAATGGGAGTGCATTAGAAATGATTAAGGCACACATGTGGATGGTTTACTAAGATGGAGCACTCATGTGGGTGTGAATGCCCCAATTTAACTAGTTAATGGTCCAACTAAGCACCCTAAGTCCAAAACCATAGTGTATTAATGCAAAAATGCAATAAAATTGACCAGGGACTTAGAATAAGGTAGTAATGGGTCAGATTACTATTCTATAAATTTATTTTAGTAGCCCCAAATAACTCATAACATGCACAAGAAATCCATGGGCTTTGTATGGGAGACAAACAGAGCTGTAGTTTGTGTGTGGAATGCCATCATTACCTGATATTTTAAGGATTGTTGTTTCTTAGTTTGCTGCTCCAGTAATTGGGGAATCATTTCTTGTCGAATGGGTTACCTTGACTACTAATATACTTGAATAAACCTACAATAACTTAATTTATTCTTTTCCTCCGACGTATGTCCTTTGTTCCTGTAGTGACTTGTCTCTTAATAGACAAGATCCAATCTAAAAATATATTGCTGAGTATAAGGAAGGTTTCAACTCTCCTAGTGGGTTATCTTATTTTTTTTCTTTGTACTTTGAGTTATATTTACTACTGTTGTTATTTATTTTCTTTGTATGCTTTTTCAACAGTAACTAGAAAAAATAATTTTAAAGCATAATTTTCATCTCTTTCAACTTTTACACTCCTGATGTGGACCTTCGAGAGTGTTAAAGTTGAAAGAGATGAAAATTATGCATTAAAATTATCTTGTATAGTTACAACGATACTATTTTGTCATGGTTTGTATATTTGAGATGGTTTTTCATAGTTTATGTCTTTTTTTCTTATCATATATCTCCTGTTAAGTTTAAATATCAAAATCTGGTTGGCATTTTCCAAAAGGTGTAGTTGCATTGATGCCTACTTGTTAGATTTTGGGATTCATCTCTCTAATTGTTCGACAGACTTTAAGTACAAGAGAAGGTATTTTTGTTTAAATGTTAATTTCATGTGCTTTTGCTGCTAAAATTGTGGAAATTTAATTGACATATTCATGAGCATTTTATAATCATTTTATTTGAAAATTAGAATGGGGAGGATTTGATGGGAACTCCCAAATGGTGGTGATAAAACTCACTATTGTGGTATGAAACTTCCTTATACGGTGATGATAAAACATGCTATTTGGGTATGAACACTTATAGACTATATACCTTGAGAGATAATATAACAGTTTGACACCTTTGTCTTTTGGGTAAAAGGGTTGTGTCCCCACCTTGACGGTACACCTTATTCCTGTGGGTAAAAGGGTTATTCTCCCATCTTGATTGACACACCTTGGTCTTGTTGGTGTAGTGGTTGTTTTCCTACTTTTTCATGATCCCTCTTGTTGACTCTTGTTTTTATATTGACCCTTGAATAGTACTTATGCTAATTTCCCCCTCATAGTCTGATACTTTAATACTTTTTTTATGTTTGTTATGGGTGTGACCCCCTAGTATCCCAAAACAACTCATAGCATTCTTAAGCAAGTTCAGAAAGGTCATAGTTTAGTCCAACCATCCCCAATAGGGAGACGATTTAGTTCAATCAAACCAAATAAGGTCATTGTTCATTTCAGGAAGCACCGAGAAAGTCACAACCCAACTTAGGAGGTCATGGTTCAGACTTGAGTGGAGTAATGTATTTGTTACGCTATTTGAATGCTCTAAGTTGTAAGAAAGGAATGGGACTTGTATGGGATACAAACTAAGTTATGGTTCATGTGTGGAATGTCATCATTAACTGATATTTTATAGACTGTTGTTTCTTGGTATGCTGCTCCACTGATTGGGGTTTGTTGCTGGAAATTCTCACCTTCTGCGAATAGAAGCTATTTCCCTAGCCTGAAGTCCTTACAACTAGAACAAATGAGTTACAACAATGAGAAGCACTTCCCCTAATATTGATAGATTATTGGAATAGATCTTTCACCTGTCACACAATGTAATGTACCAACCTTCTATAAAAGTAGATCTCCATAATTTTACCTGCAAGAAGAACACCAAAAAAGCATACAATATTAACAGTACCAAGTATGATCTATAATCCTATACTCATGACTAAGGAATTGAATAATAAAACAAGTGATCATTACACAATAAGATTTATGGGAAAGGAAATTTCATTGCATTAAAATAATAAGAGAGATATTACAACCAAGAGCCTTAGTATTGAGAATTCTCTTCTCAAGAAAGATCTTGCCTCCGAATATTCAACTTGTCCACCTAGTGCCTACTCTCCTTGGCTAGATTTGGACAGAATGTTGGTGCTGTAGCATCATATTCCTCCCTCTACCCATGGGGGGTGAGGCACTACTTATAACCATGGGAGGATAGGGATGGTTGAGATTCTCATGGGTGAGGTGGAGGGGATACCCTACAAGGAGGGATCTCAAGTCCAGGTGGTCCAAGATTTGAAGGATGAGGTTGCCATGACACTAAGGTTCAAGAAGCTTCGTGAAACTTCTCTTTTTATATTTAATAATTGAGCACCTCTCTTTATCAACTATGATAGAGCATTACCAATAGGGAATTGCTCATTGTACAAAGGCATGTGGCAGTGGCACCACTTTTTGTGCATGGAAAACTTTCGTTACAGATTGAGGTAACACACTTTGTCCACAAGGAAAGTGTGGTGGTGTACAAAGGCTTTAAATCACTTGTCCAAGTCCATATTCAACTTTATAACTTATGGAATGGAGGAAAGTTATGGTGTTTTGTTCTCAGTATGTGATGATGACAAGAAATATGTATAACAAAATTACCCCCCAAGCATGAGGCTAGAGGGATAGGATAGGTGAGGGATTTTCAGAACAAGTTATCACTTCAAGGAAATACTTAAATGATCAGATGTATTCAAAAACATAGCTCATCCTGTAGGACATCAACACTTTGATTCAGATCTATATGACTCTCATCATGGTTGCAGACCAATACAAAGCAGATCCATGTGAGGTAAAGATAAACATGGATACTAGAATACATCGTAGATCCATGTGAAGAAGACTCAAACTTAGAAATAGCTACCAGAAATACAATGTAGATCCATGTCATTCAGACGTAAATTTGAGCATAGTCACGACCATACAAATTTGGATCCGTGCTAGGACTCATACAAATACTCCATCGCAATCTGGGGAAAGAAATGAGTGCTTAACAAATACCTAGGGTCTTCGTTTTGTCTTCAGCAAAATATGATTCTATCCATGTGATTACAATGTATTGATGTCAATCATGGTAGAAACCACTTGATTACCGTTTAATGATGAAAACCATTAACACGTGCGAGGGATATCACCATTGATGTCGATGATTCCCAAGGTACCCTAGTACAATATCCCAAAAGTGAATTGATGATCCGATGTCGAAAACCCAGTTGAATCTTTTGATCAAAGGTCAATGATGTAAACCTATGTTGAAAGCGAGAGGATCTTTCATTGATGCATACAGATCTCAAGGTACTATTTTGTTTCTAATACTAATTCTTGGATTATGAGATGAATTTGAGATGAATTTGACAGGAATAGTCTTATCAAAGGAGGGACATGATGAATCCCACATCAATGACATGAAACTCAGAACAAAGTTATGGAATTTGAGTATGAAGTAACCATCAGACTGACTCAAAGGTAAATGAAACAAAGGTAGTTTTGACTGCAGATACAAAATCTCAACATGACTTTCCTTTGAACATTGAGCAACATGACCAAATATTTGGAAGCATTGACTTGACCATGCAGATACCAAGACATATTGCAATGATAGAATATGCATTCTTTGAAAGAATCAAAGGAGTGACATGACTCATGAAAGTGGATCAACTCGAAAGAAATCTAAATACCAATTGACTGAATGAAATACATATAAGTGCCATGTTCAAAGGTGACTAAAAATTGTCATTATTGCAAATGAAATGTGGTTCCCTTCCCTTACTTTCCCCATCATGATTGATGAGTGCCTTTTTTCAAATTTTACAAGTTCAAAGAGGGTAAGAAACACTCATTGTATATTATCATAGAATAAGTCCATTCTCACATATTTTACAAACTTGAGAAAGGAGGGGTTCGTTCCCAAAAGAGGGTCTCCTAGTGTTTAGTTTGATGAGTCAATTGAAAGTAAACTCGGCGTTGTTCACCTTTAGAGAGTCTGAATGAAATGGAAGAAGGATCCAAAAGTCCTTTTTCGTATGATTTAGTCTCTAAGGCCTGAAAAAGTATAAAATGATACCTTAGATAAATCTTCCAGTCAATGACCATTGTATTCCTTTTTCGTAACTTAGTCAATCCGAACCAAAAAAGGGGTAAAATGTTGTCGAAAAGATGACTCTTCAGGTACTTTTATGAGCATGAAGAAGACAAGTTCACTCGATGATCTTTTCACATTTTAGGAGTCTGAAAAAAGCTTAAAGAAGACTTCATTAGGGTTTCTTTTCATGAAAAGGAGTTTAACAAGCCTAAAAAATGAATAAAACCTGACTCGGAAATTTAGTACTAGGTTTAACAAGCATGACTAAGATTTCAAAAATAACGCTCAAAACCTTTTTCATGTTTGAATCCATAGCATGAAAAAGCGATAAAGTAAGCTCAAAACTTTTTTCATGTTTTAACTAGAGCATGAAAAATGAAAAGTAAGCTCGACACCATCTTATTGTTTTTAATGAGATCAAAGATTAGCTAGAAGAATGCTCATGGTATTTTCTTCATTCTTTAACGAGCTTGCAACAAAGAATGAACTATGCTCAAAATGTTATTTCATGGGTTAACGAGATTTAAACTAAAAGAAAGTATGCTAAAAAAATGATTTATAAATTTAGTACTAGGCTTAACAAGCACGACTAATATTTTGAAAATAGCGCTCAAAACCCTTTTCATGTTTGAATCCAGAGCACAAAAAAGAAATAAAGTAACCTAAAACCATGTTTCATGTTTTAACCAGAGCATGAAAAATAAAAAGTAATATCGAAACCATCTTACTATTTTTAACGAGCTCAAAGATCAGTTGGAAGAATGCTCAAGGTATCTGCTTCATTTTTTAATCAGCTTGCAACAAAGAATGAACTATGATCAAGATGTTATTTTATGGTTTAATGAGCTTGAAACTAAAAGTGATCCAAATTTATGAGAGAACAAAATGAAAGAGCATATATGTATATATATTATTCACATGCACATATATATGGCAATAAACACAGTAATACAGTAAACTCATATTCTATTAAACCAACATAGATCCAAATCCTAGGCTCTATCAAGGGCCGAGAGGGATCAAATATCTCGAGGTGCAAACCTATTATTAATTATTGCACTCAAGGAGCTATCAGCTTTGGTGTGTCCTGTATATATCCATTTATTTCATGCAAATAAAAAGACACGTCCTTCTATTTAAGGTCGACATATAATATTTTTATTATTAATATTTAATATTACTTATGGCTGACATATAATATTTTTTATTATTTTCCATTTTGTTAGGAACGAACATTACAACATATACCCCATACATGGTTTTAAAACCATGTGCAAGGCCATCCTAAAAGCATATGTTGTTTAGGAGGCCTTGCAGATAGTTTTAAATCCATTTGAAAGGCCCTCCTAAACCATGGGTTTTTTAGGAGGCCTTGCACATGGTTTTAAAACCACATGCAAGGCCAACATTTTTTTTTCCAGATAATTCAATTTTTTAGTTTTTTTTATTTTGTTAGGTAGGAACATTACAACATCTCCCCCATATCATGTTTTTTTTCTTGCCGATTTTTTTTGGCGCATAGTTAAATTTTATTATTTTTTATTATTTTGTTAGGTAGGAACATTACAACATCTCCCCCATATTAGGTTGTTTTTGGGGCTGACATTTATTTTGGTGGATAATTAAAAATTTTATTTTTTATTATTTTGTTAGTAACAAACATTACAACATCTCTCCCATACTCGGCAATATTACTTTTGGTCGACATAATATCGATAAACATTACAATATATCTAGAAGCGTTACAATATCTCCCTCATACCAAGTCGTATAGCGCCTCTCAACGCAATGAATGAAATAAAACATACTGTAAAACAAAAGAAGATATAATGGTGGTAGCTATATCTCTAAAAAAAGATGTGGCGGGTGCACTAACTCGTGACAAGATGAATACAATAGAAGCCCGAAGGGCCTTTCATTATAAATCCTTAGAGAGGGAGAAAAACCTAAAACTAAACCTAGGAAATGAATTGTCATAAAGTTTGCAGCCCCAAGGTGGTTAGTTGAACAATCAACTTCCCGGGGTCATAAATTTTGCATACGATCTCTATTTGGGGCACCTAACATCCTAATGGAAAGGTCTATATGATATTTGAAACTTTTGATAGGGGCCAAATTAATTCCAAAGGAAACCATTTGGCTCCCTGAATCACCAAAAAACGTTGTCTAGAGCCTCAAAACTGCCCCGAATGTTTGCGACTAAAAAAACTGTAGAAAAGTACAAGAAAATTGTCAACATTAGAAACTATTTGAGACAGTGAAATAGGTGGGTGGCCACCTACACCCATATGGATCAGTTGTCCTCCCTTAGGAAGCAATGGTCTTCATTGCGTTGAGTGCCCCCATCAAATGGGGAAACTTCTATTGAACTTGACTCCTAATAAGACACTTTCCTTGGTGGAGGAGATGCCCTACATTGACAACTCAATATAGTTGTATCTTCTACCGGAGGGTGCCCTTAACCTATGTGTCCATGATCTGATGAATGGTTGGTTTTTCCATGTAATTGGGATTAAGCTCCATAGGTGATAATTTTTCTTCCACCTCCGAGGTGTCCAAAAATGGTGCACAATATGGTTGGAGGAGCTCCACATTGAATACTGGGTGCAACATGAGGAATGGAGGAATGCATAATTCGAAGGCATTGTCACCAACCAACTTGGTGATGGTGTATGGCCCATATCAAAGTGGTTGAATATTACAATGGGTTCATGTGAGTCTCTCTTTCTGCAAATGCAACCAAACCTTATCCCCAACCTAGAAATTATGTGGAACCTGATGTTGGTGATGTCGTTACTTGTATTTAGTATTGTCAGTTTCCAAAATGTCATGGACATGTTGGTAGATATTCTAGATTCGATCAAAAAATATGGTGGCCTTATCAACCTCATCTTGAGCATGGAATATTCCTTCTATGTGGATACAAGGGGTAGAGCTACATCAATCGCATCCAGTGGTTGGAAACCCAAGCACACCTGAAAATGGATGTGACTAGTATATCTATGAAGATATTGGTTATATCTATGTTGAACATAAGGAAGGATCTCATCCCATGTGCGGGGATGTTTAGAATTATACATTCTCAAAATATGCACAATCATCCAGTTGAATACCTCTATTTGTCCATCAGTCTTTGGGTGGAAGGAACTAGATTTAGTGAGCTTGGTATCCATATATGACCATAGACTAGAACACAAAGTGCTCAGGAACCTACTGTACCGATCTGAAATGATAGTTTGTGGAAACCCAAAATGAACCCAAACATGCCCGAAGAATAGTTTAGCAGTGGCTTCGACTGAGATGCTCTTCTTACAAGATACCAAAATGACCATATTACAGAAGAGATCCACCACCAAAAACACACAGTCATTACCATGCTTAGTTGAAGGTATTCTTGACATGTAATCCATGGATATGGATTCCTATGGCCCATTTGGAGTGGGAAGGGGGGCATACAACCCTTTATTTTTAATGGCTAGTTCTGCGATGGTCCAGGAAATGCAAGATATGATATATCAACCTACGTCTTGTCATAGTTTGGGCCAATAAAAATACTTCTGCAATATTGCCACTGTCTTCTCAATACCAAAGTTCCCTTCCACCCAACTGTAATGTGATTCCCAAATAATATTTTCATGCTCACTTGAAGGAACACATAGATGGAACATGTGGCATAACAATCCCTCCTAAAGATGAAATTCTACCATTGGTGTACTTGCACACAAGGATTGATAGATAGGATCGAATTCTGGATCATTGTGATATAGTTGAGGCCACCATGAGGTCTCATGGCCACAAGAGTTGAGCACTGTGGTTAATGTTGTAAATGAAGGTCAAATGAGGAAATCAAAGACACGATTGGTGCTGCCCTTATTATATTTGATGTTTAGGTGGAACTACTGCAATTAATTTGACCGCTTCTGGTGGCAGTCATTCTGTAAATTTCCTTGGGTTTGCATGAACTACAAGGGCTTGAGATTAGTGTGAATGACTGTTTATTTTCCAAGGATGTAATGCTTCTATTGGTGGCAGGCTTGGAAAATGGATTACATTTCCTTTTCATAGGTGGGGTACTTGCGGACTGTATATGAAAGTGTCTCACTATGATATGCCACTGGATGGCCATTCTGAGTGAAGACCGCACCAACAACGTAGTCCAAAGAATCTATCTCAATATCAACATGTTATTGTAGATATGGTAAGGTAAAAATCTGTGCTGAACATAAGCGCTACTTCAGCTCCTCCAATGCATGTTGTTGTGGCTTGGACCAGATGAACTTGGTCGTAGATCCACCTTTGGTCACCTGTCTAATGGACCAAGCAATATTAGAGAAGCCAAACAAAAATATGCGATAGAATTTTGCAAGTACTAGGAAGCTTCAAAGATTTGTGAGAGTCGTTGGGGTTGACCAATCATGAATGGCTTGGATCTTGGCTGGATCTACATGAAAACCATGTTCATCGACAATGTATCCTAGACAATGAACCCTTTCCATGACAAATGAACACTTCTCTAAATTGACATATAACTTCTGATGTCACATGTTGCTGAGGACCTAGTGGATATGCTATAGATGTTCTTCCCATTTTCTACTGTAGATGAGGATATCATCTAGATATACAACCAAAAAGGAATTGGTGAATGGTCATAGAATGTCATCCATCATCCTCTTGAAGGTTGTTGGAGCATTAGTCAAGACAAAAGGCATGACCAAAAACTCAAAAAGGTCTTTCTGATATTTGAAGGTAGTCTTCTAGACATCTCTCTGCTCAATTGGAACTTGATGATATCTCGAATTCAATTCAATAATGCTGAAATACTTCCCCCTCTAGAGTTGATGGAGGAGGTCATCGATCCGGGGAATGGGATACTGATTCTAAACTGTGAATTTGTTTATAGATTGATAGTTAATAGATAGTCACCATGTCCTGTCTTTCTTCTATACCAACACAATTGGGCTTCCATAGGGTGAGGATATGGGTCGATGCAATGTCCCCATTCAAATAATTGCATAGAAGGATAATTCCATCGATCCTACTAGTTCCCTAGGTTGGATGGATACATTTGGAATTTTAAAAAGGGAGCTAATAAACAATGTCTAGTAATTAGAATATAATAAATTTTTAATAATGCATCTAATTAAATAAATACAAGAGAAAATTGAAGTGGCAATGGAGCATGGAGACACATGGAGGTTATGGGGCCCACACAAGCTAGAATGTTTATGCCACATGGCATCCTCCTCTTGCAATTTCTAATCCATGGGAAGCATGATGTTATTAGATGATTTAGAAGGCCAATACACTTGTCCATATGCATCATAGTCGAATTTGGAAGGAAATGTAACTTACATGGGAGAGGAAGAGTCAAATGGGAGCTTCTTGGACACTTGGGATAGATTCCCTAACATCTATTACATCTATGACACCAATGATGAATATGCTATGACATTTATGACATATTTTAGACCTAAAGGCTGAAATATGACCATTATGAAATGTCAGTCCTAAATTTAGTATCCAATAGGGTTCTCATGTGAATTGGGGAAGCTCAATGGGTCTCTACTTGAATTGGGGGAAGATGGAAGGATAGGGAAGGGAGGACACATGGAAAATATTGATCCCACACCCAAATTCAAATTGGTTTGATATTTTTGATGTATTGGTAACCTTAGAAGGCTAGGTATGTTTAAAAAATACATGTATCAACCAATATAAGGAATTTTGATGATTTGAGAAATTTTTATTTGTGAAGAGAGAGAGCTAGTGGATGACTAGTTTCTCGCCTTAGCCAATTTTGAGGGTGAAAGATTCCCATCCAAGTTGGTGTTTGGAGAGGAAATTCAGGTATTTCATGGATATTTAATGGAGTTTGTATTTGTAGGTTTAATATACATGGAATATCATGTTTTCTTCTAGTGCAACACATTCTCTCAACCACTTCCAGTCTTTATTACATATTCTTGCTCATGGAGTGATTGCTCTTTGGGTGAGATATTGTACTCTTTGGGAGATATTATAATGGTTTTTTATGATGGTAATAAGATTAATATAATATTTTCTTCATCTCTATAAATTTATCAGGTCTAAATACCAAATGGTTGTATGTAAAAGTGATTATTAATGAGCAAACAATGACCGTTTCCCCACTATATTGTTGTATGTCATTGTAATGATGATGATTTCGAATGAATGAATGTTTATATGATATATATATATTATGAATGGACTTCCATTTATACTCTTTTATTCATATTCAAAAATTCTCAGTTCGAAATACCAAATGGTTTTATGTAAAAGTGATTATTAATGAGCAAACAATGACCATTTCACCACTATATTGATGTATTCCATTGTAATGCCGATGATTTTTTAAGAAATATTTTTTCTATGATATATTTATGATGAAAATAATTCCATTTATGAGTATTAAAATTTTCATATCGATCACTTAATCATTTGAATCCATCTTACTCATTTTATTTGCATTTGGAGAAGATTTGGTGCCATTTCCCCAAGGGTCGAAATAGTGATTTTATAGCTGTTTGGGAGAGGGTTATAACAGACCTTATATACTGAATAATGATGTAAATGAGACCTTAATAATTTACCTTGGGAATACTATTCCTCTGTTAAAAAAAAATTAGTGGGTTTGGGAGCATTTGGGAAGTCATTTTCAACATGTACCATGGGGGAATTGGAACCCCAATTTGCTAGTGAAAACTCCTACCTTGGACAGAATATTAAAAAAGTTTTCAGAAGTATTTGGTGGGTCATAATTAATACCTAAAAATAAAATTCATTTCTTAATGTCATTCATATACTTCATATACTTTCTCATAATATTTGGGATCATTTGAGTCAATTTGGAGACCTAGACATCAAAACTAGTCAAAGGTCGAAATAGGGAAAAAAATGGAAATTTGGTCATTGAATAAAATTTCTTAAAAAGGGACATTACAAGTGGTATCATAGCATGGTCTTGGAACCTATGCATTAATACCATAAATTGAAGAAAATTTTACAAACATGTCTTGGCTTTACAATAGACCCACTATGCCTATTTTCCTTCCTCCCCGACCAACGAAAGAAGAAATTACAACCATAGATATTGAAGCATGCTTCCAGGAGTATCAAAATTTGAGAGGGGATATTCATGAGAGGTATTATTTCCAATAATATATTTTCAAGTATGGATTTAGGAACAAGAAGGAAAATGTGAATTCATTAAGGGACAATCAACAATCCACACGTTTTGAGGAGCATGAAATGAGAAAAAATCATCCTATTTGTGAAAATATCCTAGATACACCATTAAATGAAGAAATAGAGAATCATGAAGTAGAGAATAAATTACCTCAAGGTGATTTTTGATAATATCATAAAGAGGAAGGGTAAGATAATAAAAAAAACTTTACTAATGGGGGTTGTTCCAATCAAAGAGAATCCATTGATGGATCCTTGAACTATGAAAGAGTACCTACTGATGAGTGCTCACAACTCTATGTTGGTGAAATAGATATCAGATTGGAAAATGTTGCTGAAATACAACTTTCTCATAAGCATGAATATTAATACCTCATGACAGATAATGAAGAAACAAGATCGACTTCCCCATTGCCATTTGAGCTTCAAGAAGTTGATCAAATCAAGCAGAAAGAAGAAGAGGAGGTTCGGTCTCATGAACCATCCTTCATTGAAGGGTATTTGAATATGAGTGAAAGGAATATCCAAGAGGCCCTTAGGACACTCCATGAAACTCAAGCATTGGTATCAAACTCTTGTTGGAAATTTTCATCATTAGAGGAACCATCCTTCCTTGAAGACATGGAGAATTTTCAAAGACAAATGTGAAAAATCAAAGGTAATTTCATGTCTTTTACTTTTTATAGAAAAAACGTGATTGAGATTAGTGAATGGTTACATGAATCCTACTTGAATAATAATGAAGATATTCATAAACTCAAAATTCAAAATGAGATACTTTTTGAGAGGTTGCAAGAGACTTGATCTTCCTCCTATGTTTGAGATTGTCATATGGTAGATTGCTTGGAGGATTCTCATGACATGATGGATCATGAGAAACATGAAAAATTGTAGGTTCTTTATTTGTTTGAAGATTATATTGATGCGAGCGAATAACTTGTTTTGGTGGAAGAGGAACTTGAGTTGCCTCTTGAAAATGGTTACACACTTTTTAAAGAAATGTATGATTCCACCACCTTGGAACCAACCCATGAGGAAAGTTTTGCATTTTTAAGGGAGGTGCATAATCCTACCTTTATGGATCCATAAAATGATGAAAATTTTGCACTTTATGATCATTTGGGTGATTTGGTTCTTTCTCCTATATCCTACACTTCCAAAATTTGCAGCATTCATCATAATGAAGTATGAGTGAAATGTTTCTATTTTATAGTTCCACACGAAGAGTATGGAATTTATATTTCTCCTTTTGATGATGAAATGATTAGAGAACCATATTATTGACATTTACAATGGCATCCTTTGTTACATTATGATGTGGGAGACCTTTTGAGAGATGGATTAAATTTTCACATGATTGGTTTTCATGTAATTTCATCATATACATTTCACACCATGCATGTATAAGGATCATATGGGACCCTGGGATCATTTTTGGTCTCATTGGTTTCAATTGTGGGGGAAACAAGCAACATTGGAGATTTATTCACCACTTGAGAAGATGATTGTAATTAGAGTAGTGCATAAAAAATGATGGTGGTTCCTCTATGAAATTTTATTGGAATATGAATAAAAACAAATTTTGGTAACTCAGCACCAACTTCAAAGAATTATATAGAAGCAAAAAGGGGTGAAAGTTCAGAAAAGGTTTCCAAAATATGGTGGTAAATATTATTTTCACAAATTTGGTTTCTATGGATTTGATTAATCATTTTGGTATTAGTGGTGATGTTATAGGATATATCAATATGCACAATCCACATCTCTTTACTTTTGGGAACAAAAAAATGGCAGTACATGAGTGCCACTACCAAAATTGCGGCTAAAGAAAATTAATGAGCAGAACCATAACAACGCACTTGGTGCAAAGGAAGGAGTAAAAAATGAATATTAAACATGGTAAGAGGAGAATATTTTGCAGCATCCAAATCTGAAATTTCTTGAGGACAAGCAATATTGGGTGGGGAGGATTGTAATGTCCCCATTCAAATAATTGCATAGTAGGACAATTCCATCAATCCTACTAGTTCACTAGGTTGGATGGATACATTTGGAATTTTAATAAGGGAGATAATAAATGAAGTTAATAAATTAGAATGGAATAAATATTTAATAATGGATATAATTAAATAAATACAAGATAAAATTGAAGTGGAAATGGAGCATGGAGACAGATGGAGGTTTATGGGGCCCAAACAAGCTATAATTTCTATGCCACATGGCATCCTCCTCTTGCAATTTCGAATCCATGCGAAGCCTAATGTTCTTGGATGATTTAGAAGGAAAATACACTTTTAAATATGCATCATAGGTCAATTTTGGAAGGAAATGTAACTTTCATGGGAGAGGAAGAGTCAAATGGGAGCTTCTTGGACACTTGGGATAGATTCCCTAACATCTATTACATCTATGACACCAATGATGAAGATGCTATGACATTTATGACATATTTTATACCTAATTTATTAAATAGGACCATTATGACATTTCAGGCCTAAATATAGCATCCAATAGGGTGCTCATTTGAGTTGGGGAAGCTCAATGGGTCTCTACTCGAATTGGGGGAAGATAGAAGGATAGGGAAGGGAGGACACATGGAAAATCTTGAGCCCACACCCAAATTCAAATTGGCTTGAGTTTTTGGATGGATTGGTAACCTTATAAGGCTAAGGATGTTTATAAAATACAGTGATCAACCAATATAAGTACTTTTCATGATTTGAGAAATTTTTATTTGTGAAGAGAGAGAGCTAGTGGATGACTAGTTTCTCGCCTTAGCCAATTTTGAGGGTGAAAAATTCCCATCCAAGTTGGTGTTTGGAGAGGCCATTAAGGTATTTCATGATATTTAATGGAGTTTGTATTTGCAGGTGTAAGCTATAGGTAAGCTCATTTTTTCTTCTAGTGCAGCACATTCTCTCAACCATTTCCAGTCTTTATTGCATATTCTTGCTCATGGAGGGATTTCTCTTTGGGTGAGATATTGTACTCTTTGGGAGAGATTCCAATGGTACATTTATTATCTTAATAATATAAATATAATATTTTATTCATCTCTAGAAAATTCTCAGGTCGAAACACCAAATGGTTGCATGTAAAAGTGATTATTAATGAGTAAACAATGACAATTTCCCCACTATATTGATTTATGCCATTGTAATGCTAATGATTTCAAATGAATGAATGTTTCTCTGATATATATATTATGAATGGAATTACATTGATAATTTTTTCTTCATATTCATAAATTCTCAGGTCGAATTACCAAATGGTTGTATGTAAAAGTGATTATTAATGATCGTTTCCCCACTATATTGATGTATGCCATTGTAATGCTGATGATTTCGAATGAAAGAATGTTTCTATAATATATATATGATGAATTTAATTCCATTGATAATTATTAAAAGTTTCATATCCATAACATAATAATTTTAAGTCATGTTACTCAGTTTATTTGCATTTGGAGAAGATTTGGTGCCATTTCCTCAAGGGTCGAATTAGTGATTTTGTAGCTATTTGGGAGAGGATTATAATAGCCCTTATAAAATGAATAATGATGAAAATGAGACATTAATAAATTCACTTTAAAATCCTCTACCTCTGTTCATAAATTTGAGTGTGTTTGAGAGCATTTGGAAATCCATTTTCAACATTTACCATGGGGGAATTGGAACCCCAATTTGCTAGTGAAAACTCTTACCTTGGACAGAATATTAAACAAGTTTCTGGGAGTATTTGGAGGGTAATAAATAATCCCTAAACATAAAATTCAAGTCTTAATATCATTCACATACCTTGTCATAATATTTGGGAGCATTTGAGTCAATTTGGAGACCTAGACATCAAAACTAGTCAAAGGTCGAAATAGGGAAAAAAGTGAAAAAATGGTCATTGAATAAAATTTATTAAAAAGGGACATTAAATTTGAATGTGACCCTTTTGGATTAAATATTGAATATAGAATTTTATTTCTTCATTCTCCATGAGGGATCACCTGTATACTTCCTCGTTAGGTAAAGGTGCACCAAGGATCAAATCAATGGAATGCTTGACCTTGCAATGTGCTAGAACTCCAAAAAGGTGTGGTGAATATGTATTGGTATGATTCCATGGTATTTTCCACTTGTTTCTACAGCATAAATGGGTTTTTTGATCTTTAATCCCCCCTCAAAATGAACTATGAAGAGTACAAATTTCCTTGTTTGGGAGATTACCTTCCTGCACTGCTTTGCTATGATGAGAGACACTGTAGTAGCAGGAAGTGTCTCTAGTATCCTGTAGAGTTTCTTTTTGAAATTAATAATGAAAGTAAGAGGTCTAGAATCATACAAATCATGGTGTTTCCACATATATGGTTTTCCTAAAATAACATCACAAAGTTTAAGTGGGGCAACATCACACATTACCTTATCTTTGAAGGGATTGATGTCATATGAGAGGAGACATTATTGACTAACGTGAATGTCTCGTTGATGGCTCAACCAAAAAATTTTGTAGGGATAGGGATGTGGAATCATCTAATGCTTCAATATTTTAATGAACTCACCCAATATGAGGTTCTTTTGATTACCATTGTCGACAATGAAATGTAGCTGAACCCCCTACACCCATAGTTGTGAATGGAAGAGGCACTCAACTTATTATGGATCCTCTGACTCTTTCGGTTAGATATTTTCAGTTGCTATAGTGGCACTAGGTTCTGTGTCAATGATCTCCTTACCTCTTTCTTTATCTGCTTCAATGTATGAGTCAGAGTATGGATCCATAGAATTTGTCTTGGGAAACAATGACTGCTTTAAGCCGCATTCGTCAGTGTTGTTCCAAGGGATTTTATGAAACTCACACCACTTGTTGGTGTACTTCTTCGATTTCATGCTAACGCAAAAAATTCTCAACTATCCTAAACCATATATATAGACACCATTTCCCTATCATTTTCCCCTTATTTTTTACCTCAACACTTATGCATTACACTTAGTTTCTCTCAAAAAGATCAAAAACATTAAAAAGAGGTTAAAAACCCAAAAAAGGGCTTAAAACCCCCAAAAAGGGATTAAAATCCAAGAAAGAGCTAAAACCCAGAAAATGGGATAAAAACCCTCAATAGGGTTTAAAACCCTAAATAGGGTTCCAAAACCCTAAAATAGAAATAAGGCCATGAAATCATTATAAAAAGAAGGTGGAGGTCTCCATCACCAAGATTCCCATGCCCTTTTTTCCATTATTCAAATCAGTGAGTACATTGTTAACCCACTCTTCTCAAGATACTCACACCATCTAACCATCATTTTATAGCCATGCCATTGCCCATCCCATACATAGAGGTAACCTCTGTACCGTATAACCTGTGGAGAGGTAGCCCATATCCAGAGATCATGGCACGTTGGCCCACTTTCAAACAAGGGTATAATATTTTGTCTTTTATTTTAAGTTTTTAGCATAGCCATTGTTATTTTTTTATTGTATGTTACTAATAGTTTGTTTTGCAGCTAGCTCTTCATTTTGAAATATACCCTTCTGTCCCTTTGAAAGAAGGGAGGTGCTTTTGCACATAGTTAAGGTAAAAACCCAACTACAATTCCCATTACCCTTCTTTGTGTATGGCTTGGAATGGTTGTTGAGACTTTGGACATCCTTCTCTATCCTTTGGGTTGTGAATTAGGGCCACTTTTCTTGGCTCCTACTGCTGATTTGCAGACCCAAAATCCCGCTTGTTCTTTTGCTTAAAATTTTGCTTGATTTTGATGACGTATCAGTAAGATGCTCCTGGTGAGGATATATCCAGGAAATACGTCTAATAATGACTGTACATGTGCAGGACACTTCAGTATTTTAGAATCAAGTGTCATTTTCAGTATCTAATACCTATATTTGAGCGCAGGGTATGGAATATATTAGTATATTGCTGCACTGTTTGGTCTCTTAACTGGTGCAATGTCATCCATCGGGTGTATTGGTTATCATAGTTTTCGACAGGGTAGAATTCCTCTTGGGCGACATCGACAAAATATTTCCAAGTGGGTTATGGGTTATGGGTGGGTTATGTCCCACAAACAAGGGGGTCTCATACACCAATTTGGTGTCTCGCTTGACGGTGACCTTAAAAATAGATTATTATTATTATTATTATTATTTGAATAACTCATATTCATCCTTATCATGCTTATCGTAGTACCCATCCCACCAATATTTGATATGGGGGAGGGACTTAAGTAGTGCAAAGGTGATATTTTCACTGTCGAAAATTTTTTGTGCGGAGAAGCAACCCTCTAACAAACTTAACCATTTTTCCAAATAATATACATCTATATTTCTTTCAAATAAGGGCATGTCAAAGTTAACTTGTACCTTGAAGGGATTCACACTCCCTAAATGACTACTTGTTGAAGGTGCTTCCGCTTCCATTGGCATTCTTAACAGGATCTAGGTGAAGTTATCCATCATCTCGTTCCTCTGTCACGTGAGGGCTTCCTCAAGCAACAGTTTAATAGGATCTCCTGATATGTCATCTCTCTTTTATTCTCCCTCTATGTGAGGTTGCTTGGGATGATGAGAGGTATTTTACCTAATATCAACTAGTTCAAGACCCAACTCTCAATATTCGTATCTCGTCGGTGACATGCACTGAGAAACAACAAGAGTAGAAAGCTCTGATACCACCGATCTGGATTTATGAGAGAATGAAATGAAAGAGCATATATGTATATATATTATTCACGTGCATAGATATATATGGTGATAAACACAGTAATATAGTAAACTCAGATTCTATTAAATGAATGAAACAAAACAGACTGTAAAACAAAAGCAGCTAGAATGGTGGTAGTTGTATCTCTGAGAAGAGATGTGGTGGCTATGCCCAGTCATGAAAATATGAATATAATAGGAGGATGAAGTGCCTTTTATTATAAATCCTTGGAGAGGCAGAAAACATTAAACCTAACCCTAGGAGATGAATCGTCATAAACTTTGTGGCCCCAAGGTGGTTAGTTGAACAAACAACTTCTTGGGGTCATAACTTTTGGATACGATCTATGTTTGGGGCGCTTGATATCCCATTAGAAAGGACTATTTGAGCCTTAAAATTTTTGAATGGGGCCAAATTTCTAATGATGGAAACCATTTGGTCCCCCGAAATATCCAAAAAAACTTCATTTAGGGCCTAAAAATGGCTGCAGAAGTTTGGGACTCAAAAATCCGTAGAAAATTACAAGAAAATTGTGAACATGAGAAATTGTTTTGATCCAGTCGAATAGGTGGGCGTTCACCTATACTCATCTGGATAAAAAATTAAGTATGCTCAACATGAGTCTTTTTCGATAGTATTTTCCCAACATGATATCCATAGGTTGGTACTTTCCCCTAGTAGAAACTATCGAGTGGCTCAAATTTAACATAAAGAAGTTGAATACATGCCACTCTAAGCTTCGTTTCATATTCCTACTCTTTTTCCTTTACCAAACATAAAAATATGGTCTACTACTAAGAAAAGGTTCACCAGAGACCAAGGAAGAAAGAGGATCTAAAGGTAGATTAAATGAAGGTTTCGGTCCTAAAAGGATGGAAGACTCACTTCAAAGGGATGACCTATTTCAATTTTACAAAATCTTGAAATAGAAAATCACTATGCTTGAAGGATAGTTTCATTTTTATGCAAGCTTGAAACCAAAAGTAAACTTTTCTTAATAAATCCTATTTCATTTTTTAACGAGCTTAACATAGAAAGGGAACTATGCTAGGGAATGGCTTTATTTTTACACAAGCTTGAAACCAAAAGGTAAACTATACTTGAGGTTAATTTTATTTTTTAATGATCTTAAAACTAGAAATAAACTATGCTCAGGGCCATTTTTATTTTTTAACGAGCTTAAAAGTAGAAACAAACTATGCTCAAAGACCTGTTTCATTTTTTAATGAACTTGACAGAAAAAGAAAACTATGATCGTAGAAATCTGTTTCATTTTTTAACAATCTTGATACATAAAAGGAACTATACTTGTGAAACTGTTTCATTTTTTAACAATATTGACGCAAAATCAGAACTATTCTCTCTACATTTCTTATCCAACATGATGTCCATAGGTTCTTAGGTTCCCCCCATTACAAAAATGTAGCATATTAACTCTAGTATGATGACTAGATATTCGATACATGCCCCCAAATCTTGGCCATGATGGGAAGAAGCTATCAATTTCCAAATGAATGAATTCTAGAATGATTGTCAAAGTTGAGAGAAATGGCTGATGAAAGGGAAGGAACCACAATAACATGAGGTACATTCAGGGAGTTTTGACAACTAGGAGTCATATGATGATTAGGTTTAACACAGGAAAGCTTATAAAAGGTCACAATATTCCCATCATGGGGAGAAATAATCACTTTAAAGAGTGTGGAAACTACAAATTTCATGGTGTAAACATAATCTCATCCAAGGAACAGATGAAAATCTAAAGGACCTTGAGTTACCATAACATCAATACAAACAATTTTCCCTCCTAAGGTAATATGAAAATGAGGAAGGATCCCTAAAGGTGGAATAGTTCTTCTATTAAAAGCCAAAATCTAATTAGAAGCTAGCACAAGCTGAGGATAACCTAGAGCTTGCCAAGTAGTTGAGGATAGAATACTAACAGAAGCTCCTTCATCAACAATAGTGAGAATCGTGTTCCCATCAGTAAATTACATAGATATATGGAAAGGAACACTCAAAGAAATATGGTATTTTGTTAGATTACTCCAATCAAAGGAAATAACCTTGATACTTGGAGAGGGTTCTATTGAAATAGATAGAATTTCCCTTTCCGTAGAACAATCCGAACTAACCATGACAAATTCATATGTTTCCATTTCACTCTCAGCTGAAAGAGATGGACAAGACGAAGACTATGTCAAAGTGACTAATTTAGTCTTAACACTCTCAGGTGAAAGAGTGGGATTAGGTGGAGAAGATATCAACTCAATCACTTTAACTTCACTATTCAAAGAAAGATTGAGATCAACCACCTATGAAACCGAATTGACCACTGAGTAAACTAGTGGGGGGTCAAAAGACAACTTATGATAACATGTTGGAAGTAGTTGATGAGGAAAATTAATATATTCCAACAAATTTGAAGCTTCATCCATGAGAGGAAAAAGGTAAGTAAGGTGCATGTCCTTACACAACACACAAGTATTTTTGACTTTTCCTTTTCAACTCTTAATCACAAATTCACTGGTTGATGGGGTATCATAAGTATGATGACCAGAGGATGATGAAAAAGGGTGTTGGGAGTCACTAGACCACACTTCCAAAACTTAGGAAACACCAAGCAAATCCGTTAGAATATGTCACCCTTACAAAGCCTGCAAGGCAATTTTTTCTTACAAGTAGTTTTGGTAGGTATTTCAACACTCTCACTAGGAAGAGCAATTGGTTGAGACTCAGTTAGTATTATTCCTTTATTCTTCTTAATATTACTTTTCTTCTTACTATTATTCACATGATTACTAGTACTACAACTTTCAAAAGGAGAAAAGGGAGAAAGGGAAGAAGACACATCTGGTGAAGAAGATGGAGGATTCACAAGAGGTTGGTGTTCTTGTGAAGGGGGATTAACATCTGAGACACAAGGTGGGTTTGTAATCATCAGGCTAGAGAATAAACATACATATAATCCTATAGTCAATCCAAGAAGACTCAAGGTGTCCATGAGAGGAGCACCACCATTTCCAAATGAAGAAAAAACAAAAGGTTCCCCTTGAGAAGGAGCCTCTTGGTTAGTAGTACCAGAAGGAATAGCCATAGATTTATAACAAAGCTATCTCTCTTTCTAATAATTTTAACTGTAAATGCAAAACGCACTGTTCAATATAAAGAAACAATCAAATATGTGAAAGGAGTTGATAAAAAGTAAGGATCCTGACGGGATTGTTAAACCATCACAACATGCTATATACAAAAGGGTCCAACACTAGAGCATGAGAAGGAGGATTTTGACTGTACCCTTTCCTGAATACTTGACTACCTTTATGGTACATGCATAGTAATCTCCTTGATTTTTTTTCTTGGTGTATTGTGATGATAGGATGACCAAAGGGCTATGCTTAGATGGTCATAGGATCCATAATAGTGTCTCCTGATATACACAAGGTATGTGGGATATCAACTCCGTAGTAGTGTTGTCTAATGCACAACCATTAAAAATGGGACTTCTGATATAAAACTGAGTACATGAAGTACCTTTCGATATACCTTAATGGTTCATGAAAGGTCATTTGATATACCAAAAATACATGGAAGAACCGCATGATCCTTGGGATGCAGTGTAGGAAACAAACATCAACTCCTACACTTAAAGACGCCAGAACGCTTCTTTAGACTAAAACACAAGTTGCTAAATATATTAAACTTAACCTAGCGCTTAATTTTATATTCTACAGTTAAGTGAATGTATGGAAAGTTGGACTTGACTGAAAACCATTCAAGTATGAGTATGCAAACCTTTTATTTCAATGAAAACTATTTATAGAAAGGAGGGAGATATTTTCTTTTCCTGAAACAAAGATTAAAACATAAACACAATCTTTCAATCACCCAAGCAATTCAATGCTCAAATTTCAAATAACTCAAATCATGATAAAACATGCGCACGAAAATGAGATGCAAATTTCCAATTCCAATGATTAATATCTACAGAAAGGAGAAAGAGGTTTCAAGCAAAGAAACGAATGTAAAATCCAATGTAAGAAACATAAAATCTTCTTTGAATGAACATAGCATATAAATCAAAGAGACTGCATAATATATGATTCCTACCCCCCTGGACCATGAGGGGGAATTTCTTTTCAAAAATACACTTCATTTCCATCAAAAAGTAAGCCAAAAATCACTAAGAAATGAAGAAACAAATGCTAATATTTAAAATTACATTGGGATTAGAAACCTACCTAGAACCATTGCTTGAAGGTGTAGTACAGAGTTTTACTAGTGTAGTAATTCCTATTTCCAAGAAAAATATAGTGACAGTAATTCTCTTCATCCACTGGATCTCTGCGATGGCACCGTTTGTTTCCTCAACAGAAAGTGCGGCGATCGCTTTTGTTACACTACCCAGGTGTGGTGGTGCTTGCGATTTCCAAAACAAGACAAAAGGAGAAAAATACAATGTTACAGCTCAATTTGTGGGCATCAAATGATAATAAAAATCCAAGAAATAAAGCATATGAGGCATATCTTGACAGATCTAAGCAAATTTGATCAATTTCAAACCAAATCCAACTAAACAAATAGTAGATATGATTAATGGAGAAATTGAAGTTTCAAATAGAGGAAATAACTAAGAATAAAGAAAGAAGAGAATTTCTAGACACTCTCTCAATTATGATTGCCATATTTGTTGCTGGAAATTCTCACCTTCTACGGACATAAGCAGTTTCCCTAGCTTGAAGTCCTTATAGCTAGAACAAATGAGTTACAACAAAGAGAAGCACTTACCCTAAGATTGATAGATTCTTGGAATGGATCTTTCACCTGCCACACAATGCAATGTACCATCCTTCTAGAAAACTAGATCTCCACAATTTTGCGTGCAATAAGAACACCAAAAAAGCATACAATATTAGAAGTACCAAGTACGATCTATAATCCTATATTAATGACTAAGGAATTCAATAATAAAACAAGTGATCAGTAGACAATATGATTGATGGGAAAGGAAATTTCATTGCATTAAAATAATAATAGAGATATTATAACCAAGAGGCTTAGTATTGAGAAGTCTCTTCTCAAGAAAGATCTCTCCTCCAAAGCTTCAACTTGTCCACCTAGTGCCTACTCTCTTTGGCTAGATTTGGAAATAATTTTGGTGTTGTACCATCATCTTCCTCCGTCTACCTATGGGGGATGAGGAACTACTTACAGCCATGGGAGGATAGGGATGGATGAGATTCTCGTGGGTGAGGTGGAGGGGAGATACTACAAGGAAGATCTAGAGTCCAAGTGGTCCCAGAGTCTAGGGATGAGGTTTCCATGAAGCCGAGGTTCGAGAATCTTAGTGAAACTTCTCCTTTTAGCTTTAAAACTTGAGCACCACTCTTTGTCAACTATGACAGAGTGTTACCAATAGGGAACCAATCATTGGACAAAGGCATGTGCTAGTGGGACATCCTTTTGTTCATGGTAAATAGGCATTACAGACTAAGGTAACACACTTTGTCCACATGGAAAGTGCGATGGTGGAAAAAGGATTTAAATCACTGATCCAAGTCTAGATTGAAATCCATAACTTTGGGAATGGAGACAAGTTATGATGGTTTGTTCTCAGTATGTGATGATGACGAGAAATATGTATAACAAGGTTTCCTTTCTTATCGACTTGGTTACCTTGACTTCTACTATAGTTGAACAACCTATAGTATTGAATTTATTCTCTCTCAGGTATTCCCTTTATTCATGTAGTGACTTGTCTCTTAATAGAGAATATCTAATCTAAAAATTATTGTTGAGTATAAGGAAGGTTTCAACTCTCCTAGTGGGTTATCTTATTTGTTTTCTTTGTAATTTGAGTTAGATTTTCTACTGTCATTATTTATTGTATTTTTATTCTTTTCAACTTTAACAGAGAGATCTTAGGGAGTTTTAAGTTGAAAGAGATGAAAACTATGCTTTAAACTTATCTTGTCTAGTTACAACGATACTATTTTGTTTCTAGTACCGTTTTGTCGGCGTTTTTCATGGAATATGTTTGTTTGATATTGTTTGTCATGGTTTATGTCCTTTTTCTTATAATCTATCTAATGCTAAGTTTAAATATCAAAATTTGGTTGGAATTTTCCAAAAGTTGCAGTTGCATTGATGTCTATTATGGATTTCAGTTGTAGTTGCAGTTTCCAAGCTAACTACTTTTTATGGATTTCATTTCTCTTCCTTGTATAAGTTGTTTATTTAGTTCTACTTTCTATAACTAATGACTATTATACAGTGATGAAAAAAATATATAAAACAATGTACCTTGAGAGAAAGAAAATATTATTGGCCTTGTTGGTCCTATAAAGGAGTTTATTGTTCACCTTATATAGTTCAACTTGACCTTGTGGGTTTGTAGTTTGTTGTGCCCCCCTTGGATGAATCATGATCCTTTGTCTTACTTTCTCCTAGCAATATTATTGAGTTTTAACCTTTGACTGTCACCTTATGGGTTCTATCCTAAGTCATATTTAATGGTTTTATTAATAAAACAACTTATGATTTTAGTAATAAAACCTTTGAACCCATTTTATATTGATTTTACTTTTGGACATTTGATACTACCATAAGTTATTTTATTTTAATCTTTGGACCCTACTTTATGTTTATTAATGTTTTGATACCCTAGCTTAAGGAGTATCTAGATTATAAATTAAAGTTTTAATTTAACATGTGAGACAGATCCAGATCGCAGTATTCTTTTCCAGCATGACTGAGATCTCTCCCTCTACGTGATATTTGTTGTTGATCCATGTGATTTATTTCTGCACCACCCTCATGGTTTAATTTTCCCGTGTGACTGGGATTTCCTTGTTACACCTTCCATGTGGTCACTTTGCACCAACATGACCGTGAGTTTGTTGGATTGTGGGTCCTTCCCTAGCATGACCATGGTTTCTTTATTGGGAAGAATGTGGGTTCTTCCACAATGTAGTTGTCATAATTTAGTCTACAACATGATATAGGAGCCCAAGAGACTCTCACAAATCGAATTACTTGCAAAAACCAGCAAAAAAAGCTTGAAAGAGGAACACTTTTACATACACAGTGTGAACAAAAACTAGACATTCTTGATGTCTCTAAAATATGGATGTGTTTAGAACAAGTTTTTATTACATCTAGTTTAATTCATGAGATTTAGGAATCCAAATCTGAGTGTACATGTGAAATGGCCAAAATTGCCTAATCCCGCCTAGGCGGGCCAAACAAGCTCCAACTCAGCCCAAATGGTCATGAATCACTATGAGAACGTGGTTGAAATGTGTGAGGGAAACGACGAATCTATGGAATGTGTGAGTGAGCAAGTAGAGGTGAGTGGGAGGCTCAATGTGAGAAATAAATGCTCCAACGGTCCAAAAATTAGGCTAGAAACACCCCTAGCGGTCCTCGTCAACCAAATATCCTCAAAAAGAGGAATGGGAGAGCACCGATCGTTAATGAGGGTACCAATGTTTAGGTTGAATGATATGGAGTGCTCTTGTAGGTGTGAAAACACCAAAATAACTTGTTATATTGCTGGATTAACTTCCCTAAGTCCAAACCATAGCATATTACTGCATAAATGCAAATAAAATTGAGTAAGGCTATAAACTAAGGTACTAAGTGGTGGATTACTATTATAATACCCCCCCTTAACCATAAATTAGTACAACCCATCAAAATATTATTGGATCCCTTGGAAACAAGGGATCAATTCACCTCAATACGAACATAAATTTATTTGTCCATGTAAAAATGAGGAAAAGAGGAAAACCTCATGGGAAAAAACCTACCCTCTAAAATGGACACGGGGATGAAAAACTGTAAGTAAATGGAAGAAATAACCATCCATAACTCACTCAAAGAAAATATCTCAAGTGATTTAAGTTATTTTAAGTAAAACTCTTGGTGATTATGTCAGCGGTTTGCTCGAAGGATGGACAATACTATACGGAAATCACCCTGCCATGCACTAAGCCCCAGATGTAGTGCATATGAATATCTATGTTCTTTGTTCTCTTGCTATGAATTGGATATGTATATATCTTTATGGAAATTTTATTATCAAACAAAATGGTAGTGGGAGAATCAAATTCCACATAAAACTCCCAAAGACTACCTTGCAACCACACACAGTATTGTGTGGCTGCATTCACTGCTCTTCTATATTTGGCCTCTGCTGAAGAAACAAAAATTGTGTGTTGTTTCTTACTAGACCAGAATATAGAACCATAATAAAGCATGAAAATAAAACCTGAAGTGTAATTTTTGTTAGTGGGATCTCCAACCCAATCCGAAAGAGAAAATATAACTAGTTCAAGTGAACAACTAGCTACATAGTGTACCTCAAAATTATTTCTTCCCTGTGTTATAGCGGATTTCACCACCCTAGGTGAACCACACTTTGTATGGCCTTCCCCTGTCCTGCTGCAGACTCTTTAGACCCCATGGACCATATTTTATCCTTTTATGTTTCCTTGATCATCCCTAAAACTATATGAAAAATGATATACACGACTTTTAACCCGATAACCGCGTACATACGCGAGTTTGACCCCGATAACCGCATACATCGGGATGTGTGCATAATCCAAATCCTTTTGGAGTTTTCCTTGACTTGGATCCGACTCATCCGACTCTTGGCCTTCCATATGCCTTTAGATCGCTCGGATTCGACCCTTCATTATCCCTTGTGAATATATATAAGGAACCCCTTGGTACATTGAAGGCATATAGAGAAATTGAGAGCAAAGAAATTATAGTCCATTGTTGCCGGAATTTATACTTGAGTCTGCATCCCTTCGTCCCTTGGAGCACTGTTGTGTTATTCCCAAGCTTGCCTTTTTCTAGTAAGCTTTCTATCGAGAGATGGAGGATTGAGGTGGTGGAGGCCCAAGTGGGGGATTCAGTTTCTCCGGTTCGCAGACGTGTCATCAGAGGTTGTATCTATCTTGTAATCTCTGATTTATATTAATAAGAACTATCGTTTCCTGTCCAATGATGTGTATTTGATTGAATGTTGTATCCATTAGAATATGTCAAATGATTTTACATTATTGATTATATATGCTAGAATAGATCTAACACCATGATATAGTATGCTTGTATTGTTTACTTGTTGTTGAGGAAGTGTTATACCAATTCAAGCTGAAGATTGGAAAGCTCAACGGGGATCTACTTCAACTGTCCGGAATAAGGTACGAGGTCTGATCCTTTAGTGTTAGACATTTTATTTCTATTGCATATTGGGAAAGATTGATTTCTGGAGTCAAGTCTATCTGTTGTGGTACCCCAAGCCATAGGAATTTCTCTCCGTAACAGAATTGGCGACTCTGCTGGGGATGTTCCTTGTTTTTATTTGGGGGTTTGCGGGCACAATGGGCTTGATATTATTGACTTGTTCTTTGTTTCTCCTTGTTTCTGTGTTGCATTTTATAGTATGTTCATCCATTGACACTCCCCTTTATTGGTTTGACCCTTTGCCTGCTTTTTACCACTGCCTTCTCTGTATACACAGGTTTTTGGCCAAAAGTCACGTACATACGTGGATTTTTGGCCAAAATTCGCGTACATACACGGATTTTTGGCCAAAAGTCGCGTACATACACAGATTTTTGGCCAAAAGTCGTGTATACACGTAGGTTTTTGGCCAAAATCCGCGTATACACTCAGGTTTTTGGCCAAAAGTCACGTACATATGCAGCTGATCTTTAAACAATCGCGTACATCCTCCCTTTTGGTTGAGTTTGATGTTGTGGGAAGTTGCTAGGTGGGTTGTGAGTGTGGTTGGGTCCTACTTGGGTCTGATGTTGTCTGTTGGATGCTTCTTTTGTGACCAGAGACCACTTTTTCATTGATTTTTCTTTGAAAGTAGTTTTAGTCATTTATCCCTTTTTGTTTTTCCATTAGTGCATTACTCGTTTTGTCTTGGTGTCTTGCTGGGCTTGTATTTTATACTTGCTTCAGATACTGAGAGTTTTAGATGACTTTTATTGCATTTTTCATTCTTTTATATTGAAAAATACATAGTAGTTGCATCTTAGATATGGATTTGAGGAGGTACTTGCATTGGATCGCTTGGATGAGAGTTGTGTTTAGGATTTCATATAGGAAGGATTGCATTGGCATTCTGAAAGGAATATATATTTATGCATCTCATGTAGTGGCATACCCTATTTTTCATTTGACAAAGATTGCACTTAGCATTGTTTGTTATGGTGTGCATATTTATTTCATTGCTGAGTCTTCATATCACTAGTTGCATGGCCATTTCCCTTTGAGTAATTACAGCCAACTAAAATCAACGCTAAAATAAAATGAATTACACTCTTTTCTTTTATAGGGTGCACGAACAAGCTTAGGTTTTAGGATCTTGGAATAGTTCATTGTAAGTTAATTCTCCAAGATCACTAAACAAAAACAACTCGGTGTCTATCCAGAGAGTGTGTGAAATCCTTGCTATAACCATCGTTCTCAGGATCCTCCTCTCAAACGAGAGTTAACCACGAGGTAGTGTGAGCGGTTATTGATTGGGATGACCCCTAGTCATAACTGAGTAGCACCGGATATATTTCCAGGATTGTATTCGTATCTGGGGGATCTTTCGAGAGTTTCGGGCTTTGCTACCCTGCCCATATGGTGAATCCCGCCTACGACTGTCTTCCTAAGCTTTGATTATATTGAGGTGACCTGAGTGACCTTACCTAGGATATCGAGGGGGTACTTGTAGAGGTTATTCTACATGTGTCCCGGCCAGGTAGAGGTCGGACAACACAGTCACTTTATGCATTGAAGCTGAGGGCCACTATAATTGGTTACGTACATCCGCTTGTAGTGTATGGGAGTTTCGAGCCTCTCCTAGGCGAGACATACCTGCTGCATTCAGAAGCTCACATATCCACCCCTCCGGGTTTGCTTGTATTTTTGCTGTAGATTTTCTTACGAGTGTGCTCTTTGTGCGCTAGTGGGCCTTTGGGATCGTGGTTACTTGAGTATATTTATGCTCTCTTGAGTTTGGGTCCTTTTATTTTTGGCATGCTTGCTGTCCTATCACCCATCCTTGGTCCTAGTATGGACCTTGGTGTCATACTTGGGGGCATCACAACCCCTTACCCTGCTCATAGATTTGGGAGTGGTCACATGTTGACTCCCCTCTCTCGGTCTTTACACTGGTGGTCACCCTCATGGGGGTGGTGGTGGATGCATGAATGTTGGGTCCACGCCTTACTTTTCATTTCATGTCCCATTGTTCACCGCATTGTTTCCTTTCAGTGCAGTTGTCATAATCATTCCTCTCTATTCCCTATACTTCGATTCCTTATTGACTATTTTGGTTTGTTTTGGACTAATATGGTTGTCATGTAGGGTCCAGTTTTTGTGCACTCTCTCCAAGGTTTCAACCCGTTCGTGCCTATCACAGGTATTATGTTTGAACTGGCATATAGGTTAGGATTTCACATCCGCTTGCACTTATGCATTGCCTTATGGACATTCCATATTAACATTAGGTACGAACCCATTCCATGGTATCACGTAACCTTCATGCTGTTGTTAGAAGTGGTACTATGTGAATTGTAGAGCTTTCTTATACACGGGTGTCCTAGTTAGCTCCTTTTTGCATTTGGTACCCATGTTGTGAGTCCTCTCTTAGGTCCGAGAGTCCGTTGTATAGTACTGCCATGACATTTTACAAGAGCCTCATACTCCTCTTGATCTTATGCTGGCCGGTTTCCCTCCAGAGTCCCCCTATGTCAAATTGTGAATGCATTATCATGAGCTTTGCCTGCCTTATTGAGCTTTATGTCGGCTCTCCTGACATTGCGTTTCAACCATATAGCCCGAGCTTGTCTCATGTCTAGCCATGTAGAGCCATTTTTTTATATCCTTCGCAGCTTGATTTCCCATTTTACCGGGAGGGGATTTCCCCCCGAGTGTCGATATCCTACACATGTATCCTTGCATTGAGCATAGGTATGTTCCACTGCTTGGAACTAGTTTTTTTTCCCTGATGACACTCGTCTCCTCCTAGTTTGTAACTATAAAGCTAGTTTATTCTTTTTTCAATCTTTTCAAATAACTGAAAAGTCCAAAAAAAAAAATTAAAAAACCAAAAATCCAGACAAGGAAAGATGTTATCTTTGGCAGCTGTCGAGTCGTGTCGCCTTTGAGCAGAGCACTATATATCACATCCATTGGTTGGGTTATATTTTGACTTTAGGATCTGTACTCATTTATCTGAGTTTATCTCCACCGACTGGTTAAGCTTCCAGTCCCTATGGAGCCTCTGTTGATGCTTCCTGTGTCACAGAGATGTCCCAGTTTGTATATCGAGTCTATGCTACCTTCATTCATTCACCATACGTCGTTATGCTCTTGTTTGAAGGAAGTTGAAACCTGTGTCAGCCATTCCTCAGTTATCTTGACTTTGCATGTCATCCATTCCCGGTATAGTTACTGGTTCGTGCACCTTATGATTGAGTCCTTCAACATTAGACAACTTTGCTGAGTACCTCGTGTTGGATGATGGGGGATGCCTTAATTCCCTCCTTCTAGTGGATTTCATCACATTGACTTCAGATCATCTATTCTGGGATTGGAGTCTAGAGTCCTCGTGAGTGCCTTGAGACTTACAGTCATCAGTGGCAGGTTCTCTCGCCGTCGACAGTTTCTTGGGAATACATCAATGTCCCCTAATCGATGGATCCTCTCAAGTGTTTGACCTCAACACATCTATTCACACTTGTTAGTTTTCACTCTAGTACCTGTTGTGCCCCTACCCAACAGCCTTTAAAAAACATTATTTTATCAAACAAAATTGTATTTTGTTTTGATGAAATGTTTGAATTTCATATAACAAAATTAAAGAATTGACGGTTACTGAAATGGTGATATTCCAGCAGCTACTGAAACATGAAATTCAATGTTTTTAAAAGAAACCTTTGCCAACTATGGATTAGTTGACAAAATAACTATGTTCAAGTTATTTCTTTGGATGGATTTACATTAACAGTTAAGGGATGAGCATTAATATTTTATTTTTATATATCTTTTTCTCATAACTAAATCTTGAAATCTTGTCTAAATGGTAATCTCTGGATTTTTGCTATTTAATTTTATTATTATGGATGTTGATAAGGTTGAGAAATTGGGTGATTGATCATAATATGGGTTGAATTGAACGTTAATCAATGGGGTATGCATGGTCGGGTCAATATTGTAGAGATTCGAGGGTCTCACGCGTTAGCTTTCTTCATTCGAGAAATTGTGAAGGATAAGAAACGTTGTGGCTTTACATGGAGATTTATCACATAATATCTCTCGAAAAAAGATAATGTGGGGATTTTGGCTATCAAAGAAATTAGCAAACATGTGAAGTGGAAGCAAGAGCTTAAAGTTCGAGTTTGAAAATAAATAAATGTGGCCGACCTTTACAATCGATCGCATAATTTTCAAGTTTTATTTTATTCATGTTTTTGCATTTTGTTTATGATTTTTAGTTTAGCTTTAGATGCTATTTATGTATTAATTTGTTGGTTTTGATGACTGCAGATCTCAACGGAGTTTCAATCGCCCAAGCTCAAAATAAAATAAGATGGGAAACGGTTCACGAAATGAATGCAGTTTAAGAGCAAATAAAATCGTGCTAAGACCATTAAACTCTGAGATAATCTCTAGCAAGTTGCTCAGATGCAAATCAATTAAAAGAATAGTTCATAAAATAAGGAGCAGCACTTCAGTTTTTAGAGAAACTGCCGGGATTGTTGCCAGTTCCAAAATCGCGTCTTCAACTGACAGGCGATTTTCCGAGATTTATTGTGAGCAAATGGAGGCGAATCTTAAAAATCTGGCACATGGGTTTTCTTCAGAACAGACCCATTTAGCTAAACTCAGAAGGATTTCGCCAAAAAATGATGGATTTCAGGATATTTTTAGGGTTCTCTGAACGCGATTTTGGCAGTTGCGGCCGGCAACGAAATGTTTGTTTCCAGGAATTCGCCTGTTACAGAGATGAATTTGTTTTGTTTTCTTTTGATTCTGGTTTATTTAAACTCAGAATAATTTGATTGTGAGGGGGAAGGGACTGAGAGATTGCTCTCTCAGATAAAACTCTGCTGCCAGTGATTGGGGGGAATACTATGGTAATGCAAGTACTGAACTGCTGGTTCTAACTGGATGGGCTGCTAGGCGGTTTCCTGCCTGTTGACATTTTGTTTTGGACTGGTGATGTTGGATTTACGTCTTATTAATTTTTAAAACTGGTTTTCGTTTATGACATCTCGCAGTTGTTAGTATTTGTATTTCTTAAGTTTATATCTTTCGTTATAGTTCATTTTCATTAATTATGCGAAAGTAATCTTTTAAGTATTCGCTGCTTCTGGTTTTCAGTCATATTAGTATAATCTGTCATGTATTTAATAATTGTTATTATTGGTATATGATAGTTAGTAATGCATGTATTAATTTGCAGGTTTTAAATGTCTTTACTATTCTGCAAATGAGATTTTACATTACGTTTTCCAGTGTTTGCTGAGAATCAGTATTAGTTTAATCGTGCTTCCGATCGGGATAGGGGTTAGAGTAGGACTTTAGGATTTATTTAATGTTATTTTTCTGCATGATATTAAAACTGTGAATATGATTACCTATGTTTCTGCAAAAACATCTTTAGCTTACTCCTTGGTGTGAATACTGTATATTTGTGTATATGGTTAAAAGTATTGTATTAGTTTTTGTTTGTTTCTGAATTCTGTTGTATCTATATAACAAATTTGTGTATAGTGTTTTCATACAACAGTAACATAAAACTCAGTTTTAACTCTAATAAATCATTAAGTTTAAACACCTACTAATCGATAGCACTAATTACCCTTTTAGGATCCCAGGCTAACAGAGCCTATAAACCTGTTGGGAACGACTACCTGAAACAGCTTGGAACCTGTTCTAAGGATCCCGGACTGGGTCGTTTTCCCCCGTTGCGGGCTGAATCAGAAACGCCCGTCAACAGTACCTTGATTCCCATTTTCATTATCGGTGGGTAATCTCACGTCTGTTAATGGTATACATCAATGACCGGTAATCATACGATGATCTACTATGTTCGACCTCGACACCTCTATTCACATAGTAGAACATGTACTAGTAGCGGTTTGTGTAGAAGACCTTCCAGACTGGTGGCATCTCTTATATGCTACCTCCTTGATTGTGCCAGTGTTCATGAGATTTCAGCTCTCGTGACTTGATACCAGTGTATGTCAGATATTTCCAGCCACTATGGAGATCTTGATCTATTGTATATCTTCAGCTATTTTGGAGATCATGGTCCTTTGTATATATTCATCATGGAGATTTTGATCTATGTATATTGTACGTGGCGATGACCACATATGTGATATCATGTATTATGCCTATTCATGGCCATTGTACTCTTATGTATCCGGGACTGCTATATGTACTTGCAGTTATATGCAGATTTGTATTATTGTACTATGCCGATTGGGTGGCTGGTCTTCCATTTGGGTACCTTCATCACTCCACGTCTGGGATGGACTTATAATGTATTTCGGCCATCGTATGACCCCTCTGACCTCACAAATTAGGGGGCATCTGTTATAGTGGATTTCACCACCCTAGGTGAATCACACTTTGTATGGCCTTCCCCTGTCCCGCTGCAGACTCTTTAGACCCCATGGACCATCTTTTATCCTTTGATGTTTCCTTGATCATCCCTAAAACTATATGAAAAAATGATATACGTGACTTTTAACCCGATAACCGCGTACATACGTGGGTTTTACCCCGATAACCACGTACATCGGGATGTGTGCATATTCCAAATCCATTTGGAGCTTTCCTTGACTTGGATCCGACTCATCCGACTCCTGGCCTTCCATATGCCTTGAGATCGCTCGGATTCGACCCTTCATTATCCCTTGTGAAGCTATATAAGGAACCCCTTGGTACATTGAAGGCATATAGATAAATTGAGAGCAAAGAAATTATAGTCCATTGTTGCCGGAATTTATACTTGAGTCTACATCCCTTCGTCCCTTGGAGCACTGTTGTGTTCTTTCCAAGCTTGCCTTTTGCTAGTAAGCTTGCTATCGAGAGATGGAGGATTGAGGTGGTGGAGGCCTAAGTGGGGGATTTAGTTTCTCTGGTTCGCAGACGTGCCATCAAAGGTTGTATCTATCTTGTAATCTCTGATTTATATTAATAAGAACTATCTTTTCCTGTCCAATGATGTGTATTTGATTGAATGTTGTATCCATTGGAATATGTCAAATGCTTTTACATTGTTTATTATATATGCTAGAATATATCTAACACCATGATATAGTATGCTTGTATTGTTTACTTGTTGTTGAGGAAGTATTATACCAATTCAAGCTGAAGATTGGAAAGCTCAACGGGGATCTACTTCAATCGTCCAGAATAAGGTATGAGGTCTGATCCTTTAGTGTTAGACATTTTATTTCTATTGCATATTGGGAAAGATTGATTTCTGGAGTCAAGTCTGTCTGTTGTGGTACCCCAAGCCATAGGAATTTCTCTCCGTAACACCCTGGACATATTGGAGGATTCTTTTGGCAGCCTTCCAATGGAGCTCATGTTTCCGCTGAATATATCTTGCTACAAAACTAAAATCATAATCCAAATCAGGTCTGGTATGTGTCAGGTACATCAAACTAACAACTATCTTCCTATACAATGAACAATATACCAAAGGAGAATCACCAAATTCACCTAGTTATATGATATAAATAAAAGGGCACTTGGATGCCCTACAATCGGCCATATTGAACTTTATTATCATTTCTAAATCATACTTATGTTGGCTGAGCATGATTCCTCTTTCATATTGCTCAATTTCCAATTCTAGAAATTGTTTTAGCAACCCTAGATCTGCCATTGCAAACTCACTGTGTAGGGATGCCTTGATTGATCCAATTTGTTTGTTGCAGCTCCCTATAGTTAATAGGTCATCTACATACAGTACAATAACTTACAATACAACATAATTTTTATGCAAATACACATTTGGATCAGATTTTCATTGAATAAAACCAATTGAGAGCAAGAAACTATCCATTTTTGCATACCAAGTCCCAAGGGATTACTTGAGCCCATAAAGTGACTTATTCAACTTGCAAACAAGTGAAGGATCCTCTTGGAAATATTCAGGATGTTGCATGTAGATCTCTTCATGTAGGTCACCATGTAATAATGCACTCTTTACATCCATATGGTCAACATCCCAACATTTACTAGTTGCAACTTCTAGAACTAGTCTAATTGAATCGATCTTTGCAACTGGTGCAAAGGTCTCGGTGTATTCCACACCTTGGGCTTGAGAGTATCCCTTAGAAACTAATATAGCCTTGCACTTAACATCAAAACTAGATGAATTAGTCTTTTTTTGAAAGACCCACTTGCATTGCACAAGCTTCCTCTTGGGAAGAAGGGGAACCAATTCCCATGTTTCATTCTCTTGGGAGGAAGGGGAACCAATTCCCATGTTTCATTCTCTTTGAGAGAATTGAATTCATATTGCATGGATTATTGACACCTTGGATCATGAAAATATTCCTGATATGACTATGGATCAGATCCAATCATCTAGAGGACTGTCTACTAGATCCCCAATATATTTTATTGTATTCTCATCCCATTTATTCCTTGAAGATGAGTCATGTACATAAATTTCATCTTCATCCATGTCATTAAAAATCATAGCTTAAATCATTAATTACATCATCATGGTTCTGGGGAGAAGAGCATTCCTTGGTGCAAGCTCAAAATCTGGTATGGTCTCCTCTTCGAATTGCACACTCCTCTCAATGAAATTATTGAGTGTGGATGTGTCAAAGAGATTATAACCCTTTGTTTCCTCACCATAACTACCCCTGATACATTCCTTTCTCTATGGCTGCAACACCTTTCTCTTTTCTGATGGAATTTGAGCCCATGCCCTTGAGCCAAAAAATTCTGAAATGTGATACATTTGGTTTATGGACAAACCATGCCTTGTAGGGAGTTTTTCATTTGACTAATTTGTGCAAGACCATTTTATAAATATATATAGTGCAATTGATATCCTCATCCCATATCTTGGGACGTATATCCTTTGCCTCAATAATGCATGTGACCATCTGTTTGAGAGCCCTATTTTTCCTTTCTGCTACACCATTTTGTTGTGGTGTGTAGGAGAGCGAATGTTGCATTTGAATGCCACACTACTCACAAATTTGCTGCATATTTTTATTTGCGTATTCTTTACCATTGTTAGTCCTAATTATTTTTATCCTATTCCCACTTTGGTTCTCCACTAAGGCCTTATAAATATTCAATGCATCAAAGACTTCATATTTTAACTTAAGGAAGTATACCGAACAGAATCTCGAGTAGTCATCTATGAAAGTGAGTACATACCTTGATCCTTCATAGGAGGGAGTGGGAAGAGGACCAATGAGGTATAAATTTAGCAATACAAGTTTTTGTGTGGCTCTTCTTGACTTCCCCTTCTCATAGCTACACTCTAGTTGCTTCCCAACTACACAGCCAAAGCAAGCTCCATTGGAATATTTGATTGAAGGAAGCCCTTCCACCATCTCATCCATGTTTAGTGCTTGAAGATACTTGTAGTTCATGTGTCCAAATATTTCATGCCATAGATTAGAGGTCTAATTTTCATGAGAGAGGACAACTTATCCTCTGTCCCATTAGGAATAAATTTTGAGAACTTTTACATTCTATCTTGGTGGTCTGCATACCCCAATGCCACAACTTGGTTGGAGGAGATTTCTGCTATCTCTACCAAGTTAGGAGTAAATGTTACTCTCTTGGCTTCTCCTATATGTTTCATTTGATATATTAACAACAAAATTTCTGCCAAATATGGTACATAGAGTACATCACTGAAGTATCCATGGTCAAGGTCAATCCTCCCAACTCCTTTGGTCTCTATCTCAGAGTCATATCCCATTCGAACCGTGCCACTATTCGAATGCATAGATGAAAATATCTCTCTGGTGGAATCAATATGTATATATTCCCTTAAATCAATAAAGAAGGTGTAGGAATTAGAAGAACCTGCTACCAAGGAATGGTATTTATTCTTTCTTTCAGAACTTGATCTACCATCTTTCTTCCTTGCACCATGTGGGACAGGGATGTTGTTTTTCTCCAGTAGTTGTGCCATCATTGTAGTGAGAATTTCTCCTCACTACATGGGTAGGAATGGCTCCCTTATGCCTATAGGGAACAAGGGTATGTTCCTACCCTTTGAAAATAGTAAAAAATAGAATATAAATATGACTTAAACAGAGCAGCGAATTGAATTTAAGCTAATCTACACAAGACTAGGTAAATGGTAGCTACTGTAAACTAAATCTAAGAGCTAATAACAACAAATAAAGGAGAGGAGATGAAGCATTGTTGAACCCCTCTGCACATAGTGGGTTAGGGTTCCACCTCCAAAACTTGCAAAATAAAACTAAGCTACAATTGAGAAAACCTGCAAGCAATTGTTAATGAAAAACCTACAAATAGAGATGAGTGTTAGAAAACAAAACAAATAAATAAACATGAAAAGAGATTATACCTCACTTAGGTGGAAATGGGCCACCATGCCCTAGCTCATGGGAGCACCTCTCTCTTGGTTGGGAAGCAATGGCTTGATGGAATGAAGATGGAGGAGAGCGAGAGTGGGTGGTTTGAGAGCAAGAGGTCTCAAAGCATCCATAGGCAGCATAACAATAGGCAAGTAAGGAGTGTTTTGAGAGTGACCCCCACCCTCCTTTTATAGTTTTTCCAATGGATTTTAGGGTTTTAATCCCTTGGTCAGGCCTTTAGCCCCTTTTAGGGTTTTATCCCCTTTTTGAGGGATTTAGCTCCTAGGGGGGTATTTTGGGCTCTTTTTTGGGGTTTTTATCTCTTTTCTTCATCCTTGGGCTCTTTTGGAGGTATGGGGGTAAAATGGAAGGTCTTATGGAGTGAAATGAGTGTTGTGAGATGGTGTCCTTGGGTGGTGTAGGCCATTGAGAGCTGTGTGGGGGATTTTTGGGTTAACAGATTTCCCCTTGATGTGTGAGGGTAGGAGCTCAATGTATGGATGATGGAAATCATAGGATTTGCTGTCGAGAGGTGGTACTTCCGGGGCTGGGGCATGGTGGCTTTCGGTTTTGTATTAATTTGGTTCCCATCAATGAGTGAGATACAATAAATGTGTGACATATATATGGACGAGGCAGGCATCACCATGCTCGTGATAATGTCAAAAGAATCATTTGATCTATGCTATAAAGTACAAGAGCTTATCATATACAACTGATGTTACAATGATCGTTGCCTCTCATGTGAGGCGAAATACAATACTAATCTGGTACATTGGACCCATGGCATTCTCATGGAATGATACATCTTCATGATTGACGGTCTACTGGATCTGGTACATAGCTGTGTGGACTCGTTGATTGAGAGTCAGAGTCTCTGCAGTACAAGTATGTTGTATCAATCATAAAGGTATATCGAAGCACTGCTGGGGCTTCTAAACACTGTCTCTAATGCAACCCAAAAATCACAAGGGACGTAACTTGTTTAGGTCCCTCGAGTGGACTCACCAATGTGTTAGAGCCGGGTGACATCAGGGGTCTTCGACCAAGTACTGTGTGGAACAAACCCTGTATGAATCTCAATGGTGCGATGATGGAGTTGAAGTCGAGCACGTGAGAAACAACCATCCTAAGAGGCACTAAGGGCTCCTCTCAAGTGGTCTAAGGAACTCATCAATGATGTTAATGAAACCAAGGTACAGGGACCTTTGGGTCTATACTCTAGAATATGTGTGTTGGCGTTGACAAAGGGAGACCTACCCCTAGTCAAGGCAATGATGTTTCTTTTCCTAGGAGCACGAGGGATAACCGAAAGATGTGAAGCAATCTACAAACTGACTCACTAAATTACGGGGAGGGGAGGGAAGGGAAAAAAAAACTAAACAGGGGTAGGGGGGAGTGGGAGACTCAAACTTCCTTTGTTCAGAGTATGACGGTAGGGTGGACCAAGAAGCAAATGAAACTTAACTAATGGGAATGGGATCATAGCTGTAATACTGGGAATGTCACTGCAGATGGGAAATACTTGGAGGAGGTGGACACTTTTGATACTGATGGGATCCAAGGAAGACACATTGCAGATTAATTTGAACAAAGGCAACCCAATCTGGGAATGCTGCTAAGCTGTTTTCTGTGGGGTGGTGTTTAGGGACATCGTCATGGTATGGTCTCATGGATTTTTGGTGAGCCCAAGAAGGTAAATGCTCGATGGTGCTTTCAATTTTAGAGAGTCTGAAAGCACAAAGAAGACTCCAGTGGGGGCTATTTTTCATTGGTAGTCTTCTATGCCTGAAAAAGGATAAAAGTATACATAGGAGAGCTCTCCCATCTTGGAGGGGATGAGAGAATTCTTTACTGTTGGTAGTCCACTTAGGCCAGAAAAGCTTAAACCTATACTGACTGGATGGTCGTTCAAATACTTTTACAAGCATGAACGAAACTAAGTTTGCTCAGCGATATTTTCTTGATGAAATGGCTAGAAAAGAGCTTAACGACAACCAGTGGTGAGATTTTTCATAAAGTACGTCCCCTGTACTCGAGAAAGCACAAAAGTATGTAGAGGGGAACATTCTTGGCTTGAGTGTGCCAAGGAGGTCCTTTTCATGAGGTGGTCTACATGGTCTACAAAAGGAGGTAAATGAGATGATGTAGATGCCCTTTCCTATACTTTAGCAAGTAGGAAAGGAAGCAGCTGCGCTCGACGATCTTTTCATTGTTTTAAGGAGTTAGAAAAGAGCTTAAATGAAACTCTAATGTAGTCAACCGATGGTGGCACATGCGGTGCCCCATGTCGGGATGGTGGACAGAGGTCCACAGGTCATCCATGCAGTATGGACAGAGTAGAAGGCTCTCCAACATACCAATACATGCGTGGGATATGTCATGGCAGAGGCCTGTGAGACTGTGTGGTAGAGGCACGCACATTGAGGTGGCTCTTGGAGAGAGGTCAGGAGAGCGTGTGTGTGTGTTGCAGTGGACGAAATTGACTACATGCAATGTGAGTGCAATTCTGGGGGCACTTATATGCCAAATATGTGCAAGAAAATAAATCGTTTTGTGGACAATGGTCTAGAGGTCCACGTAAGTTGCGGTAAAAAGAAAATACAAAATAAAAGCTAAAATTACATTCCTTAATGGGAGGTGGCCCGAGGACACTTCTATGTCAAATACATGGAAGAAAAACAAAGGGTTTTGTGGATGATGGTCCAGATGTCCGCATAAAGTGCGGTGAAAAAGGACAATTATAAATACAAAAAGTAAAATTATAGTACAATCCTTAACGGGCGGTGGCCCGACAGCTTGCATGAGTAGCGGTCGAGAAGTGTGATACGAGTACCAGTTCGTAGAAACTCGCATCATCATGTCATCGCTCGTGAATCAAGGTGAATTGTGGGAAATGGTCCCAAATTTGACTAATTAAACATGAGACAATGGTCTCATAAGGAAATGAAAATTTGATTCTGAGGTGTGAGAGGTGTCTCGAACCGATTTCGGGTGACTTTGAATTAGCAGCTAATGGTACTTCCCCTAGTGCATTGGTGCACTTAGGAGTTTTTGTGTCGCTATGTATATCCATGGGGTTGTGAATGTCGTCTTATAATGGTCTTTTTCTGGATTTGGATTTGGTTGTAGCCGAAAAATCCATCCATGAAGGAGAAGGCCTCATATTCGGTGCATGTATCGATAATCTAGTCGATGAATGGGGTGGGGAAGTTGTCTTTCGGACATGCCCCATTAAGATTGTGGAAGTATTTGAAAACTCAAATGGTACCCTATTTTTTATTCATGGGAACAGGATCAGAAACCAAAGTTATGTCTGTAATGGGATAAATGAAGTTGGCTATGCGCATCTTCTCTATCTCGACTTTCACCGCAGCCACTTTGGATGGATGGATGGGCTATTGCTTCTGGCGGACGGGTGCCACATCAAGCCATGTGTCGATGTTGTGTTCCACGATGGATGGATCTAAGCAAGGAATTTTAGTGTATGACCAGGCGAAGATGTTGCAGAATTCTTGGAAGAGAGTTATGTAGGCATCGACCTCTTCCGGGGAGCAAGATGCCCCCAGCATGATTTCCTCAATGATCGTAGAGTTGGTTGAGATGTTGATTTTAATTGTTGGAAAAATGTTTGCCATGTTCCCTTATTTGAAGGCATCGGGTGTTGGGATTGGGTTCTTGAACCAGTCAACCTTCCCATGGATGAAATCTTTGGTCTCCACAAAAAACTGGTCGGATTGCGACACAAGCTCTTCCGAGAGGAAGAGAAAGAAATAATGCATGTCGTCCCATGGGTATTCCAAGGTGGTTAGAGCTTCAAGTATCTCCTCATTGTTGTTGAAGCAACGAAGTGACAGGCCTGATGGACCATCGTTGGAGATGGGGATGAGCTAGTCGGGGGAACTAGACATCATGTAAATGGACATGGTGTCGGACAAAGGAGGTGGTGGTGGGTGAACTTCTTCGATCAAGGTGATCTCAGACTCAAGGGAATGGTTACAGAGGTTAGCAAGAGCCATTCAAAATTCAGGCAGGTCTTGGCAATGGTGGGAGTAATGTCCATACAAGCCACAAAGGGCACAAGCATGGTTTTTCCTCAATGCCTTGTTCTTGAATAGTGGTGCGGTTGGGAGTTCAACCATGGGGATGTTTTCATTCATATCCATGGCATCCAGATGCACATGGATCACTGGGATTTTAGGGAAATTCTGAGTTGGATGGCCCTGTTGTTCGCAAACGGCACAAGGTGGGACTTGTCATGGTTCTATGGTGGCTCTGGTGTTCTTTCCCCTGGCCCTTTTGGGTTGGGGTGGTGCAGGTGTGGGTGCAGCTGTTGGCTTATGAAGACTGGGTGGGGGATGAGACTCAACCAAAATAGGTTGCACTGGAGTTAACATAACCTAGGGCATTGCTATTTGAGCTGGCGGATCTAGATACCACACCGAGATCCCAAAAATAAAGCTGGGTAGGTTAAGGTGGCCATGATCGGCTTGCTCATGACACCAAGTGGGGGAAAAAGGAAGGGAATTGTATGGACTAGAGATGAGCCCACATAACTCCCAGCTGGTTGCATGTGAGGGTGAGGTTGTGGTTGTAGCTACGCATAATGCTGCTGCTATGGGTGATGTTGCGGCTGCTGTTGGCATTGTGGTTGTGGACGATGATGTGGTTGTGGTTGGGGATGCGACTGCAGTTATTGTTTGGGTGTTGCGGTGCTTGATGACGCCATGCACAAGTCTGCAATTTGCTTTTGTGTTAGTGGTGGAGACACCAACAGGAAAGGATCCGTCATGGTGGGATTGGTAAAAAACCCACGGCCCACATTCAATGGTGGGGAGGATGGTGTGTTTTCAACCACAGTGTTGGTTAGAGGGATGACATTAGCATGTGTGGTCGCCCCTTGCGGCTCAATGGTGGTGATGGTAGGGGTAATGTTGGCAGGTGCTGTTAACCCTTGCAGATTGTGGTAGGTGAGTTGGTCAACCGTCACAATCTTCCCTACATGGGGGAACATCATGAGGTGGAAGATAGTTGATGTGACGGCTTGCATGGTGTACATGTAACTCCTCCCAAGGAGGAGGTTGTAATCTAGTTGAGTGTTGACGACCTCGATGTCGATCAAGACTGTCTTCCTGGCTAACGTGATAGGGACATGGGGGAGGATTCCTTGGGATTTAGTGGGATGTCCATCATAAGCCCACAGAGTCATGGAGGATAGTTGCAGAATCGGTGATCCTTTGTGATGGGCAGGAGAAAAGTCTTGAGGAACCAATCCAAGAAGATCCTATCATCAAGTTGGATCTTACATAAGCTACGTCACCTCCGCCACTCATGGATATGATCAATGATGTGAGTGGCGGTGTTTTGGCGACAGGATAACAGGATCTCCACCCCCTCGTCATATCTGACAGGGAGTTGAAAATACTATAGGAACATGAAGGCTAGTGAGTTGAAGTTGGGGTACTTGTCTTGTGGCAACCCAATGTACCATTTGGCCGTGGCACCTATAAGGGTGCATTGGAACAGCCTCATCCTGATGGAGTAGTCTACAATGCTATTGGATGAGCACCATAGATGGAATGTCATTATATGATTTTGGGGACATTCCCTGGATTTGACTTCAAAATTTGGGATGTCTGATGGTAGCTTAGTTGGCATGGGTGGCCAGAAAGCTTGGTGGTATATGGGGTCATTCATTAATCTAGCCAAGTTAGGCAAGTTCATATGAGCCATGAAGGGCATATTTGACCCCAAGTTGATGTGGGATGGGGCTGCAATGGGGGTGGGGTTTGCAGGTGCATAATGCATCTGCATGGCTAGGGGTGCTTGTGGTGGCACCATGGCGGATGGGCCAATTCCCCCAAGTTTTTTGGGTGGGATGGTATGGGTAGCGGGGGAATTTCCCTCATGTATGGCGGTAGGGGAAATGTAGTTGGTCGGTGCACTGCCCCCTTGTGTGGTAGGGGGGACAATGTGTGTGGAGGGGCTATTGCCCCCATGTGTTACCACTGGTCCAGCTTGGATGGTCACTATTGGTGGTGGAAATTGGCTAATGACAGTCTACATGACTGTGTTTGGACCGCTTTCCAAGTTGTGGGTGACAGGTTGTGATGTGGACATGGGTCCACTTGCTAAGGTTAGGCTGAAAAATGGATCCGGGTTTGCACTAGCCACAGGGATTGATGGTGCGGTGTGGAGGTCTAGTTTAGACTGATATGGGTTTGAATCAGAATCAGAGGCTTTGTGGCCCTCTAATGGCATGGGAGATTGCTGATAATGGCTACGATGGTGTCGACTGAGTGCTCCAAATGGTGGTGGTTCACCTCTTAGGCATGAGGAAGATCGTGGAGGATCAATTGTGTTCGCTTTTGTGTATGAAACTGGTGGGTATGAGATTTGGACCTCAGTTTCAATGGATTCCTATTGGAGGAAGGTGGTCTCTCAGCCACCAAAACTGCTAGAAGACAACACTTGGCTTGTTCCTCACGGGTGCTTCTACTCAATCATAAGGGATCGTTGCCCGTTTCGCTTGGCAATTCCTCTCAGCGGCCAGCTACTTTGGGGTTCCTGTGGTACTCCTCACAATGAGTTTCTGGGTAGAGCCTAAGTACTTCCCACAGTTGAAGCAGTCAAGGACTTATATCCTCAAAGACTGCAGAATTGATTGAACTTAGTGTAAATTTGGTAAATTTTAAGGCTTACTTAGTGTCATGAACTGAGTTGGGTTAATTATTTGGTATGGTGTGTTGGTTTGCTTGTTTGTTCTGGTATTTGGTTTGCAATATGGTTTATGAATTCGTGGTAGAGCTCATATCATGGTTTTGTATGCAAACATAAATAGAAATTTGTAAGCAATTATGGTGATTAACCCTGAATTACTGACCTAACTAAATGTCTACCTCTCAGTGATATTCTTCTTCAACTAAGAGAAGGTGCTGGGTTCTCAACAAAATGGGACTAAGCCCATCCGTAGATCCTCAGGTCACCTCCCAAGTGCTAGGTTGGTCAACAGGGAGGACGCTTAGAACCATGAGAAGCCCTCCTTCTTTACCCCCTCTACCTTTCAGGTCACCTGGTTTTAATGGTTTGGGAAAAATACCATGGAGTGCCTAGATCTATATGAGCTTTCCCTTTGTCGTATCCCAAAATACCTCAGAGGGTGATGACTAGGTAGAGGAGGAAGGGGGCAGCAAAATGGTTATTTTTGAGTTACTTATAGTTAGACTAGTTGATTTTATTAGGCCTTAATGATTGATTTAGCATATACACATTGTTCATGGATTTATCTGTAGAAAATGAAAACTAGAATTAAAAGAGACCTGCAATGGTGGACAGAGACAGCTGGGCCACACCAACAGTCCTCTGAAACTAAAAATTAATGTTAATTAAAATTAAATACAACTTCTGTGTGACAGGACGGACATATCTGACCAAATCCCACGAGGGGGCCGCGAGATTTTTCCATAAATGAGCAAGGGGGTCACACAAAGTGTGAAAACAACTGCAACTTGAGCTCTTGGGATGAATTCGTACCTGTCTGGGGATTAAGTGCGCCCCAGTCTCACCTTTTCCATCGATAAGAGCGACCTACTCTAGAAAAGGGATTTTTTGGTGATGTAAGGTCAGATATAGCCGACAGTAACTGGTACTGGGATCATTCTGACTCGGATCGGCCTAGCAGATGCTTCGACACTGACTAAAACATGAAATAAAGCAGATTTAAATAGATCTAAACTAAGATTTCTGAAAACTAGGGTAAAATGGAAAAAACTTGAAAATTTGAAGTTTTTGGCCCAGGGATCCTGTGGGATCAACCTAGAGGAGTCGCCAAAGCTGTAATGAAAATTTATCCTCACTACAGGGGCATGAATGGCTCCTTTATGCCTATAGGGAACAAGGGTAGGTTCCTAACCTTTGAAAATAGTAAAAAATGGAATATAAATATGACTTAAATAGAACAGCAATTTGAATCTAAGCTAATCTAAACAAGACTAAGTAAATGGTAGCTACTATAAACTAAATATAAGAGCTAATAACAAAAAATAAAGGAGAGGAGATGAAGCACTATTGAACCCCTCTACAAACAGTAGGTTAGGGTTCCTCCTCCAAAACCTCCAAAATAAACCTAAGATACAATGGAGAAAACCTGGAAGCAATTGTTAATGAAAAACCTGCAAATAGAGATGAGTGTTAGAAAACAAAACAAATAAATAACCATGAAAAGAGATTATACCTCACTTAGGTGGAAATGGGCCACCATGCCCTATCTCATGGGAGCACCTCTCTCTTGGTTAGGAAGCAATGGCTTGATGGGATGAAGATGGAGGAGAGGAAGAGTGGGTGGTTTGAGAGCAAGAGGTCTCAAAGCATCCATAGGCAGCATAACAATAGGCAAGTGAGGAGTGTTTTGAGAGTGACCACCCACCCTCCTTTTATAGTTTTTCCAAGGGATTTTAGGGTTTTAAGCCCTTGGTCAGGGCTTTAGCCCCTTTTTTGGGCCTTTAGCCCCTTTCGCCCTAACTTTAGCCCCTTTTAGGGTTTTAGCGGCTTTTTTAGGGCTTCATCTCCTAGGGGGATATTTTGGGATCTTTTTGGGGGTTTTAGCCCTTTTCTTCATCCTTGGGCTCTTTTGGAGGTGTGGGGGTCAAATGGAAGGTGTTATGGAGTGGAATAAGTGTTGTGAGATGGTGTCCTTGGGTGGTGTAGGCCATTGAGAGCTGTGTGGGGGATTTTTGGGTTAACAATCATGTCAATGGTTTTATTCATATAGGATATCTCTGGATGTCATCCCTTATGGGAATAGGTGCACTTGGATTTATCCTTTCCCTTATTTTCCTTATCCTTAGGAGGATTAGAACCACCATCAGTGGTTTTGGGTTTATCTGGATTCCTTTTCTCTGAATACTTTGAATTCTTTTTCTTTTGCTTGCCTTTGGAGTCATTTAGAACACCCATATCCAAGGATTGATCCTTGATTTCTTTAATGGTTCCCATATTAACTAGCTTGCCCCACTCCTTGTTCAGGGACTCCATGAAGCCAATTAGTGTTGGCATCTTCCAATTTCGAGTGTTTAGCTTTCCAGATAGGAATATGCTAACAAAATCTTAATATTATGGCCCCAACTTTGAAAGGATTGATAGTATCAATTGTTATTCCTTATTCTCAATACCACACTACTTGCTTTGAAGTACTAGGGACTTGATTTTGGTGAAGAACTCCTAGATAGTGTCAAAATGTGTTGGGCTCAAGCTAATGAGCTCATTTTCAAGTTGGTGTCCCCTTAGATCATTAGTTTTACCAAAGAGATATTCAAGCTTCTGCCACACCTCATTTGGGGTTTTCAAACTATCAACATGAATTAGGATCTCTCTTGAAATGCTTAAATACATCAAACCAAAAGCCTCATCAAGTCTATTGAAGTATTTCGACTTCTCTACTACATATTTCAGTTCCACTTCAGTTCTCATGGTAACCATGCAGATAGCCTTATATCTTGGTTGGATGACTATCCCAGCATTCCATTTGAATTAATTCAATGGTGTGAGAAATATGTGTTTTTCCTCCATCTATGCTTGCACCAGTGGTGAGATTTTGTTGAAATTTTCGACAAAAAAACTCAAATTTTATCCAGAAAATATCTTAAAATGCAGTTCAAATGCTCAATATTGATATGAAAATCCAATTAGATATGATACCATGTGATAATTTAGTCTACAACGGGATATAGGATCCCAAGTGACTCTCACAAATCGAATTACTTACAAAAACCAACAAAAAGCTTGAAAGAGGAATAATTTTGCATACACAGTGTGAACAGCAAATGAATATTATTGAACTATCTAACATTTGAATGTGTTTATAATAGTTTTATATTACATCTATACCAATTCGTGAGGCTTAGGAATCCAAATCTGAGTGTACATGTGAAATGGCCAAAATTGGCCTCAAGCCCCCTTAGGTGGGACAAACAATCTCCAACTTAGCCCAAATGGTCATGAATCACTTTGATTATGTGGATGAACTATGATGGGGAAATGATGACTCCATGGTATGCATGGGTGAGAAACTAGAGGTGAGAAGGAGGCTCAAGGTGAGCAATAAATGCTCCAATAGTCCAAACATTGGGATAGAAACACCCCTAGCGGTCCTAGTCAACCAAATATCCTCAAAAATAGGAATGGGAGCACACCTTTCATTAATGAGGGTGGACATGTGAAGGATGACTGATTTGGAGCACTCCTATAGGTGTGAAAGCACCAAAATAATTGTTTATATTGTTGGATTAGCTTCCCTAGGTCCAAACCATAACATATTACTGCATAAATGCAAATAAAATTGACTAAGGCTATAGAATAAGGTACTAAGTGGTGGATTACTTTTCTAACAATAACCGTGAGTCTATTACTTGGTGGAATGTTGATCCTTCACCAATGTGACCATGATAAATTTCTTGGTGGACTATGGGTCCTTCACCAGCATGACCATGATCTATTTTCTTGAGTGGATTGTGGGTCGTTGCTCAGCATGGCCGTGATATGTTTTCTTGGTGGACTATGGGTCCTTCTGCAGCATGATCATGGTATTTTTTCTTAGGTGGACTATGGGTCCTTCTCTAGCACGACCATAAGAACCATGTTAAAGTAACTAACTTTATAAATGTATGTTTTTGTTTCATTATATGTTTACGTTTCTTTTGTTATGTATATAGACATACATAGACGAATTTGCATGTAATACATATAAATACAAAAAAATTTCAAGTATGCATTGGGAAATGCATTTTCTTACAAACTTATTGACTAGAGTAAACAATATTAGTGGAATATACTATAGGGGTGACCCTCCAATTTTTGCATTGGAGCTCAAGAACGAGCCTCCTTGTTAAAGTGATCCTTTTGGGAGGACCATCTAGGTTAGCTACCACCTTTTGTCTTTGAATAAAAAATGGAAAATGGAAAAACAATTAATCATATATTCAAACAAGGCAGATGTTGTGTTTAAGGTCTTGTTTCTATTATTGAACAACACAGTTATCAAATCTTGTATATTGATAGTTTGATAGGGTTTTGTTTATAATTATGCTTTCTAGTACTTAATTATTTTGATAATGATTGTGTGTGAGCATTATGAGTAAACATGGTAGTTTTTTGGATGTGATGATGAAATATGGATGGATTGAGGAGGTGAATATCCATGTGAAATCTATTTATGGAAACCATCTTTTGGAGAATGGTTTGGAAGGATTTTATGGAGAATACAAAACTGAGATCTATCTAGGCTTCTCCGTGGGGACAAATTTTATCACCAATAACCAAATCAAAGGAATTGATTTTGTAACTATTCATTCCTATCCTAACATTTGGTAAGTATCTATCATTTTAACCCATATTTATACTGTATTGGAGTGATTAAAAGTTTGATAATGATATGATTTTACAAAGTTATATCTTTTTTATATACTTTTTATGTATAATTGATATTTTGGGTCCAACGTGAGAAATTGATTGAGTCAACACTTTTCCTACATTGATTCACGCAATATTACAGGCAACCGATGCATTATTATAGAAACAAGTGTGCCTTACTTGATGATGATGTAGATATTGTACTGATATATTGAACTGTGTTTTGAACTTTAAAGGCTTGCTGAATCAGAGGAGGAGGCCCATTTTTCATTTTTGCATAACTGGATAGAGAGTCGTCTGGAAGATGGAAGCAAAATATTGAAGAAACCAATTTTGTTTGCAGAGTTTGGGAAATGTTACAAAGACCCTGTATTTGGCTTGGGTGAGAGAAACAATTTACTTTATATGGTATATAGACATGTAAATGCTTCTACTAGCAGGGGAGGAGTAGGTGGAGGAGCCATGTTTTGGCAGTTGATGGAAGAAGGAATGAGTTCATATGAATATGGGTATGAGATTTTCTTGTCTTAGAATCCATCCACAACAACTATGGTTTCTATTTAGTCTCATAACTTGGCTTATCTTACTCATTTATTTACAAATATGTATGAGTATAGGAGGATGATGCAGGCCCATGCAATTTGCACATGAAAACCATCAAAAGTTGATATTGATGGTCAAATTTGTCTATCTAACTAATAGCATGTTAGGTATTAAGGAAATCTCAAGCTGTTTGATTGGTGATATCGAAAAAGGAAAATAACAAGGGGGTAACTTGTATACAAATGTATTTTACTCATAGTAGATAGCCATGGTAAATGTATTTTACTGACATGATGGCAAGAGTAAATCAATATTGTAATGTTTGTTATATTATAATTATATAAATAAATTTTAATTTTATGTTTGATTCTATTTTAATTATTGGTTGTAATTACAAATACTTAATTTCAATACCTATCCTAACATACCTTATATTTGATGTTTAAATATTGTAACTTTAAAGGATATTCTAAATGTATTTTACTGATGTAACCCAAGGGAGATGTTATTATTCCTATGTCGAGGATTTAATATTGTATTTGGTTGTCATAGAGTCATGAGTTAAATCCTCCATTCTATGTCGGGTCATTATTACCCTAATGAATAATATAATATATTGTTTTGAGTATTCCTAGGTGAATTCGGCCGAGACAATTTAGTAGGGTCGATTTGATTAGGGTAAAAGTTAGTTGGATCAATGTGTATAATAGAGGAGATGTGGTTCTTACTTGGACACAGACTCACTCAATTGAGTAGCGCATAGGTGTGTGTGTGTGTGTGTGAGAGAGAGAGAGAGAGAGAGAGAGAGAGAGAACAAAAGGAGGGTAACATTGGTTTTGGGGGTTGTCTTTTATACATCATATACAATTGAATTTTTGCTGGTTTTTCTTCCTCTTGAGGGTTTTCAATTATAAATATTGTGTCTGGCTTGTGATTATGTTTCTATCAGTGATTCTGGATATGTTTCTACTATGATTTTCGAATTGAACACTATTGAATCTAGTATACCATATGAAATATTATCATGGTATTAGATCTAACCTGATTAGAGCAACTTTCACAAGGTGAAATTCTTTCTCTTCCCTCCCTGGAAGAAATTAGGATTTCTGCAAAAGTTGGAGATTTGAATATCTTCTTGCATAGAAATTTTTTCCTCCTTGGATCACATCTATTGATCCCTATATCAATTTTTTTGGGTGGTTGGATCTTTGGGAAATCCAAAACCTAGTTTGTAAGTGAACCGAAAAACTACAGTAAAACAGAACCAGAATTTATGCATTGTTGCAACCTCGCAAGTAGGATTTGAAGACTGAATATTTGGGATCTCTAGAAAGTAGTTGGATCAACCAAATTTCCTCCCTCAATATCATCTACCGGTATGTTAATCCTTCATTTTTGATAAATTTCATTTTTTAGTGACCTACTAGACAAGATGGCCCCAAGCACTAAGATTAAGGACAAATTGGAAGGCCTATAAAACTTCCTCGCTTGGAAGTATAGGATTGGTCTCATTCTGAAAGAGAATGTCCTTGATAAGTACATCAAGGACGAGTTTGTAGAACCTGAAGAAGATAAATCCAAGGAGAATCATGAACAAAACCTAATCAAGGCAATGAGGATCATTGTTGATTCCATTAAGGATTACTTGATCCCCCAAGTGTCATCTAATAAGACACCTAAGAAAATGTATGATGCACTTTCCAGAATGTATGAGAGAAGGAACATAAAAAAAAAGATGAATCTAAGAGCCCAATTGAAGGGAACCAAGATGGGACTGAGAGCTCAACTATCATAAGATAGGACACCTTTATAGAGAATGTCCATCACCAAAGAAGAACAACAACAATAAGAGAAATCATTCTCATATATATGAAGATGAGGATGAAGAAGAAGAAAGACCTCGAAATAAAACTAGAGGTGAAGATGTAGAAGAATATGTGTTATTATCTGCACTCTCTGGGCCTATAATACCTAGAGAAGATGCATGTCTTATTGATAGTGTTGCCTCTAATTACATGACATGAAAGAATAAAATAATCTCAATACTTGAAGAGAATAACTCTCCCTGAAAGGTATCATTGGGAGATGACTATCAATATCTCATCAAAGGTATTGGTGAATAAATATACAAGCTTGATTCTGGGACTTCCATGAAGATGAAGGAAGTACTTTATGTACCAGGTTTGAAAAAGAACCTACTTTCCATCTCTGATCTAGATAAGAAAGGATATAGAATTTCTTTTATAGATGGACAAGTACTTATGTGTTCCAAAGGAAAGACACTTGGATATGATGTAGTCATTGGAGAAGAAGAAGGAGGACTGTACAAACTCAAAGGACATCAAGAGACATCCCTTGTCCATGAGAATACCAACTCAAGTGAACTGCGGCATATGAGACTTGCTCATATCAACTACAAAGCATTTCCATATGCGAGAAAGGTGGTAACAGGGTTACCATATATGAATATCAAACATAATGGAAATTGTTGGGCCTCGGGATAAAAAGGAATAATTGTTGTAGAATTCTGCCTAAGTAAGGAAGAAGAGTGTAAAGTAGAAGAGGAAGGAGCTACGACACAAGAAGCAAAATCAAAGGGAAGGGAAGAATGTTGCGACATAAAAGAGGAAGTGAAGAAGAAGATAAAGAGAAGGTCCGAGATGAGGAGGTTATGCCAGATTTGTAGGCTATGATAGAAGGCATAGAAAGATGCAAGATGACATGGCATAATAGTCATAGAAGGAGGCATGCATATAAGGAAACGACAAAAAAATGAAGTTAAGGCACAACGCTAAGAAAGCGACAACCTTAGAGATCGTGGGTACGAGCTCTGCTAGAGCAAGAGGAGACCACACATGTAAAGGAATATTTGTAAGTTAGGTAGATAATGCCTTTTTGGTTATGTATTGCTATAATAGGAAAGAAAACTTGTTGGCAAATGATAGTAAGTCGGATGGGATAGCGATTGAATATGAGTTTTTTAGATTCTGTATCGAGCCAGTATTCAATCTACACAAGCATGTATGGGATTTGTATTGAGTGTGTAAGAGGACTATAAATAAGGAACCCAAGCTGTAAATGGGTTAGATGGTTTTGAGATAGTTTTTAGCGGATTAGAAGATAAAGCAATTTTAATTAAGTATCTACAATCTTGGAAAATATGCTTGATATAGAGATAGGTACTTTTTTTTAATGACTCTGGATAGTTGAGTGCATTAGAGTAGTGGATCTGCAGCTGTGTGTGTAGACAAGTATAGAAGGTCGAGTCGATCCAGGCTATATGTAGATCACTAGTAGGAGTAGAATAGAGAAAGAAGAGAGAATACTAGAGAGCATGAAAGGGCGAAAATTTTGTAAAAGATTGAAAATAATATCTTGAACAAATTATGTATCTTTGTGCACAAAAAAAAAGATGCATCTATTTCCTCATGCCAATGCCAGATGAAGAGCACCTTGTGGTTTTTTCCCAGATGGATTTCCACATTATATGCCATGTATATGTGTGGATGTTGAGTATCTTAGTTAAGTGCATAAATATTTTGTTTAATGATTGATTGGTTATTGTATTACAAGTAGATATACGTATGAATGCTGAGTTACAGTAATGAATATGCCCATAATGTATGTTCACTATGTGTTTGTGTAATATTGCATATATAAGGGTGAATCATACTTTAGTGTTGATATATATAAAGTGAAAAACACCAATACATATTCCTGGTCTTTGCTGGAAACCTTTGCACAGAGCCAAGGACCTAAAACACCCTCCCGCACAAACAACAGCAACGTGTTTCTGGAAGTTAGCCATAAAACTGAGATATCTCAAGTGAGACATCTATGTCACAGGTGCTACCAACTGGCCTTTGCTCTATTGTGCCGATATCTTGGGATTTGTTGTTCTAACCAAAAGGGGATGAACTTGGGTCCAAGGACATCAAAGAGGACAAAAGAAACAAATGGTTCCATTTTTGGGACCCTAAAGTGTTGTGGTGAGGGATATGTTTTGGCATCCCACGAAACATAAAATCCAGGAATGGGTGGATTCAAAGAGCTAGAGTTTTCATGAGAAGAAAGTGAAGGAACATGGTGGAACCCAATAGATTGGTTGTGTCAATACATTTATTTAGACATTTATGAGAGTTTATTTTATGAGTTCCTTGACGTATTGTATGAGTGGTTGTCTAAGTTTCCCTCTTCCCTGTCCTTGGACCTAGTTTTAGGACCTTTTGATAAGCATAAAAAAGCCAAATATATTGTCCCTATGGATCAGAGCCCAACCAATAGCACCTGCAACATAGATGTCGTCTCACTCGAGATATCTTAGTTTTATCGGTAACTTTCAGAACCACATTTCCGCAGTTTGTGTGGGAGGGTGTTTTAGGTCCTGAGCTCTATGCCAAGGTTTCCAACAAAGACCGGGAAGGTGGATTGGTGGTTTTCACTTTATATATATCAACACTAAAGAATGATTCACCCTTATTTATGTAATCTTATGCAAACACACAGTGAAAAAAAATTATGTGCATATTCATTACTGCAGCTCAACATTCATACATCTATCTGCTTGTAACAAAAAAACCAATAAATCATTAAACAAAGTACTTATGTACTTAACTAAGTTACTCAACATTCACACCTATACAAAACATATAACATGGAAACCCATTCGGGAAAAAACCATAAGGTGCTCTTCATCTTGCATTGGCATGAGGAAATAGATGCACCTTTTGTCTGTGCACAAAGATGCAGACTCTATTCAAGATCTTCTTTTCTATCTTTTATAGAATTTTCTCCCTCTAATGCTCTCTGATCTTCTCTCTTGTTTCTCTACTATACTCCTACTAGTGATCTGCACACAGCCTGGATCGAGTCGACCTTCTCTACCTGTTTATGCACATAGCTACAGATCCACTACTCTGATGCACTCAACTATTTAGAGTCATTAACCAAAACTACCTATCTCTAGATCAAGCGTCTTTTCCAAGAGTCTAGATACTTACTCAAAATTAGTGTATCTTCTAATTAGCTAAAAACTATCGCAAAACCATCTAACCCATTTACAACATGGGTTCCTTCTTTTATTGCCCTCTTACAGACTCGATACAAATCCCATACATGCTTGTACAAACTCAATATTGACTCAATACAGACTTGAACAAACTTATCTTCATTCATTATCCCAACCAACTTACTATCCTCGACCAACAGGTTGTCTTTCCTATTCTAAAAATACATAACAAAGAATGCGCTATCATCTTGACTTAAAAATATCCTTTTACGTGTGTGGTTTCCACAGGCTCCAGCCGAGCTCGTACCCATGATTTATAAGGCTATCTCTTTCTTAGCATTATACCTTACCGCCATTTTCTGGCCATTACCTTATCTGCATTCCTGCTTCTACGAATATTTTTCCATGTCATCTCATATCTTGATCTTCCTTTTGTCGTAGCCTACTAATCTGGTGCAACTTCCATGTTCCACACCTTCACTTTATCTTTTTCTTCACTTCCTCTCTTCTTTCATGAAATTCTTCCCTTTTCGTTGATGTTGATTCTTCTTTCATAGGGCCTTCCTCTTCCCCTTTACAATCTTCTTCCTTACTTGGGAAGAATTCTACATGAATTCTTCCTTTCTGTCCTGAGGCCCAACATTCCTCCAAATGTTGAAAATTTACCTAGGAAGTGTTTGTCCACCTAGACTTTCCTTGGGGTGGACAAGGACACTTAAGTTGTGACTCTTAGTCAATTTGCATTTAATGAAGTGAGAAGTACTTTATCTTTTTAAAGTGACTTTATTAAAAAGGCTAAGTCATGGTTTTCCTAAGTTCATATTTAAATAAAGTTAAGTGAGTGACTATTTTAAAAGGGGTTCTACTAACTTTGTTAAATGACATGAGGTTCACTAAATGTCATTTAATTAATAATTAATGGAGCATTTAATGTGAACCCTTCATCTAATATAATCTTGACCATTATATTGAAAGAGGAAGTTACCATGAACAAAAAGGGTTGGGACAAGGCATTCATTCATTCATTGTGATAATTTCTGAAAGATATTTGTGAAGAAAGGAAGAGAAGAGAAAGAGAGAGAATTTGAAGAGATTTCAAAACCAAGAGAGAGAAAATAATCTCCAACATAAAAATAAAGAAAACAACACAAAAACTAAGAAAGGGCATAGATTTCAAGGAGGGAATTGAAATCGAGATAGGGCACAAAAATCAAGAAAGGGCATATATTTTGAGGCTGTCATTTCTATACAGAAATTGAGGTGGCTATACTATACGATCTACAAAAAAAATGAGGAAATCCGTACTATATGGATTGAACACAGATTTCGAGGTAAAGTACAGAAATCTGTACTATATAGATTCTGCATGAATTTTAAGGTGAAAAGTATAGAATTAATTGATGTCTGTACAACAGTTGTTTGGCATGAAGTTTGAGGCTATATTTGGCACAAATTTTGAGGAACGAAAATCAGCAGTAAAGGTTTAAATTTTGAGCCAGAAAATTGATAAGTATTGTTGATTGAGTTTCTATATTTTTACTAAAGAAAATAATAAATATCTCTCTCATAAACATGTTTTCCCTTAGGGGATTTATCCTAGACCATAGGTAAAAAACAACTATTTCATTTTCATGTGTGTTTGGTTGTCTGAAAATTTCTAAGTTTGAAATTTTTATAGAAAAGAAAAAAATTTGAATTGTTTAATTTTGAAAAAGAACTTCATGTGTTTCAATTTCAGAAAAAATTTTATTTAAAATTTGTGCATAGAGGGCTTGGGAATTAAACTATGCAGAGAATCCAAAAGGCTTGAAACTGGGTTGGGGTTTGTGAAAAAATCTAACCAACACTCACCTGTGGCTCATCTCAAGCCACGCGAGCTAGTTCCCCATAAAATGACTTGCACTGATTTTGGTTTGAAAATCCTCCACGACCCAAAATTCTCCTAATGACCCAAATTTTTCAATCCATGTGTCACTTCATTAATTTCGAAGGGTTTGGCAAATGATTTTTGTTCTCCTGTTACTTATGGTAAGGGGGATTAGAGAAGGTATGGCCCATAATAGGGTTACTTAATGAATATTTAATCCTTCAATATCAGAGGGTTTGGTAGCTCACCCAAAAGAGAATCCCTTAAAATGATCATGGAGATTGTTAAACATGTGGTCATTATGTTACAAGAGACTATGCTTCCTTTAGTTAGGGCTTGTAATAATTTTTGGAAATGTTGTGGTGTAGATGCCAATGGGCTATCTAGTGGCCTTCTAATTGCTTGGAATTATGCTGTGGTTGATTTCAATCCCTACTCCACTAGTTCATGTTTACTTATTAAGGGGAGGTTTTGTGGTCTTGATAGAAGTGTCAAAATCTTAAATGTATATGGTCCATATAACTAGAGGAAGGAGTTATGGGATAATATTGTATCTTTTGGAATCCTAAATGATCCCTTGGTAATTCTTGGGGGGAACCTCAATTTAACTTTTTCTTTAGAAGAGATATGGGGTTTAGGATCTGTAGATGATCCTTTTGAAGGATGTTTCAAGGGTATCTTTGAAGATTCTAATTTGTTTGACGTTGCTCCAAGAAAAATGGCTCCAACTTGGTTAAATGGAAGAGTCGGGAAGGTTGGTACTGCAAAGAGGTTAGATATATATTTGTTGGCTGAAGACCTTTAAGATGTTATGGGGGGATTGATATATTGGTATGTATCTATAGGGGTATCAATCCATAATCCTTTTGTACTTCAATTGGATTTTGAACGTAACTGTGTGCTATATCCCTTCAAATTTAATCACACATGGTTGGAAGAACCAACTTTCTGTGAATTGGTTAGGCACAATTGGGCTTCTTACTCTCAGATAGTTCAATTACCCCCAATGTTAAGATTGGTGAAAAAACTAAGTTTACTTAAATGAGATGTGTCAAAATGGGACAAAGATAAGAAACTGGTAAATAAACAAGATTTGAGTCGGATAGAAAAGTGGATTAAAGAATTAATAGAGGTGATGGATGATGAATATATTTCTACTGTAGGGAAGGAACACTTGATTAGACTTGAACCAAGGAAGGAAAAAATATTGAAACATGAAGAAGAAACTTGGAGACTTAAGAGATGTGCTACTTGGTTAGATAATGGAGATAATAATACTAAGTTTTTGATAACTATGTTAATAAAATAAGAAACATAAATGCTAGATCTGGGACTTGAAAGATAAAAATGGTAATCTTAGATGTGGTAAGAAGTCATGAGAAGAGGCAACTGTAAAATATTTTAAGGATATTTATTAGAAGAGCAATAATCATAACCTAAAGGACCATATTCAGGTTCTAAGGCACTATCCGAGTTTTTTTAGTGAAGAGGAAGGACATAATATTGGAGTAGATACTAACTATGATGAGGCCAAATATGTATTAAATAAGTTTGCAAACGAAAAGAGTCATGCTCTAGATGGGTGGACGATGGATTTTTTTTCTACATTTTTATGATTTGGTGAGGAGTGATTTAGTGGAAGCTGTGGAGGAATATAGAAGACTAGGGTATGTTCCTAGGGTAATATGAATGCTACCTTCATAGCATTAATACCACCAAAGGAAAATCCTGAAACCTTCTCAGATTATAGACCTATATCATTATGCATTTTGATATACAAAGTCAACACAAAGATTATATCGAATTGGAAGAGGCCCATAATGGAAAAATATCTCTAGTGAACAATTTGGTTTCCTTCACAACAAGCAAATCCTGGAGGCAGTGGGTGTGGCTCAAGAAAGTATCCATTCTATTAAATTCAAGAGTATTAAGGATTTTATTCTTAAGATGGTTTTGATTTATTCTTATGTCCATGTTGATTGGATGTTTTTGAGATTTGTACCGATTCACATTGGACTTGGAAGTCACTAACTACATTATGGCCAGTATTTCCTCGACAAATTTTTCTATTCTAGGTAATGGGTCTCCTACTTCCTTTTTCAAACATGGTAGAGAACTTCGACAGGGATGTCCTCTGTCCCCATTATTGTTTCTGTTGGTTATTGAGGGACTTAGTAGACTCATTGATCTTGCTAAGAATGAAAAGAAGATAAAAGGTAAATTGCATATTAAAATTACGTACTCTCTTTATATCTCACATTTTGTCTTTGTTGATGATGTGCTAATATTTGGAAAGGGGTCTATGACTAAATGGGAGAAAAATATTTATTTAATTATTACTTTCTATGCAGGTTCTGGGATGTTTGTGAGTCCACAAAAGTATATGTTCCTTTATCTTAATCCTTGCTAGGGACCGTGAACATATATCTCAAATTTTTCATTATAAAATGACAAAGTTAGATGATGGCTTCAAATACATTGGTTACCATCTAAAACCATATTTCTATGTGAAAGAGGATTGGAATTGGTTGATACAAATGGTGGAGAAGAGTATTAGAAACTGGACATACATATACTTGTCTATTGAGGGTAGACTCATTTTGGCAAATTCAGTATTAGAAAGTATTCATGTGTATTGGCTTTCTCTTGCTATGATTCTAGTTTTATTTCTTAATAATACGAGTAAGAGAATGATCCACTTATTGTCGGTAGGAAATATGAGATCAAATAAGTTTAAACTTACATGATGGGACAACATTTCTATACCTTAAAAGTTGGGAGGTTGGGGTTTGAAGCACCTTTATTGGTTTAGTACTGCACCAAGCATAATTTTTTTGTGGAGACTCGACTATTTGGAGATGGATTGTGGAGTAAGGTGCTCAAATCAAAGTATGTGAAGTTCTCCTCTCTTTCATAGTGGATTAGGAATCCAATTAAAAATACTAGAAATGCCTTTATTATATGGAGGGGTTTTATCTGATCTTACCCAAATTTGGGTAGATGGTTATCATGGAAATTCAGAGAGGCACATAGGTTTTTATGGGCATCAATCCCTTTATAGCTTTTGATGGACACTTCTAGTTTTCTAAAATATTATTGAGGAAACTTCATAGTGTCAACATTCAGGTTCTTGCATAGGTCAAAGGAGATCCTTAGACTAATGGTACTTCTTCCTATTGTTTATCTAATGGTACTTCTTCCTATTGTTTATTATCCAATGATTTGGGGTTAGCAGATGATATGGTTGATGAATGGAACGATTTTATTATGGTTCTTAATCAAGCTAGTACTAGATTAAATAATGAAGAAGACATGTTAGTATGGGACTAAAGGCTGCAAATGGTGTTCTTATTGCAAAAAATGGCATATGTGACAATCACAAAAGAGCAGGTGCAAACTACTCCAAAATGGTGGACTAGAGTTTTCTAGAAGTGGAAATTTCCTTTAAAAATCAAATGATTTACATGGATTTTCCTTGAGAATAAGATCCTCACATGGGATAATATACTTAAGAGGGGATTCTATGGTCTAGGAATGTGCATATTATGTAGGAATGTGCATTTTTTTAACCAATGTTCTTTTCTTAGAGATGTTTGCGCTAAGTTGAGATCAATGTTAAATTTTAAGAATAAATAGGAAGCTACACATTTTCTAGATGGATTTTATAATTGGTTCCAAAAACATGTTAAATATAAGAAACTTCCCTTATTTTATATATGCCAGATATGGAAATCCCGATACAAGTAAATATTTGAGGATATTAAGTCTTCAATATCTGTGGTCATTACAAAGATTCTTAGTTTATTTTTTGAATATTATAAAGGGAAGAAATTTGTTTATAGAAGAACACTCTCTAAGGCTCAACGGGTAGATACTATCCCACATGCTATTTTGATGGTGCAACAAATGATGGATGGTGTGGGGATGGTATTATATCGAGGAATAAATATGATCATATTATTCATCTATGGATGGCTGTTGGTGATGGGACTAATACAAAAGCTAATGAGGGATTTTATGGTTTTCAAAGGAAAGGAGAATTTTGGGGGCTTTTATGGTTTGCAAAGGAAAGGGCAATTATTAATATCCAGATTGTGATTGACTGAGCAATGAGGTAATTCAATTGCAAGTGATTAAAATATTTTCTTTAATCTCTTTCATCCATATATATAGAGAATTAATAATAAGGTTGATTGCCTCTCCAAGTTGACAATTAGTCCAATGGATTGTCACTTACATTTTGAGGAGTTCGTAGAGGGTATATTGATTAAAATTGGATCGCATATGTTTTTTAAATGAATGATGGAGTTTCCATATCTTTTGTATTGTGTTGTTATACTTATTAGCTACCATGTAAGGGGTTGAAGTCTTTAGACAATGAGGGTCTTGACATTGACAATATTTTTTATCAAGTTAGTTTTATAGCAGGAGCATAGAGATAAAATTTATTAGTAATATCTAAACATATCTGATTTTCTATGTAACTTTGATTCCATGTTTTGAATAACTAGTTACAATTTTTTTCTTTTGAAAAACACTTTGCCATTACAAGACAATGACTACATTCACGACTCTTCAACCTATGTGTTTTTTTCATCTTTTGAAAAAAACTTTTCCATCACGAGACAATGACTACATTCATGAATCTTCAACTTATCTGATTTTTTCATATAAATAAATATAAATTCAAATAAGCTAAGCAATAATGATCACACACAACAAGACAAAGTAAAAATTGAACACACGAAAAACACAAAAAGGTCATGAATTTTAAGCAAAAATGTGATTATTATTTCATAGGATCGTTTAAAAGAACATTAAAACAATACATCAATTCAGTATTCATAATTCAATATTATTACTCTGATATATACAGTATATGCCAAATCTTTTAAATGAAACTTAAAATAATACATCAAATTGGTATTCATACTTCAATTTTATTGCTCTGATATATACATTATATGCCATCTTATATTTTAAGGATAAATATCCTTATTTAAGAAAATTCTACTAAGAATATTAAGGACTCCATTAAATTGTGTCTGGAAGTGATTTCATCATTGATTTTAAAGGCATAATGTATTACTTCATATCATAAAAGTTACCAACATTCAACACATCCACTTAGGCCTACCGGAATGTATTACTTCAGGTCGTAAAAGTTACCAACATTCAGCACACCAACTTAGGTTTAAGCTCATATCAACTTAGGCTTGATATTCACATTGCAACCATGGCATCATGACAGTCAGGGTATTGTAGCATTGAAAAGAGTGTACAAATCAGTATGAAGAACTTATCTGCTCTTCTTATTTAACAAATTTTATGCAATATGTCGCTCTTGGAAAATTTCCTTTCAATCAGATTGTATATTTCGCTTGCTTGACTGTACATGCTATCTTCTTCCAAGCCTCTATATCTAGGACACCACCTTTTCGAGCAGCTGTTCTTTTTTAATTATCCTCAGAATTCTGAAAGATTCCTCATTTGTCAATAAATATGTGAGCTCTTAGTTGCATAGCTCCAAGAAATTTAGTCTCAGACTGTAATTAGAGCTTTGATCTTGTAAAGTGTCAATTATTTGACGGGATTCTCTAGGAATGACTCCGACATCAGTAGGAATTTCTCCCTTCTAAATATCATTGCCATGTTAAAGAAGATTTCAGACAATAATTACGAGTTTTCATACAAGAAACTAGAATAA